>JAVIAB010000025.1:5622772-5677772 GCA_032433765.1 Megaustenia siamemsis
AAGAGCAAAACAAAACATACACACATTTTATAAAGAACTGTGTGAGGATAACTCTGGACATCCGGTGACTAGTGTATGTCTGAAGATATATGTGAAAGGACAAGAGTCAAGCAACATATCATTAACAGAATAAACGAACAGAAGAACATGAATAGGCAGATAACATTGACAGGAAGTGAACACATCTAACCTGAGGTTAGCACCACAAAACTGGCTTCTTTATGGAGCCCTTATGGAGAATATGGAGATATTAGGAAAGAACAAAGAAGGGTCCGTCGGGTAGAAAAAAAGTTGTAGTCAAGAACGTTGACAATCGTTTTAGTAAATAGGGAAAACATATCTAGGGACCAGGATGGGTGCAGAGGCCCTGACATATGCCCATAACAGTAAAAGTATAGGTTCCCTCCACGCGTTGCTAGGTGTTAGTGACCATATTTTGACATAACTACGACACATTTTGGTGATGTGGTCAGTATAACGAAAAGCGGTCTTTACTTCCTAGAAAAATCTACGGTTCCATTTTAGACGTTGGGTAAACCTCAAGACTTTGTCCGTTCGTAGGAAAAAAACATCCGCCATAGGTGGGAATCGCAGAATAGGGAATAATAGAACAAAGGAGTATGTGTTAGCACTCGGAAAAATTAACAGACAAACAACAATAGAAAAAAACGAAGAACAATATATGGTCCGAAGCGGGATCGAACCGTACTCAGTGGCACCGCGCCTTGCCACGAGAATTCGAACGCTTGGCACACTACCACGCAGCCAACTAAAAAATTAGCTATTGTAGCAGTGTCTTACACGAAGGCGTATTCAATGACTATAGCATAGGGTAACGATCACAGACCGGAAATAAATTGTATATTTGTACTTTCCTATTAATACAAGTATCTCCCAGTAGGGCTGAATACTTGTGTTGTAGACAAACATTTATTGGACGAAACAGCACGAATAGTAGTTTCCAGTGGTTATATACTGGGTACAAATAATAATACATAAATATTATTATATGGGGAACTTCCGAGGCGATAATAGGAAATAATAGAACAAAGGAGTATGTGTTAGCACTCGGAAAAATTAACAGACAAACAACAATAGAAAAAAAACGAAGAACAATATATGGTCCGAAGCGGGATCGAACCCGGATACTTCTGACAGGAGGGGACACAATAAACACTCAGCTACCTAGACCCCCCCCCCCCCCCCCCAAAAAAAAAAAAATATGAAAAAAGAGCCCCGTCACGCAACATGGCATAAGATGCTAGTGCCCATATTATTAAAAATATACTTTCGGCATAATATTTTTGGGATATTACGGTCAGTGTCAAAGAAAATAACAATTGTCGACTCCATCGTTAAGGCGATCCTATTATGTAGCTGTGAAACATGGAGAACAACAAAAGTGGCAATCATGAAGATACATACCTTTATTAATGGATGCTTGCGTAGAAAAAAAGGATGAAAATGGCAGGACAAAATCACTAACAAGTAAATATGGAAATGTCAAATACTAGTGGACAAAGAGATACAGCAAAGACGATGGCGCTGGATAGGACATACATTGTGGAAGCTAACAGAGATTATTAATAAAAAAGGTCCCTATTTAAAAAAAAATTCCCAAGGAAAATGACAGAGGGAGACCAAAATATTTTTTTGAGAAGACAGATAGAGGCAGAGATAAAGATGATGGGGAAGACATGGAATGATCTTAAAAGAATGACAATAAACCGAACGGTTTGGAAACTATTTGTTGAAGACCTTTGCTCCACAGGGAGCGGAAAGATAGAAGAGGAAGAATACGATCAATGTTAGGCCCGCACCGCTTGTTTTCTCCCAGAAAAATCCAATTAAGGATGGGTGAGCATGGAAGTCGTGGATCAGAATGGAACCCGTTTGTGCTACAGTTCACTAATCACCGACAAATTAATTAACTTTCCTCTTCTTCTTCACTTCCTCATCTGCCTTTCAGCGTCGAGGGGAGATATCATTTGCTGTCGTTTGCTCTTCTGTTCGCCTCTGCTGCTGTTATGTTTCCTAGTGTTTCCAATATTCCGTCAATCCATCTTTTTCGTGGTCGTCCCTTGGGCATGATGTTCTAAACAACGTTTGTTGAAGGCTCGTCGTGTTGTGTTTTGATCACTCTGCCTTGTCACGTGGTCAAACCATTTTATCTGTTATTTCTTTATATATTCTATGGCATATTTATTCCTAGCTTTTTTTTCTCAGTTCTTCATTTCTGATCTTGTCTCTCTGGCTGTTTCCTGTCATTCGTCTAACACACTTAATCTCAGTAGAGGTTACTTTTCTTATTGTTATTGCATCTAGGATCCAGGACTGGCATTGTTAGTACAACATTCGGTTGAAGATTGTATTGTAGAGTGCCCGTTTTGCCTTTAGAGTTGACTCCTTGTTGGACAATAGTGGTGCTAACTGTCCAATGATTTGACAAGCTTTGTTGCACCTTGATTCTATCTCTGCTGTTTGAGAATTGTCGTTTGTCGACTCAATTAATTCATGATTTAGAATGTCAAACCGTACAGGTCCTTGTGTATTTGATGACGTTAAAGAATCCTAGCCGGCTGAAGAGCGAACATAGTTGAACTGTGTCCGTGTCAAGTGACACAAATAATGAAGACAAGCCATATTCATGTAACGTTGACAACAATAATGAAACAGCCTTCATGGCTTTACCCTGGGTTATTAGCACCAGTCTTCTACTGAGCGTTCACTCGTTCAGTGAGTGTGGATGTCTTGTGTCACTAGTTCACGACAACGCCGCGATATCTGCGCCTTTCGACCCGACACATACGTCTTCGGCAAGGATGAGTAGATTTGCTTAACAGATTGTGATCGGACAGCGGCCATTTTTTTTGGCTTACTCTTCGATTTTTAACTGCCGTTGTTTTAACATGTGCAAGTGCACCTCGGATCTCCTGCATTTCGCTGTTTTCAGAGAGGACAAGACATCGGACCTCACTACCCAGACAGGACTAGACATCGGATCTCACTACCCACAGGACTAGACATCGGACCTCACTACCCAGACAGGACTAGACATCGGACCTCACTACCCAGACAGGACTAGACATCGGACCTCGCTACCCAGACAGGACTAGACATCGGACCTCACTACCCAGACAGGACTAGACATCGGACCTCATTACCCAGACAGGACTAGACATCGGACCTCACTACCCAGACAGGACTAGACATCGGACCTCACTACCCAGACAGGACTAGACATCGGACCTCACTACCCAGACAGGACTAGACATCGGATCTCATTACCCAGAGACTAAGGGAGGGTAAAGCCACGAAGACACCACGGGTTAGATTTTTGAAAAATTGTCACCGCATGTGGCGTGGATCGAACCAGAGATTGTCTTGCCCACAGGCTGACATCTTACCTGTAGACCACCCAGTCCCCAATGAGCACCAGTGTTACCTACATTCTCTGTGCTACCAGGAAACATACATCGCAATTATAAACAGTGGTAATCATGGCAACACAGACAGTCTTAGTCAACCTGAGGGTAGTTGGGGCAACACAGACAGTCTTAGTCAACCTGAGGGTAGTTGGGGCAACACAGACAGTCTTAGTCAACCTGAGGGTAGTTGGGGCAACACAGACAGTCTTAGTCACCTGAGGGTAGTTGGGGCAACACAGACAGTCTTAGTCAACCTGAGGGTAGTTGGGGCAACACAGACAGTCTTAGTTAACCCGAGGGATTTTTGCGGCACCACTGACAGACTAAGTCAACCTGGGGGTAGTTGTGTGCACCACTGACAGACCTACTCAACCTGGGGGTAGTTGTGGCACCACTGACAGACCTACTCAACCTGGGGTAGTTGTGGCACCACTGACAGACCTACTCAACCTGGGGGTAGTTGTGGCACCACTGACAGACTACTCAACCTGGGGTAGTTGTGGCACCACTGACAGACCTACTCAACCTGGGGGTAGTTGGGCACCACTGACAGACCTACTCAACCTGGGGTAGTTGGGGCACCACTGACAGACCTACTCAACCTGGGGTAGTTGGGGCACCACTGACAGACCTACTCACTGGGTAGTTGGGGCACCACTGACAGACCTACTCAACCTGGGGTAGTTGGGGCACCACTGACAGACCTACTCAACCTGGGGGTAGTTGGGGCACCACTGACAGACCTACTCAACCTGGGGGTAGTTGGGGCACCACTGACAGACCTACTCAACCTGGGGTAGTTGGGCACCACTGACAGACCTACTCAACCTGGGGGTAGTTGGGGCACCACTGACAGACCTACTCAACCTGGGGTAGTTGGGCACCACTGACAGACCTACTCAACCTGGGGTAGTTGGGGCACCACCGACAGACCTACTCAACCTGGGGGTAGTGGGGCACCACCGACAGACCTACTCAACCTGGGGGTAGTTGGGGCACCACCGACAGACCTACTCAACCTGGGGTAGTTGGGGCACCACTGACAGACCTACTCAACCTGGGGATAGTTGGGGCACCACTGACAGACCTACTCAACCTGGGGGTAGTTGGGGCACCACTGACAGACCTACTCAACCTGGGGTAGTTGGGGCACCACTGACAGACCTACTCAACCTGGGGTAGTTGGGGCACCACCGACAGACCTACTCAACCTGGGGGTAGTTGGGCACCACTGACAGACCTACTCAACCTGGGGGTAGTTGGGGCACCACTGACAGACCTACTCAACCTGGGGATAGTTGGGGCACCACCGACAGACCTACTCAACTGGGGGTAGTTGGGGCACCACTGACAGACCTACTCAACCTGGGGGTAGTTGGGGCACCACTGACAGACCTACTCAACCTGGGGATAGTTGGGGCACCACCGACAGACCTACTCAACCTGGGGGTAGTTGGGGCACCACTGACAGACCTACTCAACCTGGGGTAGTTGGGGCACCACTGACAGACCTACTCAACCTGGGGATAGTTGGGGCACCACCGACAGACCTACTCAACCTGGGGGTAGTTGGGGCACCACTGACAGACCTACTCAACCTGGGGGTAGATTCTGTCCATCGATTGATAATCTCAGAAGCTTCAGTGAGTCATTGACAACTAGCTTGGACATACTATAACCAGTGATGGGAAATGTAAAAGTGAAATAAACAAAAGAATAGGTATGGCAACAAGTCATTTTAATGTCATGAAGAATATCATCATCATCATCAACTACCGGGCCTGCTGGCGTAGGTGATCATGTCTCTCCACAACTTTCGATCTCGACAGTTATTTATCATTTCTGTTGTTGACTTTCTGCCAAACCATTCTATTAGCTGTCTTGTATCTTTTCTCTTTGCTTCCCTCTTTCTCTTAGACCTTCAATTTTCCCAGTTATTACAATATATTCCAGCTGTTTTCTTCTCATTACATGGCCAAAAAAATGATGATTGTTTCTTCCCAATATTGGAATTTAGCTCTCTTTTTGCTATGGCCTCTTTCATAACGTTTTCATTACTCTTTGATTACTGACATAATTTATCAAACACTATTGTAGATTGCAGATATTGTATTGGAGACAGTCCAGAACTACAACTACCTAGGACATACTATAACCAATGATGGAAAATGTACAACTGAAATAAACAAAAAAAGTAATAATTAATGCCATGAAAAATATACTAACAACAAAACAAATATCAGCAGGGCTGAAACTAAGAATGGCAAAATGTTACGTCTTCTCAATATTCCTGTATGGTGCAGAAACATGGACATTAGACAAGAAAAGAACCGAAAATTGAAGCCTTTGAAATGTGGATTTATAGAAGAATAGGTAGAATTGGATGGAAACAAAAGATAACAAACGATAAAGTTTTAAAACAACTGAAAATAAAAAGAGAACTACTAAACACAATTAAGACAAGACACAACAGTCTACTAAAAGTAATATTGGAAGGAAAATACAAGGTAAAAGAGGCAGAGGCAGACCAAGACTAACATGGATGAGTAACATCAAAAGATGGACAAATCAGCCTACGACAACCTGCGCCATTAAAGCAAGAGACAGAGCAGAATGGCGCACCATGGTAGCCAACCTACGTTGCGGAGAAGGCACACGATGATGATGATGATTGTAGATCTGTTTTATCGATCAGCTATTCTTCTTCTTCTTTCCTTCCTCCATTGCCGTTGCGTCGAGGGGAGATACAATCTGCGATTCTTTACTCTTCTGTTGGCCTTTTCTGGTGTTATCCCTCCTAGTGACTCTAGTATTCCCTTTATCCATCTCTTTCTCGGTCTTCCTCTTAATCTGGCGTTTTCGTAGCGTTTGTTTAGGGCTCTTTGAGTCATTGTTAGTTCGTTTTGTCTTGTTATGTGGCCGAACCATTTTGTCTGTTGTTTCTTTATGTATTTGATGGCTGGTTCATTTCGAGTTTCTTCCTCAGGTCGGTGTTTCTTACTCTGTCTCTTAAACTGTTTCCTGTCATTCTTCTGACACATTTCATTTCGGTGGTCGTTATCTTTCTTATTGTTCTAGAGTCCAGCGTCCAATTCTGGCACTGATAGCACAGAGTTGGTAAAAAAATTGATTTGTATTTATGTATCAGAACTTGGTCGTCTGTAAATAGTATTTCATTTACTTCTTCCTCTCTTCTGCTGTTTTCTGGTACGTATATTTTGTTCTCTTTTGTGTTATCGCTTGTTATCATCCTTGTTGGTATACTTCCTTTGATTGGGCATGCTAATTTGCATATATTATCCATATATGTGATGAAAGTAAAGGGAAAGCACGCAGCCTTGTCTTACTCCGGAGTTAATGGTGAAATGTTTAGAGTAGCCTGCTGAAGATCTTACTGTAGTGCGACTACTTTCATAGAGGCTCTTGCATATCTCTACTAGGTGGTGACTCACTCCGTACAAGGGCAATACGGACCACAGTTGTTCCCTGTCCACCCTATCGAACGCCTTTTCTTGGTCAATAAAAGCTGTATATAGTGTTTTATTATGCTCTATTGTTTTCTCCGCTAGTTGTTTTATGATAAATAGGGCATCTGTGCAACCTGTGTTCCTCCTGAAGCCCATCTGAGCATCGCTTAGCTGTGGGTCTATAATTGGTCTCAATCTTTTTTCAACTATCTTGGCATATAACTTCCCTGTGTGGCTTAATAGTGATATTCCTCTATATTGGTTGCAGTCTCTTCTGCTGCCCTTCTTTTTCCATATTGGTAATATAATGGACTGTTTCCAATCGTCTGGGACTTTCTGTTGTATCCATGCAGCGTTGAATATTCTGTGTGGCCATTTACATCCTGCCTCTCCCGCTGCTGTTAGCATCTCTACTGGGATGTTATCGATTCCGGGGACTTTGTTTCTTGGTGCTAGTCGCAATGTTTGTTCTATTTCTCCAATTAGTATATTTGGTTCTTTATCGCCAACTATTAGTTGCTTTTTGTGTGTTTTTGGACTCGTTTCTACATTCAAAAGCTCTTCGAAATATTCTTTCCATCTCGTTAAGATTTGCGCTTTGTTTGTTATTGCTTGGCCTCGTTTATCATTGATGATTTCAGTTGGGTCATAATTGTCTTTCTTTTGTCGTATGGCTTTAATTGTTCTATAGAAGTCTCTGGATGCTGATTTGTGATTGTTACTAATCATTTCTCAAATTTACCCATGCTTTATGTTTTTCTTCTTTGATTAATTTCTTCACTTCTCTTCCTTCTATTGTGTATATATCATAATCGCTTGGCTTTTTAGATTTTAGCCAGATTTTGTATAGTTTTTTTTTTTCTTTTTATGGCGCTCTTGACTATATCATTCCACATGGCGTTCTTGACTATATCATTCCACATGACGTTCTTGACTATATCATTCCACATGGCGCTCTTGACTATATCATTCCACATGGCGTTCTTGACTATATCATTCCACATGGCGTTCTTGACTATATCATTCCACATGACGTTCTTGACTATATCATTCCACATGACGTTCTTGACTATATCATTCCACATGGCGTTCTTGACTATATCATTCCACATGGCGCTCTTGACTATATCATTCCACATGACGTTCTTGACTATATCATCATTCCACATGACGTTCTTGACTATATCATTCCACATGACGCTCTTGACTATATCATTCCACATGACGTTCTTGACTATATCATTCCACATGGAGTGCTCATCTTTCCCTCCTTCTTCCTTTGCTTCGTTCCGCATATTGTGGTTGCTATTTTCGTCAATGGTTTTTTTAATATGAGCCACTCGTTATCTACTGTAGTTATTTGTTGTGGTAGTTGTTTAAATTGGCTTTCTAGTTGTTTTTCTATTTCTTTCTTTTTGTCTTCTGTTTCAAGTTGGTTTAATTTTATTGTCCTTTCGGATTGTTTTCTTGTTTTCAGTTGGTTCTTGTTGTCTTGTTTTGCTTTCTGGATGGTTATTAGCACCATTTTATGGTCTGTATCATTTGTGATGTTAGGTACCGCTCTGCTGTCTCTGATTTCCTCTTCCTTTGTGTTCTCGCTGGGATGAAATCTATTTGACTTTTACAGTTGTTATCGTTCCATTTATACCAGGTGTACATTTGCGAGTCTTTATGTTTAAAGAAAGTATTGGTTATGCATAATTCATGTTGATTGCATAGTTCAAGCATTCGGTTGCCATTTTCGTTCTTTCTATTTGTGTTATCTCTAAATGGGCCCAGATATTTGGAGTTCTCATAATTGCGTTTTCCTGGTCTTCCGTTAAAGTCCCCCACCACCAGTAGAACTTCGTTCTTATTTACTTTGTTTATGATTTCATTCAATGTTTCGTAGAATTCATCGCTTTCATCGTTGTTATTGTTGCAAGGTGCATATATTTGGATGTATGTTATATTGGCGTTATTTTCTATTACTCTTAGGGCAATTATCCTTTCTGAATGTTGATGTATTTATATAATGTGTTTGGACGTTTCTGGGACTACAATGAATCCTACTCCGTATTTTGCTACTTCGTTGGTGTTAACTCCTGAGTTTATTATGGTATAATTCATGTACGCTTTCCTTGTTTGTTTCTCCTTCAGTCTTGTGTCTGCTACTCCAAGTAATTTGATTCTTCTTTTTATCATTGCGTTGATTAATTGTTCTTCTTTGTCTCTGATACCGCAAATATTGATGGTTGCAATTTTATTTACGTTATGTCTGTATGATCGCGATTGTTTCTCCATTATTTTGGCTCTGAGCACTGTTGTGTGTATGTTACATTGTCCTCTGCCGCTGTGCTATAGTTCTGTCGCAGAGTAAGGGCTGTTGTTTATGTTACCAGTGTTTGCCCGTGCACTGTAATCACTGTTGTCCATGACCCGTTTTCTAATCGTGTTGTTTCTCTACATTTTTGTTGTTTTCACACACAAACTGTTATATACACCCTTAAAAAACACAATTCTATATGTCTATCCTGCGTAATGATATTTAAGATCACATTATATCATTCTCTGGAATTGGAAACTTGACACATAATCCATATAGAATAGAAATATTGATGTTTCACTGAATCAAAATATACACCAGCACAGTCACTCCGCTATCTTGTATCTTCAGCTATTAGATCTTTATAACTACGTTAGAACAATTACTAAATGAAATAAACATGACAAGCAAAATATATGGACTAGATATGAATATCAAAAAGACTAAAACTATGATCATAAACAAAGAGAATTCTCAAGACCTACAATTAAATATCAAAGTTGAGGGAATATATCTGGAGAGAGTTCAGAGCTACAACTACCTGGGACATACTATAACCAGTGATGGAAAATGTACAACTGAAATAAATAAAAGAATAGGTATGGCAAAAAGTAATTTTAATGCCATGAAAAATATACTAACATCAAAATAAATAACACCAGGGCTAAAACTAAGAATAGCAAAATGTTATATCTTCTCAATATTCCTATATTGTGCAGAAACATGGACATTACACAAGAAAACAGAACCGAAAATTGAAGCCTTTGAAATGTCGATTTATAGAAGAATAGGAAGAATTGGATGGAAAGAAAAGAAAACAAACGATGAAGTTTTAAAACAACTAAAAATGAAAAGAGAACTACTAAACTCAATTAGAATAAGACAAATGAAATTTTGGGGGCATGTTAAAAGACACAACAGCCTAATAATAGTAATATTAGAAGGGAAAATACAAGGTAAAAGAGGCAGAGGCAGACCAAGACTAACATGGATGAGTAACATAAAAAAATGGACAAGTCAACCTATGACAATCTGCACCATCAAAGCAAGAGGCAGAGTGAAATGGCGTTCCAAGGTAGCCAACCTTCGATGCGGAGACGGCACTCAAAGATGATGATGAACCACGTTAGATGCATGTTTACTGTTTGTTTTGTTTTAGTTATAGTAAGTTGTAGCTGCAGTGAACAAAACAAACAAATTAATGGCAATGACGGTCTATGAGATAAACTAGAAGAAGAGGCGGAACAATTGTGCCTCACCGAGACAGAAGGCAAAAAACAGCAACCATCATGTGGGTATTTTCATAATTCATATTTACGTTCCGTCAATTTTTTTTTTTTAACTCGGAAGGGGGGAGGGGGAGGAGAGAGAGAAATGGGGAGGGGAGGTTTAGTCCATCTAATCCCCTATCTGTCTACCCACCCCCCCACACACACCCCCCCCCCTTCCCCGCCACAACTAACCGTGTTACCAGATTCAGGTGATTCATAATCCGTGCTCAAGCATTGGCTACTGATACCCCGTGGAACCACGTGTTTCCGTTTGATGCCACTGACAGTATACACCAGGGGAAGGAAGTTGTAATAGTGCTGGGAGATTGTTGCCACACACCGAGGAGGGCTAGAGAGCACATTTTAGATGGCTGGTAGTGTGACACGTGCTGTGGGTGTCAGATAATAGTCGGTGGAGGGTGGGAAGGAGGTGTCAACTTGCATAAAGCCTATGTTGGGTAGTACAAAAATAAAGAGTACGTTTTGTGTAGTACAAAAATAGAAACGTATATTTTGTGTAGTACAAAATAGAAGCATATGTGTCGTGTAGTACAAAAATAGAAGAGTATGTGTTGTGTAGTACTGTGTCGTGCAGTACAAAATAGAAGAGTATGTGTTGTGTAGCACTGTGTTGTGCAGTACAAAAATAGAGAGTATGTGTCGTGCAGTACAAAAATAGAAGAGTATGTGTTGTGTAGTACAAAAATAGAAGAATATGTATTGTGTAGCACTGTGTCATGCAGTACAAAAATAGAAGAGACTGTGTTGTGTAGTACAAAAATAGAAGCGTATGTGTTGTGTAGTACAAAAATAGAAGAATATGTATTGTGTAGCACTGTGTCATGCAGTACAAAAATAGAAGAGACTGTGTTGTGTAGTACAAAAATAGAAGCGTATGTTTTGTGTAGTACAAAAATAGAAGCCTATGTATTGTGTAGCACTGTGTCGTGTATAACTCATGAAGAAGAGTTGATGTTATGAGAAGATAAAAGACAGCAGCAGAAAGTGGACTAGCAGTGACTGTGTCAGCTCACAACGGGTTACCGCAGGAAGATGGTTGCATTAAACAAAGGCAAAGTGAAAGACACGAAGAAAGCTGGTGGTAATATTTTATGTTGTTTCAAGAATCATGGCAGTTAAGAGATAGAAGAGAACGGATGAAATATAGCACAGCCATCACTAGAGAGTAATGCAACTTTTATTTTTCAATCTATCTAATAAAACATTCATCATTATCATCATGTGCCATACCAGTTGGCATAGGCGATCATGTCCGGCGATCATGTCCTTCCACAATTTTCTGCCCACAGTACATTGTAACAATTTGTTTTCCATGTCACAACATCAAGCTACCTAGTATCTTCTATCTTTGTCGTCCACCGTCCCCTTTTCCTGTATTTTGCCATTTGCAACCAAGTATTCCAACTGTCTTCTCGCCAGAATAATGTCGACGGTTTCTTTCTAATGCTTTTAGGGGTTCTCTTTTATGATGACCTTTTTGAGAATTTCCTCTTGGTCTTGTGGGTTGTACTGGGTACTCTTGAGCATTCTTCTGAGAGATCCCATCTTTGAGGTCTCTAATCGTCTTTTCATTTGTTTGTTTATTGTCCATGATTTGCTTCTTCCATGGGTCAGAATTTGTTCTATATAGAACCGATGAACTCTCTTTCTCACTTTTATAATAAAAGATGTACTAACGCATACAAGTATTAGATGAGAGTACTTTGAATTTATGTGCTTAATTTGAATAGTTTGTTTGTTTTTATTTATGTGTTTAATTTGAATAGTTTGTTTTTATTTATGTGTTTAATTTGAATAGTTTGTTTGTTTTTATTTATGTGTTTAATTTGAATAGTTTGTTTGTTTTATTTATGTGTTTAATTTGTATAGTTTGTTTTTATTTATGTGTTTAATTTGAATAGTTTGTTTGTTTTTATGTGTTTAATTTGTATAGTTTGTTTTTATTTATGTGTTTAATTTGAATAGTTTGTTTTTATTTATGTGTTTAATTTGAATAGTTTGTTTTATTTATGTGTTTAATTTGTATAGTTTGTTTTTATTTGTGTTTAATTTGAATAGTTTGTTTTTATTTATGTGTTTAATTTGTATAGTTTGTTTTTATTTATGTGTTTAATTTGTACAGTTTTGGGGTACTGGTTAGTCTCGAGGCAAGACGCCGGCCTCAAGACAGAGAGGTTGCGGGTTCAAATCCCGGCTGCACCAGTTGGGATTTTCATTTCTGATTTCTCTCTGCGGCAACCACCCCAGGTCTCAGCAGCGAGGCCCGGCTTGAAACGTCAATTATTCATTTAATGGACGGAAAAATATGAGTACCTCTGAAGACGGAGTTATTTGCCTGTGCGGCGAGGGACCTCTGTGCAGACGGGTGCCAGGGAAAAATGGATTAATACGCAAAATTCAGTTCCTAGTCTCTAGGGATTTCGTCAGAGGTCAAAGCTGACGAACGCAAAAAAAATATATTTAAAAATGTATAGTTTTTTTAATGTGTTTAATTTGTATAGTTAGTTTGTTTGGATTTGTGTGATAAATTTGTATAGTTTTTTTTATGTGTTTAATTTATATAGTATGTTTATTATACCCGAGGAAGGCTTTTGACGAAACGTTTCAGTTTGTTTTGTTTTTCTATTAGTTTAGCTGCTCCATACCAATTTATTTTTATTTTAGAAGAGAATACTAAAGACTTTCTAGAGACGTCACAAACTGAAAGCACTTATAGTATAGTATTGATCTATTTCGGTTAACTGATTCTGATGCTAACGGGTCAGCTTTTGGTTGCCGACCAACTTAAACTGATGCCCTGACCAGCATCATGGCCACGAAGCTCATTCAGGACATCCACTACCCCGTAGTTGAACAAGGAATGACGAAGAAATAGAAGACTTAATTTCAAATAACTTGAACTAAAACGTCACTGGAACAAACATCTGTTGATGTGTCTTCCGTCGTTGGTTTGAGAACCGCTATCATGGCGTTTACACATTATCTGTCCTTTAACTGCTGCAGTGCCGGCTGGAAGAACACCGGTGGTAACAGCTGGGAGATATAATGCGACAGGGAGCAGTGACATCAGCCTGGCTGTCCGATTATGAAAGGTTCTGGGGGTTTGTTCCATCTACAGCTACCATCATCATCAACAACATCGTGTGCCGTCTCAACATTGACACCAGACTATTATGGGGAGGCAAGGCGCCTAACAGCAGCAGAGCTGTCAGCGACCCAGAGTTAGTGCTTGCGCTAGGATCGGTGAACCAGAACCATCTAGACCCTACTCCACCTCTTCGCGGTGCCTCTAGGAACAGACTAAGCTGTCTAGTCTGGCCAAGCGAGTAGGGATCGGAGAGGGAAGATAACCCGGTGCTCAAAAATAAGATGAAGTTGGATATGTTGGGCCGAAAGGTGCAAAATCGCAGTCTCACTGCAAACCATAACACAACGTACGCACGCCACTTAACGTCCTTTTAAGGGCGGATGATGAAGTTTAGTCACCGGGCGAACGCCTGCAATAATATATTATCACGGGGATCATTTCACTCTCTAACATTGCTACACACTGTCATGGGATCTCTCATCCACCAATGGAAGCTATTTGTCTAATTTAGTTTTTGTCTGCCCCTTCTTTTACATTTCAGCTCCCTATGGACCATAGGTCTTCAACAAACACTTTCAGCTCCCTATGGAGCATAGGTCTTCAACAAACACTTTCAGCTCCCTATGGAGCATAGGTCTTCAACAAACACTTTCAGCTCCCTATGGAGCATAGGTCTTCAACAAACACTTTCAGCTCCCTATGGAGCATAGGTCTTCAACAAACACTTTCAGCTCCCTATGGAGCATAGGTCTTCAACAAACACTTTCAGCTCCCTATGGAGCATAGGTCTTCAACAAACACTTTCAGTTCCTTAAGGAGTATAGATTTACAACAAACACTTTCAGCTCCCTATGGACCATAGGTCTTCAACAAACACTTTCAGCTCCCTATGGAGCATAGGTCTTCAACAAACACTTTCAGCTCCCTATGGAGCATAGGTCTTCAACAAACACTTTCAGTTCCTTAAGGAGTATAGATTTACAACAAACACTTTCAGATCCCTTTGGAGCATAGATCTACAACACTTTCCAACCCGTTTTGTTTCATGCCATTCTTTAAAGATCATTTAATGTCTTCTCCATCATCTTCATCTCTGCTTCCACCTATCTTATCCAACTATATGTTGGTCTTCCTCTTTGCCTCTTGCCCTGGGGATTAAAAAAAACAAAAGGCCTGTCGCGTCTCTTCAATTGGCTCCCGCAGTGTGTCCAATCCAGCGCCATCGACCTCTGCCTCGTTTACCCTATATTTTTCTTATTACGATGACTCTATAAATATATTAAATATGTTTCTTTACATGCCCCCAAAGTTCATTTACTGATTGAATTGTGTTTAATGTTTCCTTTTCTTTTATATTTCATCTGTTTCTATAATGTCATTATTTGTTCCTTTTCTGTCCCTCATTTATTCCCATTCTTCTATAAATACACATTTCAAAGGTTTTCCATTTTGTTCGCTGTTTTCTACTGATAACCACCACAGAACGCTAATTCACTCCCTCCCTTCATCCTCTCTATCTCTCTAGCAATGACAGTACATTGTTAGTGATTCCCACAATATTTATTGATGTTATTGGTCCACTTTGATTTTCACTGGGCGGCTTCGGAAGTAGACAACACTTACTGTTTTCCACTTCGGCCTCTAAAAATGAAAACAGAAGATTTTCCCTGAAAGAAACGTACGTCGGCCTGGGTGATTCTGGCCTTAATTAGGGGTAAAGGTTTTTTAAAAACGCGAAGCTGCTGTAAAGCTGATTGTAAGAAAGGAAATTAATAAAAAAATAATAATAATAAAAAAGGGGTGAAGTTACAGCTTTACAGTTTTGAAGAACAAAACAAAAGCGGAACGACGTTTCGGCTCTGTAGGCCTTCAGCAGGAACAATAAACACAGCAAAGGAATATATATATATATACCAACTGTGCTAAAATTGTAAAGGCTAACGGGGCGGACGCAGGTATCAAATATGGGGAGGGTTATAAAAATATGTATTAGGTGAGCACTGGTTATCAGACTATACTACTACTGGAAATGTATACATGAGTGTGAAAAGCAATAAGTAAAACTCAAGTCAGTGATCACGACAATTCGTGGTGGCGAGGAGGGCAACAACAAAGTCCCTTCTCCATTCACACACAAATTCTTTCCATTCTCAAAATCCATACTTCTAGGACATTTGTGTGTGTGTTATTATATTTCATGTTCTGAGAGCAACAGAGCACAGTTGGCAGCGACTGATGGCTTGCTCCCTGGTCTGACCAAGGAGCAGGGATGGAAGAGGGAAGACAACCCGGTATTAAAAATGGAATGTTGAAGCGGATGTGTTGGGCCGAAAGACGCAAAGAAACCATACATCGTATATACGCCCACTTAACTCTTTCCGTACGTTTCGACGTACTGTGCATCATGCTGAATTCGGTAACATACGTTTAGCCGCACAGTGCGTCACTTTCAATTTGGTTAGTGTTAATCGCCATCAAACCATATTCTTTTTTACATGTCTTGTATCATCTTTCAAATCTGAAAGAAGTGCAACGTTTGATATACTTGAGCACAATAATAACATCAGATGGAAGATGCACCACAGACATAAAAAGCAGAATAGCTCTGGCCAAAATAGCATTTCAGAAAATGAACAATATCTTATACAACAAATCTATGTCAATAGAAATGAGAAAGAGAGTTCATCAGTGCTATACAGAACCAATTATGACATATGGAAGCGAATCACGGACAGTAGACAAACAAATGAAAAGACGATTGGAGGCCACATAAATGGCATTTCAAAAGAATGTTGAAAGTTCCCTGGACAGCTAAAAAGATTATTGAGGACATTCTCAAAGAAGCTACCACAAAAAGGGAGCTCCTAAAAAAACATCACAAAGAAACAATCAACATTTTTCGGGCACATCATGAGAAGAGGAAAGTTGGAATACTTGGTTACAACTGGCAAAATAAAAGGAAAGAGAGATCGCGGACAACAAGGAGAGAAAATACTGGATAGCTTGGCATGGAAAACAGTCAACAACAGAACTGATACGATGCACTGTCGATAAGAGATTGTGGAAGGACATGATCGCCTACGCCAACCGGTATGGCACATGATGATAATGATGATGTATCATCTTGGTAATGGTGAAATCTAATTCCTTATTCAATTATCTAAAAATTCATATATAATATGTTACATGTTAGATCAATATAAACATGTAGATTGATCTTCAAAACCATGACCAATGTTTCTGAAATCAATTCCGTTTAATAAAGAGTTTCCGTAATGAAAGAGTAACTCCCCTTTTAATGACGGATAACGAAAGGGACTACCCATTCCTGTATCAGTCATCTGGTAAGCGTGAGAAAGAAAGAAAGAAAGAATATGTAATGTTCATCATTCAGCCACACAGAGACCTACTGGACCAAGAATGAACTTGATTAATATATTCATCGTTATTTTATTTCCTTCCTCATTTGCTTATCAGTGCCAAGAAAAGAACAAGTTTGCAATGTTTTATTCTTCTGTTGGCTTCCCCTAGAGTTGACAAAATTGCATCAAATCCAACATTTTTTAAACAGGTGTTTAGATCTTTTATTCTCACAGCAGCTTCTGTTCGTGAATCTGTGTGTCCTTTCTCTCTTCTCATGTGACCAGTTCAGTTCATCTATTGCTTCTTTACGAATTCAACAGTTTCGGTTCATATTTTGAACAGAATGATCCCATTTATACAAAATAACGCTCAAAAAAGCAAAATGTTAATGAAATTAGCAAACATAATCTAAATATATTGGTGCAAACTTTTAAAATCTGCTTATGAAAAATAATGTTTACAACCACAATTGTTAATATATTTACAAATGTATTTACTTCCGGTTTCGTCCCAATTTAAAAAAAAGGATACCTTTAATTAATGTACGTCTGTGCTGGCCCAACGGTTACTCTCCTTGAATTGATAACAAGGAGAAACTATCTTGATGGCAACATCTGTCTTTGGTGCTTACTTATATGTTCGGTGAAATAAGGGCCGCTTGTCAAGTGCAGTCGCCAAAAGGTTTTCGGGTTTTTATTTCACCGCCAATACTCATACTGACCACCCCCGCGCCAGCAAATAAGCGTTGTATCGGCGTACCTCTCTGTTGTGACTGTGTTTAACACAAACTGTGATACCTACACACATATCAAGAACGTCAATCAAACCGTTCTGAGCTCAGTATGACTTTCCTTATTTTCAACCGGACCCGCCAGTAAATAGTCAATAAACCAACTACTGCATTCCCCGTTTGATCTGTAATCGCTTTCTCTAATTGTTTCATCTGTTTCCTTTGAAGATCTTGACCAGTTCTGGTTTACCGAACCTCCTTGCTTGGTCTTATTGGTTAATCTACTTCCAGAGCTACCACTGGAGAGTGAAGTGGGATCTTCACCAATTCTGATTCACTAATCCTGAGTTAGCTAGGACACCACTTGAGAGTGAAGTGGGATCTTCACCAATTCTGATTCACTGATCCTGACGCCAGTTATGAGCAGCTGATTGATTTCAGTCCACGGGTTATACCTTGGCTTCCAAAACTTCAGAACAGAAATTCCAACAGGCAGGACTGATAACCTCAAACATTTGTGCATAACCAACAAGCTACTGGAACAATAAATGTGCACATATGTCATCGTCATCTAGAGCCCTGTGAAGTCTTCATCTGCCTTCGCCGAACGCCTAAGTCTTCATGTTTCGTCACTAAAAATGACGTTAAGAGGGCGCAGATGGATAGTGGTGTGGTTTACATCAAGCTGCGATATCTGACCTATCGGCCAAGCACATCCGACTTCAGTTCGGCACTGTGTAGCCTACCACCCTTACTCGTCTGGTCAGATCTGTTTAACGCTCACTTCGGTGGACACGAGTAGTATCTTGACTAGTTTGGGTACACTGTTGTAAACTGTCAACTATCAGTTGCTGACCCCTAGATTCCTGGCGCTGTTAAAACTCTTGGGTCTGTTGTATCGATTCCCTGTGTCACAACTCCTCCTACCGTTATTTCTCCTGATTGATTGTCCTACAGGGGAATAACTCTAGAGGCAAAAAGGGCACTCTACAATACAATCTTCATTCCAATGCTGTGCTACCAATGCCAGCCCTGGACCATTAGATGCTTCCTAAAATAAACACTACCAAGATGAAAATATGTTAGACGAATGACAGATAATAGCCTGAGAGAAAAGATCAGAAATGAAGAACTGAGGGAAACAAGCTAAGAATAATTCCCGCCATGTAATACATAAAGAAACAAATTATACAATTGTTTGACCACGTGATAGGACAGAACGATCAAAACAAAAGACAATGAGCCTTCAATAAACATTGCGAGAACACCGGACCCAAGGGCCGACCACGAAAAAAGATGGATGGATGGAATATTAGAAACACTAGGAAACATAACAGCAGCAGACACCAACAGAAGAGCAAAAGATGGATGGATGGAATATTAGAAACACTAGGAAACATAACAGCAGCAGACACCAACAGAAGAGCAAAAGATGGATGGATGGAATATTAGAAACACTAGGAAACATAACAGCAGCAGAGACCAACAGAAGAGCAAAAGATGGATGGATGGATGGAATATTAGAAACACTAGGAAACATAACAGCAGCAGACACCAACAGAAGAGCAAAGATGGATGGATGGAATATTAGAAACACTAGGAAACATAACAGCAGCAGAGACCAACAGAAGAGTAAAAGATGGATTGATGGAATATTAGAAACACTAGGAAACATAACAGCAGCAGACACCAACAGAAGAGCAAAAGATGGATGGATGGATGGAATATTAGAAACACTAGGAAACATAACAGCAGCTGACACCAACAGAAGAGCAAAAGATGGATGGATGGAATATTAGAAACACTAGGAAACATAACAGCAGCAGAGACCAACAGAAGAGTAAAAGATGGATTGATGGAATATTAGAAACACTAGGAAACAAAACAGCAGCAGACACCAACAGAAGAGCAAAAGATGGATGGATGGATGGAATATTAGAAACACTAGGAAACATAACAGCAGCAGACACCAACAGAAGAGCAAAAGATGGATGGATGGAATATTAGAAACACTAGGAAACATAACAGCAGCAGAGACCAACAGAAGAGTAAAAGATGGATTGATGGAATATTAGAAACACTAGGAAACATAACAGCAGCAGAGACCAACAGAAGAGTAAAAGATGGATTGATGGAATATTAGAAACATTAGGAAACATAACAGCAGCAGAGACCAACAGAAGAGTAAAAGATGGATTGATGGAATATTAGAAACATTAGGAAACATAACAGCAGCAGAGACCAACAGAAGAGTAAAAGATGGATTGATGGAATATTAGAAACACTAGGAAACATAACAGCAGCAGAGACCAACAGAAGAGCAAAAGATGGATGGATGGATGGAATATTAGAAACACTAGGAAACATAACAGCAGCAGACACCAACAGAAGAGCAAAAGATGGATGGATGGAATATTAGAAACGCTAGGAAACATAACAGCAGCAGAGACCAACAGAAGAGCAAAAGATGGATTGATGGAATATTAGAAACATTAGGAAACATAACAGCAGCAGAGACCAACAGAAGAGCAAAAGATGGATTGATGGAATATTAGAAACATTAGGAAACATAACAGCAGCAGAGACCAACAGAAGAGCAAAAGACAACAAATGATATCTCTTTTCGACTCTAAAGGACAAATAAGGAAGGAAAGAAGATCCAGGACCAATAATAACACTAAACACATATACTAAACAAACCGACATGGTGGCTCATCGAACCGACGTTTTTGTCACGGATACTTTAGTTAATTGTTGTAGTAATTTACTTCAATTAATGTTGTGTTTTTCCAGCAAAAATAAAACACACATGTATCTTCTATTATACATTCACAATGACTAGATGTATTTGACAATTAAAAGCTGTTTGTGGTTAGAAATGTCATATTGCATCACCTACAACTACACAGGATGTATCAATTTTCCCAACATTGATCTTGCTTATAGCGAGCATTAGCTACTACACTACCGTTCACACATCAATGTTTACTCTAGCGAGATATGTTAGGTTCTGTGTCCCCTGGCACAAACTGAAACCACTTTCACACAAGGATATCCATTTTGAAAATGAGAAGAATGTTCTAGCAATCAGAACATCACCTATAAACTTTGTTACATTTCATAGATAAGATCTAAAATGCCACTTTTCGATAAAAACGAACAGTTGTTACAAGGCACTCCCGTATCGAACCGGCCCAAGCTTTAGTTACAAAACAGACGACCTGTACCAATCACAGGCACGTTTCTGGTATCGATCAGTGAATTTCAGATTCGGGTCAAGACAATATTGCAATATGAACCGAGCCAACAAATGGTGCTGCAGCCATGTTTTCTCAAAGTTTTCCCCCAAAAGCAGGGAAGGTTTTAATTAGAAATATCACAGTTCCCTCCCCTGTCTTGCAAGGCGTAGGGGGAAATATGGTATCAGTGACCATATTTTCTATGACCAACGTCATTTTATTTCGGTGACGTGGCGTGTATTACGCCAGGCCGTCTTTCATTGTCTCCCCACTCTCCTTGAGGTACAGCACCATTGGGTCTTCTATATCACAAGATCCACCACCACTCTCCTTGAGGTATAGCAACATTAGGTCTTCTATATCACAAGATACACCACCACTCTCCTTGAGGTATAGCACCATTGGGTCTTCTATATCACAAGATCCACCACCACTCTCCTTGAGGTATAGCAACATTGGGTCTTCTATATCACAAGATCCACCACCACTCTCCTTGAGGTATAGCAACATTGGTCTTCTATATCACAAGATCCACCACCACTCTCCTTGAGGTACAGCAACATTGGGTCTTCTATATCACAAGATACACTACCACTCTCCTTGAGGTATAGCAACATTGGGTCTTCTATATCACAAGATCCACCACCACTCTCCTTGAGTACAGCAACATTAGGTCTTCTATATCACAAGATCCACCACCACTCTCCTTGAGGTATAGCAACATTGGGTCTTCTATATCACAAGATACACCACCACTCTCCTTGAGGTACAGCAACATTGGGTCTTCTTGATATATCACAAGATCCACCACCACTCTCCTTGAGGTATAGCAACATTAGGTCTTCTATATCACAAGATCCACCACCACTCTCCTTGAGGTATAGCAACATTGGGTCTTCTTGATATATCACAAGATACACCACCACTCTCCTTGAGGTATAGCAACATTGGGTCTTTCTATATCACAAGATCCACCACCACTCTCCTTGAGGTACAGCAACATTAGGTCTTCTATATCACAAGATCCACCACCACTCTCCTTGAGGTATAGCAACATTGGGTCTTCTATATCACAAGATCCACCACCACTCTCCTTGAGGTATAGCACCATTGGGTCTTCTATATCACAAGATCCACCACCACTCTCCTTGAGGTATAGCACCATTGGGTCTTCTATATCACAAGATCCACCACCACTCTCCTTGAGGTATAGCACCATTGGGTCTTCTATATCACAAGATACACCACCACTCTCCTTGAGGTATAGCAACATTAGGTCTTCTATATCACAAGATCCACCACCACTCTCCTTGAGGTATAGCACCATTGGGTCTTCTATATCACAAGATACACTACCACTCTCCTTGAGGTATAGCAACATTGGGTCTTCTATATCACAAGATCCACCACCACTCTCCTTGAGGTATAGCAACATTGGGTCTTCTATATCACAAGATCCACCACCACTCTCCTTGAGGTATAGCAACATTGGGTCTTCTATATCACAAGATCCACCACCACTCTCCTTGAGGTATAGCAACATTGGGTCTTCTATATCACAAGATCCACCACCACTCTCCTTGAGGTATAGCAACATTGGGTCTTCTATATGAAAAGACTCATCCATTTAGGAGACTGAAGACACGTTTTTCGTTTCTAAATGTGTGTGTTTGTGTGTGTGTACAGAGAGAGATAGACATGTTGACAGACAGCTGCCTGACGTGATACCAATCATATCAGTCATAAATGTGCCGTTGATATATGAATAATACAGGCACTAACATCGTGTTCCCCATACGTAGTGGACGGAGTCCTTTAATAGTTTTCCCACCGAACCATTGAATTTCCCATACACTTTCAAGCTAATGTAAAGTAAAAAAAAGTAAAGTACCCCCCGTCACGCCAAGTGGCGTATAGGGAAATATGGTGTTAGTGACCCTATATTTTACAGACCTTCAGCACATGATTTTTGGGGTAGTGTGGTCGGTATTACGCCCGTGCTGCTTTTACTTTCCCAGAAAAAATCCGGTACCCATTTAAGGCTGGGTGAACCCGGAGCCGTCGGTTGGGATCGAACCCTACCCTTGTCCGTAGTAGTCCAGTTCACTAACCACTGAGCTATCGCGGCTCCTACTAATTTTTAGGGAATTAGTAAAACCCAGGTGTCCTCGCCAGGATTACGAACCCCGGCTGTTGCCGTGGTAAGCCAACCGTTTCAAGCTAATGGAAGCAAATTATTGACATTTGAAACCACATCTCCATTGACATTGGACACCATATGAGAAGCGTGGTTACTGTAGGACGCGAGACTCTTGTCTTAGGGAAGTGCAAGACAACAATTGGTGGGAAATTGATACTGTGACATCCAAGGTGCTAGTGAATACCTTCCGTGACATGGAGCTAGAGACGTGTGCAGGCCTGCAATCAGCCACAATCACGTCCAACTCTTCATATGAGTTCACCACACTTCTCATACACAAAGGGATGTCTGTGTCAAATCTAAATTACATTAATTAATTAATTTTTTGTTTTTTTATTCAGAGGGGATGGACGAAGATCGAGTAAAACATCCTCTGAAGATATTAGTTCTGGTTCATTCTTCTTCTTCTTTTCTCTTTCACTGATACCTAAAATGTGTCGTGGTTTATATCATTTGTCGTTCTTGTGCTGCTCGAATTGTCTGGATTAGTGATTTTCCTTTGTTGTTACATGTCTCTGTCACCGCATCTATCCATCTTCTTCTGGGTCTTCCTCTTGGTCTTTTTCCATGCATTCTCGAGAAGAACGCCCTTGATGGTGATTGGTGAGGATTCATTCTGACCAGGTGGCCAAACCATTAAGTTGTTGTTGTTCTATATATTTTGGCAGGGTTTTGTTCCTACTATTTTTCTTATGGTTTCATTTGGTATTCTATCTCTTCTTGTGTTGTTTGTTACTTTTCTCAAGCAACGCATCTCACATGTATTGATCTTTCTTAAATGTGATTTAGAAAGGGTCCATGTTTGACTTTCATAGCACAAAGTTGGTATGAAGATGCTATTTATCATTTGTTGTTTAGCTGGCATAGAAATGTTTGGATGTCTTAGCAATGGTGAAAGCTGGTATGTGACAGCATTTGCTTTTTGTATTCTCATGTCAATTTACTGACTTTTTATTATTTAGTCGTTTCATTAATGCAACACATATTAATAATATTACCTGCCAAGCTATCTACAATGACAACTTTACCTCCCAATCCATCTACAATGACAACTTTACCTCCCAATCCATCTACAATGACAACTTTACCTCCCAATCCATCTACAATGACAACTTTACCTCCCAATCCATCTACAATGACAACTTTACCTCCCAATCCATCTACAATGACAACTTTACCTCCCAATCCATCTACAATGACAACTTTACCTCCCAATCCATCTACAATGACAACTTTACCTCCCAATACATCTATAATGATAACTTTACCTCCCAATCCATTTACACCTCTTTCACATTTATATGTCTCATTATAACATTTACACCTCTTTCACATTTATATGTATCATTATAACATTTATATTTCTATCACATTTACATCTCTATCACATTAACATTTCTCGCTATACCATTTACATGTCTCACTATCATATTTACATCTCTATAACATTTACACCTCTCACTATCACATTTACATCTCTATCACATTTACATCTATCACTTTTACGTCTCCCCGTAACACATTTACATATCTATACATTTACATCTCTCACTATCACATTTACATCTCTCACTATCACATTTACATCTCTCACTATCACATTTACATCTCTCACTATCACATTTACATCTCTCACTATCACAAATTTATCTCTTTGGATCTTCTTTTTCATGGGAAAAATCAATCTGCATACGCTTCGTGATATGTTGAGACGGGCGGAGGAGCGGAGAAGGGGATGCCACGACTACAATGAAACTCATTACATGAATAGAATAGACTAGACTAGAATAGAATAGAATTTAATTGGTAAATGTATCTTAATCGCCGCTGATAAACCTATCTCTAGATGCTCTATCACTGGTAGATTTCTGTTCCAACGATCGGTGACTGCCTTCTCAAACACACACATCTCTAAATCCAACGACATTGATAAACGTATCTCCTAATCATTACTAACATATTTATTTCTGAATCTCCTTTCAATGTCAAAAGTATCCCTTAATCATTGCTGACAAATTCATATCTGAATCTCCCTATTGCAATAAAGTTGTCTCTTAATCATTGCTGACAACCCCCCCCCCCCCACACCCTTTCTCTGGGCAAGTTACTCTAACAATTTATCGATACCCCACAACAGATGTTACCAGTCCATTGTCCTAGCCGGCACGTATCAAGCAGTATTATTGAGCTCTCAATGACTTTTAGACCTGGATGTAATCAATGCTCACCTCAAGCTATGCAGCAGGAAAGCATGTGGTCAGAGACAGAACAAAACAATCATTACATCCAGCCCACACTCGTGTCTTTATTATCTATTAATATATATTCGTACTGTTAACACACCTCTCTATTTACTATGATTATTATTAACCAGCATTCACCTGTTAGGTGGGTTCGGATAAACAGCGTCGCTAGTTTACAGCAGGTCGCAACATCACCTCCCCTCAAATCTATTAACAATGTTCAGCCCCCACCAGCAGCCATTTTTTAAGACTAGTAACTGCCATGGGTTCAACGTGCGCAAAATGTACACGGGGCCTCCTGTTTCTCGCTCCTACCACAGACAAGGGATGTCACTACCCAGATCGCTTGTGACGGGATGCAAACCCGGATGCTATTTCCAGAGACGGAAAATGTCATCTCAAGGCTACTGGTGGCTGTCTGGTTGGAGTGCACGCGAACTGATCAGAAGGGTGCGTGTTCGATGCCCAGAAGTGGCGGATTTTTTTTTGACCGAAAAGGCTCCGAGGGCTACCCAGCCTCTAAAATAGGTACTAGAGATTTTTCTTGGAAGTAAAGGCGCCCTGGCGTGATGCCGACCACATCACACAAAAATATGCCGCGGTCACAGAAAACATATGGTCCCTAACAGCATGTTCCCCATACGCCTAGCAAGACGTGGAGAGAACCTTTATTTCTACCCAGCTCCACTTAATATATTTACCAGACTCCAAGTCTTGATTAAGAGAGCCGACCTCTCTGCGATCAGGATCCACATAGAGCCCAGAGGTACTCAATCATCATGTGCCATACCGGTTGGCGTAGGCGATCATGTCCTTCCACAATCTTCTGTCTACAATGCACCGTATTAGTTCTGTTGTTGACTGTTTTCCATGCCATGACACCAAGCTATCCAGTATTTTCTCTCTTTGTCGTCCGCGATCTCTCTTTCCTTGTATTTTGCCAGTTGTAACCAAATATTCCAACTTTCCTCTTCTCATGATGTGCCCGAAAAATGTTGATTGTTTCTTTCTGATATTTTTTAGGAGCTGCCTTTTTGTGTTGGCCTCTTTGAGAACTTCCTTATTGGTCTTTTTAGCTGTCCAGGGAACTTTCAACATTCTTCTGAGAAATCCCATCTCTGTGGCCTCTAATCGTCTTTTCATTTGTTTGTCTACTGTCCATGATTCGCTTCCATAGGTCTGAATTGGTTCTATATAGCACAGATTTTTATGTAAACTATGAGAACTTCCGGATCAGCGAATAATGTGTTCTTTGTTCCATCTATACGGTGAAGGTCACGGAAAAATACGATGGGTTTTATTCTCTCGCCAGTTCCTCATTGTGCAGGTGGGCTATACTTTAATTGTGTGGATCTTAAGAGACGTCCCACTTTACAGTATAACTTGGATATTTGTTCTGATTACTCATATTTTTTGTATATATCTTAGACTAATGTGACTTCCGTTTCCAAGATGGCGGATCTAGTCCACGTCCTCTCGATCGCTGCAGAAAATGCACCCAAGGTCTGATTAATTTCGGATCTTCATTGCACTTTTCTGCGTAAAAGTCAAAATGATGATATGCTTGATACATCTGTGTCGCTAAGGCGAGGTCGTAGGTCGACAACAGTCCGTTTTTTGACGAATCAAGTGTTGTGAGTGAGACATTCCTCCGTCTAGACTAGATCTGTGCTTTACGTCACATTAGTGCTGTTCAAGACCGTTATTGGGATTCTTTGACGCAAGTTATTCCACGTTACACATTAATGTAAACTACTTCGTCAGTCGCAGTTTTGTCTCTTTGGGAAGTTGCTTCGTGTTTTGTTCGTCGTAGACTGTTTACACTTGAGTAATCAGACATAAGTCTAAAGGTATCGAGATTATGAGTTTGGCGACATTGTGTCCTACGTCATCGTATTGGTTCCCTAAACCGGCCGTGCGCAAATCTTACGGTCTGCTGTTTGATGTGCAACAAGAATAATTTGACGACTGACTGTGTGTCTATATGTTCGGAATTGGAGTCATCAACGATGGCCTAACATCATCAAGTGCTACGATGATCATCATTTTCAAGAGGACGTGACTTACCGGTATATGGGGATAGGCGGCGGGAACAAATGAAGGCTATGCATGAAATGTGTTCCTTGTTGCAGTTTCCTCATATTACAAGTCGCATGTCTGTGTTAGTCACCTCTAGTGACTCGGGCAGATGGTGCTCGTAAACCTGGGAAGGCCGACCATCTAAGGGCAGAATCCCCCGACAGAAAAGATCAACTGCTGCCTTGCAGGAAGATGGGGACAATCAAAGGCTAAGGAAAGCAAACCTGAAAAAATGCTGGCTGAAATCGGATGCACTGGGCCACTGGCGCAGAACACAGTGCAACGTATTAACGGGTGTTCAGTCAGAGTGGATCTGACAGACTCTAATTGTGATGTTCTGTCTGTGGGGGCGATCAACACACTTAGCCTGACAGCTGACTTCATATGAGAGTCTGGAATCCTTACTCTGATTGAGTCCTGAACGCAGAGAGAGAGAGAGAGAGATATAGCACAGATGAACTCTCTTTCTCCTTTCTATTGACATAGATTTGTTGCATAAGATATTTTTCATTGAGGTACTCAACACCTTCCACTAAATGGAAGGTAGGCACACAGTTAGCTCCTATAGACAAATACCAATAAATGAATATAACTAATATAACTATAACAGAAAACATCCAGAGAGACAGATCCACGAATCATTTCAGGGGAAGAGCTATGTTTACGACACTCGGAAAATAAACAAAGAATCAACAACAGACAAAAACAAAAAACAATAGAAGCAGGGTCGAACTCGTACTCCTAGACACAGCGCCTTGAGAAACTTGCATTACGGTACACTGCCAAGTAAGCAACCTCTTCCCTGAACTGATTCGTTGATAGAGCCTGTAGTTTGTTGATTACCCATACTCCCTCACAAAATTCTTGTCGTCATGTAATAGTTATTTTGTTCATCATTCCCCCCCCTCCCCCACAAAAAACCATCTCTTTTACTTCCGCATTTTCCCGACAAACTACTCTTAATTACGCGCTTAAAAAACCATCTCTTTTACTTCTGCATTTTCTCAACAAACTACTCTTAATTACGCGCTTTAAAAAACCAATCTCTTTTACTTCTGCATTTTCTCGACAAACTACTCTTAATTATGCGCTTAAAAAAACATCTCTTTTACTTCCGTATTTTCTCAACAAACTACTCTTAATTACGCGCTTAAAAAAACCATCTCTTTTTACTTCTGCATTTTCTCGACACACTACTCTTAATTACGCGCTTAAAACTCTGTTTGACAAGTATGCTTACAGGCCAGGGTGGGATCTTCATCAGTTCTGGTTCACCGATCTTAGCGACACTAGTCATCCATTAGTCACTGAGTACTTTCAGCCTAGCGACTGCTACACGTCATCTTTCAGTTAACTTCTAAATGATTACATTGGTAACACGTTGACGTGGAGTAGGACAAGCTATACATCAACATTGTGGGGCACATCATGAGAAGGGGAAGGTTGGAATACACGCTTACAACTGGCAAAATACAGGGAAAGAGAGATCGCGGGCGGCAAAGGGAGAAGACACCAGATAGCTTGGTGTCATGGCATGGAAAATAGTCAACAACAGAATGGATACGATGCACTGTGGATAGATAATTGTGTAAGAACACGACCTCCTACGTCAACCGGTATGGCTCATGGGGTGATGGTGGTGAGATGTAAACTGAGGTATCCAATCAGTTTAATCTTTGAAATCTTTCTTTCTTAAAAGCTTTGTTCTTCTATCATTCCTCATTTGCCTTTCAGGGTCGAGGGAGATACCTTGTGTTTTCCCCTCCAAGATTACTTTTAGTAGGCCGTTGTGCCTTTTTGTGGACAAAAATCGCATTCGTCTTGTCTGAATTGTGTTTAGTAGTTCTCTTTTCATTTTTAGTTGTTTTAAGAATTCATCATTTGTTTTCTTTTCTTTCCATGTGGTGTTTATTTTGATGTTAGTATATTTTTCATGACATTAAAATTACTTTTTGCCATTCATATTCTTTTCTTGCTTTCAGTTGTACATTTTCCATCACTGGTTATAGTATGTCCAAGGTAGTTGTAGTCCTGAACTGGCTCTGGGTCTATTCCTTCAATTTTGATATCCACTTGTGGGTTTTGAGTAGTTCCTTTGTTTATGATCATAGTTTTAGTCTTTTTGATATTCATATCTAGTGCATATTTTTTTTTGCTTTCCATGTTTATTTTATTAAGTAATTGTTTTATTGATTATATTTCCTATAGTTTCTAATATACTATCAAACTTATCTTCTGCTCTTCTATTGGGCTCTCTTGCTGATATATTTCCTATAGTTTCTAATATACTATCAATCCATCTTCTGCTCTTCTATTGGCCTCTCTTGCTGTTATATTTCCTATAGTTTCTAATATACTATCAAACTTATCTTCTGCTCTTCTATTGGGCTCTCTTGCTGATATATTTCCTATTGTTTCTAATATTCCATCAATCCATCTTTTGCTCTTCTATTGGCCTCTCTTGCTGTTATATTTCCTATAGTTTCTAATATACTATCAATCCATCTTCTGCTCTTCTATTGGGCTCTCTTGCTGTTATATTTCCTATAGTTTCTAATATACTATCAATCCATCTTCTGCTCTTCTATTGGCCTCTCTTGCTGATATATTTCCTATAGTTTCTAATATACTATCAATCCATCTTCTGCTCTTCTATTGGCCTCTCTTGCTGTTATATTTCCTATAGTTTATAATATACTATCAAACTTATCTTCTGCTCTTCTATTGGGCTCTCTTGCTGATATATTTCCTATAGTTTCTAATATACTATCAAACTTATCTTCTGCTCTTCTATTGGCCTCTCTTGCTGTTATATTTCCTATAGTTTCTAATATACTATCAAACTTATCTTCTGCTCTTCTATTGCGCTCTCTTGCTGATATATTTCCTATAGTTTCTAATATACTATCAAACTTATCTTCTGCTCTTCTATTGGCCTCTCTTGCTGATATATTTCCTATAGTTTCTAATATACTATCAAACTTATCTTCTGCTCTTATATTGGCCTCTCTTGCTGTTATATTTCCTATAGTTTCTAATATACTATCAAACTTATCTTCTGCTCTTCTATTGGCCTCTCTTGCTGTTATATTTCCTATAGTTTCTAATATACTATCAAACTTATCTTCTGCTCTTCTATTGGCCTCTCTTGCTGATATATTTCCTATAGTTTCTAATATACTATCAAACTTATCTTCTGCTCTTCTATTGGCCTCTCTTGCTGATATATTTCCTATAGTTTCTAATATACTATCAAACTTATCTTCTGCTCTTCTATTGGCCTCTCTTGCTGATATATTTCCTATAGTTTCTAATGTACTATCAAACTTATCTTCTGCTCTTCTATTGGCCTCTCTTGCTGTTATATTTCCTATAGTTTCTAATATACTATCAAACTTATCTTCTGCTCTTCTATTGGGCTCTCTTGCTGATATATTTCCTATAGTTTCTAATATACTATCAATCCATCTTCTGCTCTTCTATTGGCCTCTCTTGCTGTTATATTTCCTATAGTTTATAATATACTATCAAACTTATCTTCTGCTCTTCTATTGGGCTCTCTTGCTGATATATTTCCTATTGTTTCTAATATTCCATCAATCCATCTTTTGCTCTTCTATTGGCCTCTCTTGCTGTTATATTTCCTATAGTTTCTAATATACTATCAATCCATCTTCTGCTCTTCTATTGGGCTCTCTTGCTGTTATATTTCCTATAGTTTCTAATATACTATCAATCCATCTTCTGCTCTTCTATTGGCCTCTCTTGCTGATATATTTCCTATAGTTTCTAATATTCCATCAATCCATCTATTTCGTGGTCTATGTTCTCGCAACGTGTATAAACATTTCATTACACAATTATCAGTAAGACAAACATGAATTAGCTAGAAAATGTATATTCTTGTATCACAAAGTGGAACCACTCAATGCGATATTTATTTTACAAATGGGGAAATGTAGCAGAATCAGGCAAACTTGGTCCATTTAACACACAAAAATCATCTAATGACTGTATTTGTTCATAGCCTACTTTAGATAACCTGAACGCAGAAAGGGAAACCTCTGACTATCGTGACGGAATCACATTTATTTGTAGGCTATGATTTGTCCCATTCATAATGTCTGCCCGGGGAGGGCTGATGGTGCTAGCTTTTATACGGACCCTAGTGCTGTCACCGCGTAGTATACATGGTTCATCGTACATCCCTAGACCGGCCGTACGATAATCTTACGGTCTGTTGTTTGGTGTGCGGCGGGGATAATCTGACGACTAACTGTGTGTCTATATGTTCGAAATTGGAGTCAACAACGATGGCCTAACATCATCAAGCGCTATACATTTTAAAAAAAAATATGACGATAATCATTTTCAAGAGGACTTGAACTTCCGGTATATGGTGGATAGGCGGCGGGAACAATTGAAGGCTATGCATGAAAAGTGTTCCTTGTTGCAGTTTCTTCATATTCCAAGTCCGGCTTGTTGCAGTAGCTACTGAGTTAAGTGCTCTGTGCACACCGTGAGTCTCATCCGTTTTGATCATGTTTCGATATTCCAATTGTTTACGATGAATGATGATATCGTATGACAGGGAACAGTTGGCTGTGTTCACTTTCTGCGCTGTTTCGCCTTATGTCTTTTGGCGTGTGCTGAGACTGCTACGATGGGTACTACAGTTACCTTTCTTTGTTTGGGAGATGAGATATTAATTCGGATGATTACGCAGGCACGGGCGGTTGAGCAATTATTGATTTTAATTCGTTTGCAGTGACACCGGGGCCTTCCATAACCAAATACATGTTGAGGTTGATTATTTTTAACCCGTTGAATTAAAATAATCAAGAGCTTGGCAAAGAAAAATTTGGATAAACGAAATAATAGAAACACTTGCAAGTATAATATCAGAAGAGCGTTAGTTGAAGACATCTACTCCACAGGGTATAAGAGCTAGAAGAAAGGAAGAGATTTGTAAACTTGTATCATTTTAATTAGGAATAAAATATAGATTGTTTGAATTTCAGGTCATCAAATTTATAATGATCAATCAGAAAGAAATTCAAGAGAGATCACAATTCAGAAAGAAATTGATGTGATCTTAATTCAGAAAGAAATTCATGTGATCACAATTCAGAAAGAAATTCATGTTATCACAATTCAGAAAGAAATTCATGTGATCACAAGTCAGAAAGGGGAGCCACGATAGCTCAGTGGTTAGTGAACTGGACTACAAAGGACAAGGGGTAGGGTTCGATCCCAACCGACGGCTTCCGGGTTCACCCAGCCTTAAATGGGTACCGGATTTTTTTTCTGGGAAAGTAAAGCAGCACGAGCGCAATACCAACCACATTACCCCAAAAATCATGTGCTGAAGGTCTGTAAAATATATGGTCACTAACACCATATTTCCCTATACGCCACTTGGCGTGACGGGGGTACTTTACTTTTTTACAATTCAGAAAGAAATTCATGTGATCACAATTCAGAGAGAAATTAATGTGATCACAATTCAGAAAGAAATTCATGTGATCACAATTCAGAAAGAAATTCATGTGATCACAATTCAGAAAGAAATTCATGTGATCACAATTCAGAAAGAAATTCATGTGATCACAATTCAGAAAGAAATTCATGTGATCACAATTCAGGAAGAAATTCATGTGATCACAATTCAGAAAGAAATTCATGTGATCACAATTCAGAAACCAGCAAATTAATTTCTGACTCATAGAGAGAATCCATTGACCGAAGCAATATGTGAATTATGAATGAAATAATCGTGGCTTTACCATGAACCTATCTCAGGGAACTGTGCAGGCGAACTTGTCAGCTGGGGACAAGATTTTCAGTTTGATAGCGATTGACGGTGTCTAGTTTCACCCGGCCGTAAATGGGTACCGGATGTTTCGCTTTTCTGGATATTAAATCGTCACTGCATTATTCTGATCACATTACTCAGTTGTTGACATGTGTGTTCACACCCCCCCCCCTCCCTTCTCCCCTCTTTAACTTTTGATCTTTATCATAATCTTAGTAACAGTTATCAAAGCATCTGATTTTAAAAATATTTATTCGCTCGACAATAACTTCTCTTTCTCTATTCATTGAATCAGTGTCACTGTGACATCCACATACACGCTCCACCGCTTGTCCTGACATTCCTCAAAGCATTTACAGGTTGATTGTTACTGCCAGATGTTGATTGTAGATACAACTACTTTTCCCACTAACTACTCTAGATTGAAAGGGAGCCGTGATAGCTCAGTGGTTAGTGAACTGGACTACAAAGGACAAGGGGTAGGGTTCGATCCCAACCGACGGCTTCCGGGCTCACCCAGCCTTAAATGGGTACCGGATTTTTTTCTGGGGAAGTGAAGCGGCACGGGCGTAATACCGACCACATTACCCAAAAAATCATGTGCCATAGGTCTGTAAAATTTATGGTCACTAACACCATATTTCCCTATACGCCACTTGGCGTGACGGGGGTACTTTACTTTTTTACAATTCAGAAAGAAATTCATGTGATCACAATTCAGAGAGAAATTAATGTGATCACAATTCAGAAAGAAATTCATGTGATCACAATTCAGAAAGAAATTCATGTGATCACAATTCAGAAAGAAATTCATGTGATCACAATTCAGAAAGAAATTCATGTGATCACAATTCAGAAAGAAATTCATGTGATCACAATTCAGGAAGAAATTCATGTGATCACAATTCAGAAAGAAATTCATGTGATCACAATTCAGAAACCAGCAAATTAATTTCTGACTCATAGAGAGAATCCATTGACCGAAGCAATATGTGAATTATGAATGAAATAATCGTGGCTTTACCATGAACCTATCTCAGGGAACTGTGCAGGCGAACTTGTCAGCTGGGGACAAGATTTTCAGTTTGATAGCGATTGACGGTGTCTAGTTTCACCCGGCCGTAAATGGGTACCGGATGTTTCGCTTTTCTGGATATTAAATCGTCACTGCATTATTCTGATCACATTACTCAGTTGTTGACATGTGTGTTCACACCCCCCCCCCTTCTCCCCTCTTTAACTTTTGATCTTTATCATAATCTTAGTAACAGTTATCAAAGCATCTGATTTTAAAAATATTTATTCGCTCGACAATAACTTCTCTTTCTCTATTCATTGAATCAGTGTCACTGTGACATCCACATACACGCTCCACCGCTTGTCCTGACATTCCTCAAAGCATTTACAGGTTGATTGTTACTGCCAGATGTTGATTGTAGATACAACTACTTTTCCCACTAACTACTCTAGATTGAAAGGGAGCCGTGATAGCTCAGTGGTTAGTGAACTGGACTACTACGGACAAGGGGTAGGGTTCGATCCCAACCGACGGCTCCGGTTCACCCAGCCTTAAAATGGGTACCGGATTTTTTCTGGGAAAGTAAAGCAGCACGGGCGTAATACCGACCACATTACCCCAAAAATCATGTGCTGAAGGTCTGTAAAATATAGGGTCACTAACACCATATTTCCCTATACGCCACTTGGCGTGACGGGGGGTACTTTACTTTTTTTACTCTAGATTGACTTTTTCCACATTTAGACTCATCAGACTCTCAATGTATACATTCTTGTCCCACCCATTCTCCTCCTCCTCTCTTACGAAATTCAGAACAAACTTGGTGATGTCCTCTTTGCCTAGAGTCAGGCCACCCTCAGTGCCAGATCTGCCAGCGTGCCCTGGACAGTACACTCAGGTTAACGTTCACACTTTAGAGCTATCCAAGAGCTGCATCCACTCCTGTCACAGACACTGTCTGTCAATCTTCTGTAGCATACTTTGCGAGTCAGCCACCAAACTGCGCGATCCAGGCTCTGTGTAACCAGTGAATCAATTCAGAGGAAGAGGTATGTTTACAGCACTCGGAAAAAATGACAAATAATCAACAACAGAAAAAAATATGGACCAAGGCAGGATCGAACCCGTACTCAGTGGCACAGCGCCTTGCCACGAAAAGCCAAACGCTAGGGAACACTGCCACCTCTGTGTAACCAGCCATGTTGTCGACGACGTTGCTGCTTCTATCTCCATTCTCATGCTGGACACCGTCATGCTAAAGTTGCCCTAGCCTCTTCTCTGCCATGTTGGTATGCCACAAAATCCCAACCGCTGCGCCGTCAGCGGGATACAGAACCGTCCGTGTAGATAATGAGTAACTGACGAAACATTTTCGATGGATTCAATTATTATGACTTCTGTAGCTCCATTGCCACAGTTGCGACACTCCCTGTTGAGCCGAACGATCCCTTTGGTTATCCTCTTTTCCCCCGCTGTTACCTCTACCCAACCCTTGCCAGCCCTAATGTCACTCAGATCACATACTCTCCTTATGATCTCTTCCGCCTCGGCCATCCAGGATTTTCCGCGCCTGAGGCGCCTGCCCTTGGTCGCACCCAGTTCCGAATGCAAGGGATGATTGATGTTTCTTACTGCCTTGGATTAGGCACGGACCTTCTTTGTTGTTCCTTAAATGGTTGTAGGAAACTCCTTATACAGAAGGATTTCCAGAGGGAGTCAGCGTGATCATCAGGAGACCTCGTCGAAAAAGTGTTCTGCCCTTTATAGTCAGGCTCTATAAGGGAAAAGAAAGGGCAAGCCTTTCTCGACCCGACATTAACTCAAAGGGAGTTAAATGGGTGTCAAATATTATGGTTTTTATTTAACTCTTCATGTCCAGAATTATGTTGCTTATATAAACACAATTTTATCTACCCCTGAAAAATGTGAAGTATCTAACATCATCAATTTCAAACGTGTATAAATTCTGCGTCATTCATTCACTGAGTGCCGTCTCCACATCGAAGGTTGGCTACCATGGAGCGCTATTACGCTCTGTCTCTTGCTTTGATAGTCAAAGACCTACTAACGAAATTCTGCTACTAATTAAAATGTATCAATCAAATTAAAGAAAGTATTTTGCACAAAATGACAATACTTCAATATTCGATATCTGCAAATTGTCTCCACAGAAAATGGACAGAACGTTTTTGTTAATTTGTGTGTTTTTACTGTCAATCGTGAATCACCATTACAATGAGTGCATTGGCGATCATGTCCAACCATAATATTTTATCTCTGCAGTTATTTCTCAATTTTGTTGTTGATGTTCATGCTATTCTCATAAACTGTTCAACTTTCCCCCTTCAATTGTTGCTGACATCACAGGATAGTCTAGCTGTTCCCACCCCACAACACGCTGACATCACAGGATAGTCTAGCTGTTCCCACCCCACAACACGATGACATCACAGGATAGTCTAGCTGTTCCCACCCCACAACACGCTGACATCACAACATAGTCTAGCTGTTCCCACTCCACAACACGCTGACATCACAACATAGTCTAGCTGTTCCCACCCCACACCACGCTGACATCACAACATAGTCTAGCTGTTCCCACCCCACAACACGTTGACATCACAACACATCTTACAGAATCTCTGTCTCTAACCAGATCTCCCACAGAACGTTTCTTTTCATTCATCACAGCCCATCTGACAGAATCTCTGTCTCTAGCCAGATCTCCCACAGAACGTTGCATTCATCACAGCCCATCTGAAAGAATCTCTGTCTCTAGCAAGACAGTAATCAGTTTCAGTAATGCTGTATGGTTGGCTTCCCGTTTTGCCTTTTCTTTAACACGCTCGTTCCCTTCAACCCCAGACCAAGTCTTCTAGATTACATTAGGCCCCAAATGTTACTAAAAAGCCTAAGCAAGTATTACATTTATACAATGTAGTATGTTCAATTCCTTCTCACTATATTGTTTCTGCTTCTTTTCATTGTTTATTTATTTGGTATAAATTCGTTGAATGCAGTGGTTCCCAACCTTACCCATTAGGGGTGTTGGGCGGAAGAGTTAATAACAAGGCACGTATAATGCAGATACGTCGTCACAAGATTCATGTCATAACTTATCATTACTGCAAGTATTAATTTATGAGCAACTCAAATAGCAATAAAACACAAATAAAACAAAAGCAATAAAACAAAAAAGCTTATTAAAAACGCTAAGGTAACAAATGTCAATGTAATCGTTAATACAGTCTGCTTCTTGTATAATGTATTTGCTTGAGTTTATTGCATCTGTAGTACGTAATTTGCGATATGCGGATGACACAGTCTTAATAGCAGAGACAGAGAATGAACTACAGGAAATGATAGACATAATAGTAAAAGAAAGCAACAAGAAAGGTCTCAGTCTGAATAGTAAGAAAACAGAAGTAATGGTCATATCGAAGAAACAATCATCACTATCATGCAGCATAAAATTAAACAGGATGAATCTGAAACAAGTGCAATGCGTCAAATACTTTGACATAATAATAACATCAGATGGAAGATGCAGCACAGAAATAAAAAGCAGAATAGCTCAGGCCAAATTAACATTTCAGAAAATGAAAAATATCTTATAGAACAAATCTATGTCAATAGAAGTGAGAAAGAGAGTTCATCAGTGCTATATAGAACCAATTCTAACCTATGGAAGCGAATCATGGACAGTAGACAAACTAATGAAAAGACGATTAGAGGCCACAGAGATGGGATTTCTCAGAAGAATGTTGAAAGTTCCCTGGGCAGCTAAAAAGACCAATGAGGAAATTCTCAAAGAGGCCAACACAAAAAGGGAACTCTTAAAAACATCAGAAAGAAACAATCAACATTTTTCGGGCACATCATGAGAAGAGGAAAGTTAGAGTACTTGGTTACAACTGACAAAATAAAAGGAAAAAGAGATCACGGACGACAAAGACAGAAAAAACTGGATAGTTTGGTGTCATGGCATGGAAAACAGTCAACAACAGAACTGATACGATGCACTGTAGATAGATTGTGAAAGGACATGATCGCCTTACGCCAACAGGTATGGCACATGATGATGATGTAGTAAGGTTTTTGTGCAATGTGTGATGTACTTGAGTGAAATTGTGCACCTGTTGAACTTTGAATAAATAAACAGATATGCATATATCCTGCCTGTTTACATTTATTATTCTCTTATTATTTAATCATGTTTAATCAGTCTTGATGTATGGATGTAAACCATGGACAATAACAACAGATAAGAAAATTGTTGGAGGCCACAGAAATGTGACTTTACATGAGAAAACAACTAGAACATTTTGTGACAGCTGGAACAATTGAGGAAAGAGGAGAAGGAGGAAAACAAAAAAAACCAAATTCAAGACAGTTTAAGAAAATGGTTTGGTAGGAAGCAAGTAATAGAACTGATAAACAAATGTAGAGATAGAAAGTTGTGGAGAGACATGATCACACATGCCAGCAGGGTATGGAACTTGATAACGATTTATTCCAGAACTTATGAAATACTTTACAATGAATTAGAGTAGTTTCAAGAACATTGGAAAGACATGATCACCTACCTTAGTGTGCATAGTTCTTGATGCTGATTATTTATCATATAATTGACTGTTTATTTATCATATAATTGACTGTTTATTTATCATATAATTGAATGATTATTTATCATATAATTGACTGTTTATTTATCATATAATTGACTGTTTATTTATCATAGAATTGAATGATTATTTATCATATAATTGACTGTTTATTTATAGCAGTACCTTTTACCTTTGAAATAACAGCAACTACATTAATTAGAAACATGATAATATGGAGAATGAACAAACATATAACAACCCATTTCTGGAACCGGAGATAAGAAGAAACGTTCTTCTGTGTCACATGGAGCCAGTCTCAACCAAAGGAAATGAATCCTGGACAAAAATTAACAGGACATTATGCAGGACAATCTTTGGAGACAACAGAAGTGTGTTTAAAAGAAAAGTGTTAAGAATACAATGGACAGATTAAAGTTAGTATCCATCTTGATCCTTCCAATGCCACTAGATGTCATATTGGGCTTGTAGTGTTTTTCGCTACCCATCTCTATTCTTGGTCAGATATTCAATCTTATCTAATCAATGAGTCTTTGCTTACCAACTTTACTTCTCTTAAAAGTGTACTTTTTAGTGTCTCTCTAGGTATTCCTCTTTTTCTGTATCCTGATATTTCCCATCAAAGAGCCTGTTTTGGAATTCTCTTGTTGTCTCTTCTCAACACATGTCCAACTTCTTTTCTTAATTGTAGATGAGATCGTTGGTTGCATGACCATTTCTTTTATCTCTATATTAGTCTTGAATTCATTCCACTGCACACAGAGTATTCTTCTTAGGCATTGATGTGTCAACTAATGATAGTACTGAGGACATTGTAAATGTAGCTAAAGCAAAAAGAGAAACTATTACCAACACCAGGAGGAAACAAACATCATTTCTGGGAATGTAATGGAAACATCTGGAATATATTGTGACAACAGGAAAACAGTATTTTAAGGAGATATAGAGAGGAAAGACATCAGTATATTTAAAAGAGAAAATGGCTTGATAGGAGGTCATCAACAGAAATGATAAAACATCTGTAGAGTCAGAAAGTTGTGGAATTCATGGTCATCCATGCCAGTAGCCATTTACTTGAAGGTGATAATGATGATGATATGAGGAGTACAATTTGATGGAAATGGGCAGCTAAGAACTATGGATATATGGTAACTGTAGTAACTAATAATGGAGACTGCTAGAAAGAGATCACAAGAAGATAAGCAATAGCAACACAAACATTAAACGCCATGAACAACATGCAGCACAGTACCAGCAAGGTAGTAAAATTAAAATTACTAAAGACGTCTATCTTCCCGATAGGAACATATAGTTGTGAATCATGGACAATCTCACAACAAGAAAGATACTTGATTAATATGAAAGAAAATGCTACAGAAAAATCATTAATATACCCTGGATTACAATAAAGAGCAATTAAAACATTCAAAGAATTAAATATTAAAAAGAACTGGCCAATAAACACCATTCTACTGAGGAAATTAAAATACTACGGTCATGTCAAAAGACACAGCGGGCAGGAAAGAACAATAATGGTAGGTATGGTTCCAGGACGACGGGTCAGGAGCAGACCAAGAAGAAGGTTGTCTGAAGACATCAAGGAGACCTTGAACATGACAAAAGAAGAAGTGGGAGATCTAGCTAGAGACAGGGATTCTTTTCAGATGTGCTGTGGTGTATGTAACATTCTGCAAAGGACATGCGACCTGATGATGGGCTGCCAAGAGAATGCAAGTGAAGGAAAAGTTGAGGAATTGTGCTGTAAGACACAAGGAACTCATAAACAGAGTAGAAAAGAATCTTGTTATCTCATGTTAACCATTTTTATGGACAATGCCAGGAATGCTCTCTCTAATGCTAGAAATGCTCTCTCTCTCTCTAATGCCAAGCAAGCTATCTCTCTCTAATGTCAAGAATGCTCTCTCTAATGCTAGGAATGCTCTCTCTAATGCTAGAAATGCTCTCTCTCTCTCTAATGCCAAGCAAGCTATCTCTCTCTAATGTCAAGAATGCTCTCTCTAATGCTAGGAATGCTCTCTCTAATGCTAGAAATGCTCTCTCTCTCTAATGCCAAGCAAGCTATCTCTCTCTAATGTCAAGAATGCTCTCTCTAATGCTAGAAATGCTCTCTCTCTCTCTAATGCCAAGCAAGCTATCTCTCTCTAATGCCAGGAATGCTCTCTCTAATGCTAGAAATGCTCTCTCTCTCTCTAATGCCAAGCAAGCTATCTCTCTCTAATGTCAAGAATGCTCTCTCTAATGCTAGAAATGCTCTCTCTCTCTAATGCCAAGCAAGCTATCTCTCTCTAATGTCAAGAATGCTCTCTCTATGCTAGGAATGCTCTCTCTAATGCTAGAAATGCTCTCTCTCTCTCTAATGCCAAGCAAGCTATCTCTCTCTAATGTCAAGAATGCTCTCTCTAATGCTAGGAATGCTCTCTCTAATGCTAGGAATGCTCTCTCTCTCTAATGCCAAGAAAGCTATCTCTCTCTAATGTCAAGAATGCTCTCTCTAATGCCAAGAAAGCTATCTCTCTCTAATGCCAAGAAAGCTATCTCTCTCCAATGTCAAGAATGCTCTCTCTAATGCTAGGAAAGCTCTCTCTCTAATGCTAGAAATGCTCTCTCTAATCATAGGAAAGCTTTCTCTAATGCTAGGAAAGCTCTCGCTAATGCTAGAAATGCTCTCTAATGCTAGGAATGCTCTCTCTCTCTAATGCTGGGAATGCTCTCTCTCTAATGTCAAGAATGCTCTCTCTAATGCTAGAAATGCTCTCTCTAATCATAGGAAAGCTTTCTCTAATGCTAGAAATGCTCTCTAATGCTAGGAATGCTCTCTCTCTAATGCTAGGAATGCTCTCTCTCTAATGCTAGGAATGCTCTCTCTCTAATGTCAAGAATGCTCTCTCTAATGCTAGGAAAGTTCTCTCTAATGCTAGAAATGCTCTCTAATACTAGGAATGCTCTCTCTCTAATGCTAGGAATGCTCTCTCTCTAATGTCAAGAATGCTCTCTCTAATGCTAGGAATGCTCTCTCTCTAATGTCAAGAATGCTCTCTCTAATGCTAGGAAAGTTCTCTCTAATGCTAGAAATGCTCTCTCTAATCGTAGGAAAGCTCTCTCTAATGCTAGGAAAGCTCTCTCTAATGTCAAGAATGCTCTCTCTAATGCTAGGAATGCTCTCTCTCTAATGTCAAGAATGCTCTCTCTAATGCTAGGAAAGTTCTCTCTAATGCTAGAAATGCTCTCTCTAATCGTAGGAAAGCTCTCTCTAATGCTAGGAAAGCTCTCTCTAATGTCAAGAATGCTCTCTCTAATGCTAGGAAAGCTCTCTCTAATGCTAGAAATGCTCTCTCTAATCGTAGGAAAGCTCTCTCCATGTGAGAGAAGCATTATTTTGTCTAAACTGAGTGTATGTAGTGTCAAATGTCTACAATGAATTCATTGAAGCCACTGCAATACTTCAATGTTTCATTTATACCTCCTACATTTACCTCAAGTACATGAAATGATCCAAACTTCTGGTTTCTCCCTGTTTGTTGTCACATTCCACTGTCATTTATATTATTTGTCTTTTTTTTTCTCAGCCATTCTGTCACTATGTGCACGGTCATCCCTGATTAAATGCTGCCCTTACTATTAACTTCATCTGTTCTGCTGGTGTTGTTTTCCATTCTTTCCTTACAAAGAAACTCTCAAATGAATTTTGCTTTTCTTGTCATGATTGTCTTATTTTATCTTCTTGCAAAATATTTTCAAAATGTCATTTCTTTACTTTGGTGTTATTTTCTCATAATGTTTTCATTTCAATTGTTTGTGTTGCATTGTTTTCATATTATGTTTTAATTTGGTTTCGTAGCTTTTGTGGTGTTGTTTCTTGCAATACACTTTAATTTGAATTCTTGTTTGCTTGCTTGCATTTAACTGATGACAAAAGGAATAGCTCTCTTCGTCATCTGTCCTTGTTGTTAAGTGGGAGTGGATTCGTTGTGCTGTGGTCTGCAGTAGAACTGTGATATTTGTGCCTTTCAACCCAACACAGGAAATTGACTTCAAAACATTTTTGATGATTGGGTTGCCATCCCTCTCAATCCCTACTTACTTTGTCAAACTAAACTGGTTAGTCTGTTTCAAGGGACACTGTGAGGAGGTGGAGTAGGATCTGGATAATTCTGGTTCACTGGTTCTGGTGCAAGCAGTCAGTTATGATTGTCCCCATTGAATTCTTAATTACTTGGTGTTATTTCCTTACATTTGTTTTTATTTGTTCATACAGCTGCTGTGCACTCTTGTGATATATCTGCATTTAATGTCTCAGCAGCTCTATGTTAACGAAACATTTTCATTGAATTTCTTAAAAGTCTGCAGTAAGTGTTGCATTATTTTTTTATTGACAATAGAAACAAGAAAAAGCTCAGGCCAAAGAAGCGTTCCACAAAATGAGGAATATACTGTGCAATCTATTGTTTCTCCCCTCGACGCCAACGGCAACAGAGGAAGGATAGAAGAAGAAGAAGAATCTATTTTTGACAATAGAAACAAGAAAAAGAGTTTTTAAATATTATGTAGAACCTGTCTTAACGTGTGTATGTGAATCATGGACATTAGGACAACAGACAAGAAAATCAATGGAGGCTGTAGAAATGTGGTTTTACTGCAGAATGATGAGAATACCATGGACAAGCTAAGAAGAGTAATGAAAACAATCTGAGCTAATTTCCAATATTAGGAAGAAACAATCACTTTTTGGCCATGTAGTAGAAGGGAAGAGCTGGAATTATATTGTGACAACTGGGAAAATTGAGGGACTGACAGATAGAGGGAAGCACAGAGAAAAGATACCAGACAGCTTAAGTGAATAGCTTGGCAGAAAGTCAACAACAGAAATGATACATAACGGTGGGGAATGAGAGACATGATAATCTACGTCAGCAGTCATGGAACTTGATGATGATGAGTAACCAAATAGGATTTATGTATAAACATCGATAATTATTAATAACTTAAGCTGCATAAAAAGGTACAAGGATTTGGAATAGGATGTATGAATAATTCTTCTTTTGTTATTGATTAGGAACATATCAATTATGTGCTTTTGGACATTTAGATTGCGTGTAGTATTTGTGCACATATAATAAATAATATAAATAGTAAGACGACTACATTTATAAACGGATTTGTATTTTAAAATCTTGATGCGCATATAGTACATTACTCATATACTCAGACTGGGAAACTATTGATAGATGTGGGTGTACCTTGAAAGTATAGATAGGCCTATCAGTCTCCATTTATAGAAATGAATAAATTTAATGTATGCATAATGATAAATACAACAGCATCATCAAAACTAACATTTAAAATAGATATATTTTATTTAATAACAGTTCCGACGAATTAATAAATAAGCTTTCTTTATATAACTTAAGCTTCGGGAAATTAATAATAATTTTTTAATCAACAGAATGAGAAAATTATGAAAATACTATGTAAAAAAAAAAAAAAATTCATAATTAAAAAAATTTAAGTCTATAATTTATTTAATATAAAGTGTAACTTAAAGAGAGAAAGTAAGCTTTAAATAAAATATTTAAACTCATAAAACGTGTTTATTACCACTCAATTAATTCAGAGCATTTTGTCAGTGAAATGTTTCACTAAAGTGACAGTTGATTACTTCCTCCCTGTAAACAAAAACACCTTCATTCTGGAATGCCAAAACAACGCGTTGTGTTCTCAGCGACACAAGGAGGTGTCCCATGTTGGCCCTGGACAGAACCCCACTATCAGCCGTACAGAAGCAGCAGTGCAGATAGTCGCTACTTTCAATCTCGACTAAATCTAAACTACTTGCTTCTCGTTTAGCAAGCGTTTCAAATTCTTCATTTTTGATTAAATAAGCAGATAGTAGATAGATGTTACTACAATACTATATTTCAAATTTACGAACAAATTAAAAGCCATCCAAACAAAACCCCTCTGCTGCAACTTTCGGGGACAATCCCTGCTGATAAAGATTAGAGAAGATTAAACGACGCGATTTAATTCAACAGATAATAAATAATAATAATATATTCTCGATTGTTAAATATGACGAACAGAACGTGTAATCTTACCTTATATTCAGTATCACTTTAAAATGTATGTTATAACTCGTAAAAGTTTCCAAACAGAAGGAAATGAAAGTCAAGCAGAGAAGAAGGTGTCCACTTGTTGCTGGAGCGGCTCGTCTGCGTCTCTGCCTCCAGACTTAGCTCCCCTTGCCTGTCGCCTGCTGATGACGTTGGGGACAAGGGGCTCTGGCTGGGGGGTCACACCATCAGGTGTCATCCTGGGCTGGCGTGGGCGACCGTGATTATTACATGCAGGATTCAAAAAGTACATGTGATGAAGATACTGTGCAATCTATTTTTGACAATAGAAACAAGAAAACGAGTTTTTGATCTTAAATGTTATGTAGGAGCAATCTTAACATATGGATGTGAATTATGGACAATAGAACAAGCAAGAAAATCACTGGAGTGTGTAGAATTGTGGTTTTACAGAAGAATATTGAGAATATAATGAACAGCTAAGAAGAGTAATGAAAACATTCTTAAAGAGTCCAAAGCAAAATGAGAGCTAATTTCCAATATTAGGAAGAAACAATCATTATATTTTGGCCATGTAATGAGAGGGACGAAGCAATGTGAAAAGACGGAAGCAATGTGAAAAGATACAAGACAGTTTAAGACAATGGCTTAGCAGAAGGTCAACAACAGAAATGATAAATAACTGTCGAGATCGAAAGCTGTGGAGAGACATGATCACCTACGCCAGCAGGCATGGCACTTGATGATTGTTATTGAGTTATTTGCGGGTCACCATCATTGCACTCCGAACATGTTCATAGGTGCTCAGATCGCCTCCTCATCAAGTCCCGCAGTGTCCAGCGAGTGACGACTCCAGTTCTGTGTTGGTCGAAAAGTCTTCTTACACGCCCACTAAGTTTCTCGTTTCTGGCTGTGCCCATGTTAACTGCCATCTCTTTTATCCGAAGTATGACAAGGACCCATGGTTGTCCTGTGCCCTACCCACATCTCGGATGGCTTTGATGACGTCCATCCGACGGTTGACCGTCATCAACGGCAGTGCAGCTAGCCAACCTGTCCGCTCTTTTATTTCCCTGTACTCCCGCATATCCAGGGACGTAGACAAAAGTGACCGTACGTATTTTTTACTTCTGCAACGGCTCTACCCATTGCATGCGTACAGAACCCGCTTCCACTTTTCTTATCATGCTCATCAACTCACTTAGTATGCAGGTGTGGGTGTAGTCTTGTGACTCTAATCAGATGAATGCCTTAGTCACTGCCATCAACTCCATCGTCATGCCACTCGTGGTCATAACGGATGCACGCTCTCTTATTTGACTATTCTGCCTGCCGAGCGTGCTGTAAATGCCCATGCACACCTTTGGTGTCGTATTACAGATCCGTCTGTATAGATCATCATCATCGAGTGCCGTCTCCGCAACGTAGGTTGGCTACCATGGAGCGCCATTCTGCTCTGTCTCTTGCTTTAATGGCGCAGGTTGTCGTAGGCTGATTTGTCTATCTTTTGATATTACTCGTCTATGTTAGTCTTGGTCTGCCTCTGCCTCTTTTACCTTGTATTTTCCCCTCCAGGATTACTTTTAGTAGGCTGTTGTGTCTTTTAACATGGTCCAAAAATCGCATTTGTCTTGTTCTAATTGTGCTTAGTAGTTCTCTTTTCATTTTTAGTTGTTTTAAGACTTCATCGTTTGTTTTCTTTTCCTTCCATCCAATTCTACATATTCTTCTATATATCCATATTTCAAAGGCTTCAATTCTCTGTTCTGTTTTCTTGTCTAATGTACATGTTTCTGCACCATATAGGAATATTGACTTCCGGTGTGTGACTGTGCTGGCAACACGACACAATTTTCGATGGGAGTCAAATTTCAGTTATAAGTGAATTTCATTGCCCGTAGAAAAAAAGAAATCCAAGCGTTCTTGTGCTATTTCAAATAGATTTATCAACCACCATCAAGGGCGTTCTTCTCGAGAATGCATGGGAAAAGACCAAGAGGAAGACCCCGAAGAAGATGGATAGATGCAGTGACAGAGACATGTAACAACAAAGGAAAATCACTAATTCAGACAGTTCGAGCAGCACAAGAACGACAAATGATATAAACCACGACACCTTTTAGGTATCAGTGACAAGAGAAAAGAAGCAGAAGTAGATAGGAATATTGAGAAGATGTAACATTTTGCTATTCTTAGTTTTAGCCCTGGTGTTTTTTTGTTTTGGTGTTAGTATGTTCGTCGTATGTTGGTCAGGTCAGGTAATTTTACTTGCTATTGTATGCAGTAAACAGTACAACCTGTGGCTGCCCTGCAGTCTTGCAGATATGCTCGGGAGAGTAAAAGGCTAAGGGAGGGTACCCCGAAGTAAAACAACCCCACTGCCTTGTGTGTGAGACTTTTTAGTCAAAGGCTAGCGGAGCCAACCGTAAACAAACCGACGGAAGGCAACAGAAAACCACCGTCGTAACTTCATTGTACAATCATGAATCGCCACAACTATAGAAATCACGACAACAACGTTAAGAGGGATTGGAATACACCGGATATGGGGAGATGTATTCTGATAAACATAAAATAATCTATTCTGGATGTGCTGAACACCAAAGAGGAGTAGGTATCATCTTGGATGCAGAAAGAGCAGGAACAGTGAAAGACTTTTACCCAATATCAGACAGAGTCCTTTTAGTGAAATTGAATGGAAAGCCAATAGACATAAATCTTATACAAGTTTATGCACCAACAGCAGACAGTCTAGAGGAAACAATTGATAAATGTTACAACGAGTTAAATGAGGCACTTTATAAATGCAAACCACATGAAAACACCATAGTTCTAGGGGATTTTAACGTAAAAGTAGGAAAGGAAAGAGTTGAGGAAGTAGTTGGTCAATATGGCTTAGGCGAGAGGAATGAAAGAGGTGAGAAACTTATTGACTGGGCTAGAACACACAACATGATGATAGGAAACACCTGGTTTAAGCAACATCCAAGACGTCTGTGGACATGGAAAAGCCCAGGAGACAACGCACGTAATCAAATTGATTATATAATGATAAGCAATAGATTTAGAAACAGTCTGGTGTGTGTGAAAACTAGACCAGGGGCAGATTGAAATAGTGATCATGTACCAGTTGTGGGAAAGCTTAGAGTAAAATTAAAAAGAACAAAACAAGCCACAGTTAACATCAAGTTAAATTTAGATTTACTAAAATCAGACAAGAAGCTGCAAGAAAAATATAAAATCACAATTCAGAACGGGTACAATGCAATAGAGAAGATACAAAGCATTGATGAACAGTGGGAAATGCTAAAAGAATCAATGCAACAAACATCAAAAGAGTTCATACCACCAGTGAGGACAAATTCAAGAAAGAAATGGATGACAGATGACATTTTGCAGCTAATGGATACAAGAAGAAGAAATAAAGAAAATAAAGATGGGTATAAGATATTAAATAAAGAAATTGTAGTAAAATGCAATGAAGCAAAAGAAGCATGGCTAAAAGAATGATGCAAAGAGATTGAAATGCAACAAAAAGGAGATGCTAAAGCTGTATACAAACAAATTGAGGAATTAACAGGAAGAAAAACGCAATCAAAAACTGGATGTCTAAGATCAAAGGAAGGAGAACTGTTGATTGATCAAGACAACATAAGGGAACGATGGACAGAATATAATGATATAATTATAATGATGAACGATCAGAAGTAAATATTAAGGATAATGGAGAAGGACCAGAAATACTCAGAGAAGAAGTGGAAGACGCCTTGCGCAATATGAAAGCAGGCAAAGCTCCTGGACCAGATAATATAACTAAAGAAGAGATTGAAGCCATGGGTGATTTTGGAATAGAAATCATAACAAAAATATTGAATGATATCTACAACAGCGGATATATACCAGACGACATGCTCAAATCAATATTCATAGCCCTACCAAAGAAATCGGGTGCGATTGAATGCGGTGATCATCGCACAATAAGCCTTATGAGTCATATGACTAATATTACTAAGAATCATCATGCGAAGAGTGCGAAACAAAATCAGTCCAGAAATTAGTGATGAACAGTATGGTTTTGTTAGAGATAAAGGAACAAACAATGCCATTTATATCATAAGATCTTTAGTAGAAAGGTTGTGTGCTGTCACCAGATTTGTTTAATATTTATAGTGAGATTATTTTAAGATCCATAAGGGGCATGCCTGGAATAACAATTGGAGGTCACAATATAAATAATCTAAGGTATGCTGATGATACAGTCTTAATCGCTAAGAGTGAAAATGAGTTACAAGAAATGTTGAATATTATAGTGAAAGGTAACAACAAAGAAAAAGATATCACCTCAGTGCAAAATAAAGACAAGTGGAACAATATTAAAACAGGTAAATGAATTTAAATATTTGGGAACTTTGTTAACCTCAGACGGAAGATGTACAAAAGAGGTGAGATGCAGAATGGCTCAGACAAAAGCAGCTTTCCAAAAAATGAGGAAGATACTATGCAATCCATTTTTGACAATAGAAACAAGAAAAAGAGTTCTTAAATGTTATGTAGAGCCAGTCTTAACATATGGACGCGAATCATGGACAATAGGACAACAGACAAGAAAATCACTGGAGGCTGTAGAAATGTGGTTTTACAGAAGAATGTTGAGAGTACCATGGACAGCTAAGAAGAGTAATAAAGATGTTCTGAGAGAGGTCAAAGCAAAAAGAGAGCTAATTTCCAATATTAAGAAGAAAAAATCATCATTTTTTGGGCCATGTAATGAGTAGAGAACAGCTGGAATATATTGTAACTACTGGAAACATTGAGGGAAGAAGAGATAGAGGGAAACAAAGAGAAAAAATAACAGACAGCTTAAAAGAATAGCTTGGCAGAAGGTCAACAACAGAAATGATAAATAGCTACCGAGATCGAAAGTTATGGAGAGGCATGATTACCTACGCCAGCAGGCCCGGTACCTGATGATGATGATGATGATGTTCTTCAAGACTTTAAAATTACTTTTTGCCATTCCTATTCTTTTGTTTATTTCAGTTGTACATTTTCCATCACTGGTTATAGCATGTCCAAGGTAGTTGTAGCTCTGAACTGTCTCCAGGTCTACTCCTTCAATTTTGATATCCACTTGTGGGTTTTGAGTATTTTCTTTGTTTATGATCATAGTTTTAGTCGTTTTGATATTCATATCTAGTCCATATTTTGTGCTTGTCATGTTTATTTTATTAAGTAATTGTTGTAGATCTTTAGGATTTTCTGCTAGTAGTACAGTATCGCCAGCATATCTTAGGTTATTGATTATCTTTCCATTAATTTGTAGGTCTGGCATCTCTGTGATGTTTTTAAAAATTTGTTCAGTGTATAGATTGAACAAGCTTGGTGATAGGATGCATCCTTGTCTTACTCCTCTTTTTATATCAATGGGTGTAGAGGTCACTTTGTTATATTTTATTATTGCTGTTTGCTCCCAGTATAGATTACATATTAGTCATATGTCCATGTCATCTAGATGTATCTCCTTTAGGCATTCTATAAGTTCTTTGTGGTGTGCTCTATCAAAAGCTGTGGTGTAGTCTATGAAGCAGGCATGTATTGGTTTGTTTACTTCTGTATACTTTTCGATTAATGTTCTCATGCAGAATATGGCTTCTTTTGTCCTGCTATTTTTTTCTAAATCCAAATTACTGCTCATCTAATTCTGTATTGATTTTATTCTGAATCCTTCCTTGTATAACTTTTAGCAAGATTTTTGTAACATGGCTCATTAGGCTTATTGTTCTAAAGTCACTGCATTCAACTGCACCATTCTTTTTAGGCAATGCAATAAAAGTTGATGTTTTTAGTTCATTTGGTATGTATCCTGTGTGGTAAATGTCGTTGCATATGTCTGTAATCACTTCAATGCCAAAATCTTCTAGTGCCTATATCATCTCTATCTGTATGCTGTCAGGTCCTGCTGCTTTTTCCTTTTTCATTGTTTTTATAGCTTTTTCCACCTCAGATTTTAAGATTTTATATCCTGATGTACATATTATAACTGGTTTCTTGTCCCTTTGATCCTGAAATAGTTCTGTTATATATTCCTGCCATCTATCTATAATAGATGTATAGATAACTGCATCTTTCTCATCGGTGTTATCCCGGATGTGACCGTTGATCTCCGCATCGACCACGATTGAGTTCTGTTCCCTACATTTCCTGTCGAGTGTGACAATATTCGAGAATGTACCCCTGAATGACGTAAGCACCGGTATCCACTTCTTGCCAGCGTTTATATTGGTAAGCCCACAGACCTGTTTGATGATATCTTCTGCTCGGCCCACCCACGATTTCCTTTCTCTGCGCTGAGCCCGTGGTGCAATGGATGCTCTTTATCTGCATCTATCTTCAGGTATACTTGTGCCCTCCAGATCTTGATCCTGTCATCCATGGTTAGAAAGTCAAGAAGATACATCATTGCTACACAGGGAGTGTCTCTTGTACACCCCAAGATAATGTGCATAGCTTCATTCTGTATTTTCTCCAGCCTGTTAATTTGAGTCGTACTTACAGTAAGAATTTCTAGGGCATACTCGATTGGTGCGAGGACTAATTCCTGGAACAAAATAGTAAGTAGCCTCTGCTCGATGTTGGCAGCTGCCATGACCTTCAAGGCGGCTAATCCTTTACTTAATGATGATGATGTTGATGATGATGATGATGATGACGAATAACAAAAATGTAAGCTGAAGGAGAAGACGAAGCAGATGGTGGTGATTATGATGACGATGATGAAACGCGATCTACTTTACATGCGGACAATAAAGAGAATATATCCGAAGAATGCAGCAAAAAAAAACGAAGAAATCAATGTGTGAAGCATTAGTGTGTTTCTGACTTTATATATCGTTGCCAGTCAGGCTATCACCACTATTGTCCAACAAGAGAATGACTAGCGGCAAAACGGGCACTCCACAATACAATCTTCATCCCATTGTTGTGCTACCAATGTCAGACATTGACCTTAGACGCAAGAACAATAAGAAAAATAACATATACAGAGATTAAATGTGCCAAACTAATGACATGAAACAGTCTGAGAGATAAGATCAGAAAAGAAATGACAAAAAAGCTAGGAATAACCCCCGCCATGGAGGTCATAAAGAAACAACAGATAAATTTAATACGGCCACGTGACAATGCAGACAGAACAAAACACAACACAACCAGCCTTTAATGAACGTTTGCGAGAACATCAAACTCAATTGTCTTTTCTTTCTTTCTCTTTCTTTCTCTTTCTTCACTTCCTTTTATACCCTTTCGGTTGTCGAAGGCCATACAAAGTTCTGGTTCTCGCCCTTTTCGTGGCTTCACTCATTGTCAATTGATGTTATATCCCTTCTTTGATGTTGACTGTCCATCTTACTCTGGGTCTGGCTCTTGCTCTTCTATCTTATCCTTGTTATATAAATGCTTTGTATGGTTAGCAATCACACAACATTCTTTCTAGACGGGCAAACCAATTTGTTGTTTCTATGTGTAGCTAAGGGTTGGCTCAATGCCTACTTTTTCTCTTATAATATCATTTCTGATTCTGTCTTTACTGGTTACTCCAAGCGCTTTTCTCATCTCATCTCTGTGGTGACAAGCTTTCTTTTATGCTTACGCGTAAGTGTCCATGTTTGGGATTGGTAGCACAATGTGAAAATGACTAAACGACGTATAAGATGTTTCTTGGCGGTAAAAGGTATTGTTCTGTGTTGAAGTATAGGGGATCGCTGTTCTAATATTTGATTTGCCTTATCGCATCGTTTGTCTATTTCAAAGGAGAGAGAGAGAGGGAAAGACTAAAGAACAGCGTGGATGAGAACAGTGGAAACAGAGATAAGCAGTGTCTGTCAGACCTGGGGTATCCAGTGAAAGATGACTACAGACCGCACAACGTGGAAACACTGCTGCCTCACAAGGTAGCACATGGCTCATTGGCCCCTGATTCCTTTGTCGGTCTGTGACGCCACAAGGTGCTTCAGTCTCTGACTGCTTTGTCGGTCTGTGACGCCACGAGGTGCTTCAGTCTCTGACTGCTTTGTCGGTCTGTGACGCCACGAGGTGCTTCAGTCTCTGACTGCTTTGTCGGTCTGTGACGCCACGAGGTGCTTCAGTCTCTGACTGCTTTGTCGGTCTGTGACGCCACGAGGTGCTTCAGTCTCTGACTGCTTTGTCGGTCTGTGACGCCACGAGGTGCTTCAGTCTCTGACTGCTTTGTCGGTCTGTGACGCCACGAGGTGCTTCAGTCTCTGACTGCTTTGTCGGTCTGTGACGCCACGAGGTGCTTCAGTCTCTGACTGCTTTGTCGGTCTGTGACGCCACGAGGTGCTTCAGTCTCTGACTGCTTTGTCGGTCTGTGATGCCACGAGGTGCTTCAGTCTCTGACTGCTTTGTCGGCCTGTGATGCCACGAGGTGCTTCAGTCTCTGACTGCTTTGTCGGTCTGTGACGCCACGAGGTGCTTCAGTCTCTGACTGCTTTGTCGGCCTGTGATGCCACGAGGTGCTTCAGTCTCTGACTGCTTTGTCGGCCTGTGATGCCACGAGGTGCTTCAGTCTCTGACTGCTTTGTCGGCCTGTGATGCCACGAGGTGCTTCAGTCTCTGACTGCTTTGTCGGTCTGTGACGCCACGAGGTGCTTCAGTCTCTGACTGCTTTGTCGGTCTGTGACGCCACAAGGTGCTTCAGTCTCTGACTGCTTTGTCGGTCTGTGACGCCACAAGGTGCTTCAGTCTCTGACTGCTTTGTCGGCCTGTGATGCCACGAGGTGCTTCAGTCTCTGACTGCTTTGTCGGTCTGTGACGCCACAAGGTGCTTCAGTCTCTGACTGCTTTGTCGGTCTGTGACGCCACAAGGTGCTTCAGTCTCTGACTGATTTGTCGGTCTGTGATGCCACGAGGTGCTTCAGTCTCTGACTGCTTTGTCGGTCTGTGACGCCACAAGGTGCTTCAGTCTCTGACTGCTTTGTCGGTCTGTGACGCCACGAGGTGCTTCAGTCTCTGACTGATTTGTCGGTCTGTGATGCCACGAGGTGCTTCAGTCTCTGACTGCTTTGTCGGTCTGTGACGCCACAAGGTGCTTCAGTCTCTGACTGCTTTGTCGGTCTGTGACGCCACAAGGTGCTTCAGTCTCTGACTGATTTGTCGGTCTGTGACGCCACAAGGTGCTTCAGTCTCTGACTGCTTTGTCGGCCTGTGACGCCACAAGGTGCTTCAGTCTCTGACTGCTTTGTCGGTCTGAGATGCCACAAGGTGCTTCAGTCTCTGACTGCTTTGTCGGCCTGTGACGCCACAAGGTGCTTCAGTCTCTGGCTGCTTTGTCGGCCTGTGATGCCACGAGGTGCTTCAGTCTCTGACTGCTTTGTCGGTCTGTGACGCCACGAGGTGCTTCAGTCTCTGACTGCTTTGTCGGTCTGTGACGCCACAAGGTGCTTCAGTCTCTGACTGCTTTGTCGGTCTGTGACGTCACAAGGTGCTTCAGTCTCTGACTGCTTTGTCGGTCTGTGACGTCACAAGGTGCTTCAGTCTCTGACTGCTTTGTCGGTCTGTGACGCCACGAGGTGCTTCAGTCTCTGACTGCTTTGTCGGTCTGTGACGTCACAAGGTGCTTCAGTCTCTGACTGCTTTGTCGGTCTGTGACGCCACGAGGTGCTTCAGTCTCTGACTGCTTTGTCGGTCTGTGACGCCACAAGGTGCTTCAGTCTCTGACTGCTTTGTCGGTCTGTGACGCCACAAGGTGCTTCAGTCTCTGACTGCTTTGTCGGTCTGTGACGTCACAAGGTGCTTCAGTCTCTGACTGCTTTGTCGGTCTGTGATGCCACAAGGTGCTTCAGTCTCTGACTGCTTTGTCGGTCTGTGATGCCACGAGGTGCTTCAGTCTCTGACTGCTTTGTCGGCCTGTGATGCCACGAGGTGCTTCAGTCTCTGACTGCTTTGTCGGCCTGTGATGCCACAAGGTGCTTCAGTCTCTGACTGCTTTGTCGGCCTGT
>JAVIAB010000025.1:5682772-6010272 GCA_032433765.1 Megaustenia siamemsis
AAGAGCCCCATCACGCCAAATGGCATATAGGGAATATGGTGTTAGTGACCATCATTTTTACAGACTTTCGGCACATGATTTTTGGAGTGGTCGGTATTAAGCCCGTGCCCCTTTACTCTCCCAGAAAAAAATCCGCTACCTATTTAAGGCTGGGTGAACCCGGAAGCCGTCGATCGGTGTTGAACCCGACCTCTTGTCCTTTGTAGTCCAGCTCACTAACCACTGAGCTGTCGCGGCTCCCTTTGCCATAAGTACTTGAGCTGATTTCTTCATATGTATCTTACCAGGCAGATAAAAGAAACATGTTTCTCCATGCTTCCTCTAGTTTACATTCTAAGTGATTAAACGAAGCTGTTTAAAATGTTAAAACTTTGGTGGTTAAAAATTAAATATGGCACCGGCCGGATCTTCCAGATTTGCCAATCTGTGATCCCTTTGTTACAAACATTGATTACTACAGCCTGAGATACAAAATCAGAAATGAAGAACTGAGTAAAAAAGATAGGATTAGCCCCCGCAATAGAATATATAAAGAAACAACAGATAAAATGGTTTGGCCACGTGACAAGGCACAGTGATCAAAACACAACACAACGAGCCCCCAATAAACGTTACGAGAACACCAGGCCCAAAGGGTCGACCACTAAAAAGATGGATCGATAGAATATTAGAAACACTAGGAAACATAACAGCAGCAGAGGCGAACAGAAGAGCAAAATACTGCAAATTGTATCTCCCCTCGACGCTGAAAGGCAAATAAGGAAGGAAAGAGGAAGAAGATTGACTACTAAAATATTATTCACGAATTAAATATTGACTATGGGTAGAAATATGACGTTTTGCGTCTGACGTCACAAAATAAAACCACTCCCTCAAAATATCCATTTAAAGATTGAGTGGAATGTACTCGGCTCAAGACATTTTCGAGCATAAATGTGGCAAAACTTCCAATACTACAGCTAATATGTCACTTCGAGATGAAAACAAAAATCCTTTTCTTTCTTTGTCTCCGGTAGGGTCCAGGATACCGCCATTCTGGTAATGTTTGTGATGGCACAGCCATTTTTTATTTTACAAAGGCCTACGGGCTGTCAGGAAATTCCAGAAAAAACCTCCAACTAGTGTGACGTTTTCAGCTTTGCGAGCAGGGGTGGTTGTGGGTAGAGTGACGTCAGCCATCAATAGCACCTACAGCTGATGACGTAACGCTGTCAGCCGAAGCGTGGCCAGGCGTCTTGTGTGAGGGTGCAATTATTTGAAACTCATGAAATCGATTGTCAGAAAAAATCGCAGAAATAAATAAAACAGGAATGGTCACCAATTAAAACAAAAAAAAAAAAACATTTTTAATAACGTGAATCAGATTCTTTCAACGAAACAAACATTACAAAAGGTAAAATTGAGAATAGCAAAATGTTTTGTCTATCCAATGTGTTTCTGTGAATAAGAAATATGGACATTAAATAAGAGAGCTTTACTTACTTCACTCCGAGAACTATGACACCGACTAGGAGTTGAGCTGAGAGTGGTCAGTGACCCAGCGTTAAGTCCCTACCCCACCTCCCAGTAGTGCTGCTTCAAGCAGAATAACCAGTTTTATAGTCAAGCGAGCAGGGATAGAAAAGAGATGCCAACTTGGTACTAAAAATCTCGAGATGTCGGATGTGCCGAGCTGAAAGATGCAATTCTTGTAACTTTGCTGTACGCGAATATGGATCGCTGAGGAAGGACAACCTGGTGCTCAAAAATGAAAATTAAAAAAAAAGATGGGTTTGGCCGAAAGGCGCAGATAACCTACAGCAAACAACAAAACATCGCATCTACGCCTACTTAACGCCCCTTTAAACGTTGACGGAGAAGTCTTCAGGTGAAGAAGAACAAGTTCTCTCAACATTCTTTTAGGGTCACACATTTTAATGTTTACACTAGCAGACTATACCAGATATCTTTATGTCTCTAACTAAACAACACACACATTTTAATGTTTACACTAGCAGACTGGACCAGATATCTTTATGTCTCTAACTAAACAACACACACATTTTAATGTTTACACTACCAGACTGGACCAGATATCTTTATGTCTCTAACTAAACAACACACACATTTTAATGTTTACACTAGCAGACTGGACCAGATATCTTTATGTCTCTAACTAAACAACACACACATTTTAATGTTTACACTAGCAGACTGGACCAGATATCTTTATGTCTCTAACTAAACAACACACACATTTTAATGTTTACACTAGCAGACTGGACCAGATATCTTTATGTCTCTAACTAAACAACACACACATTTTAATGTTTACACTAGCAGACTGGACCAGATATCTTTATGTCTCTAACTAAACAACACACACATTTTAATGTTTACACTAGCAGACTGGACCAGATATCTTTATGTCTCTAACTAAACAACACACACATTTTAATGTTTACACTAGCAGACTGGACCAGATATCTTTATGTCTCTAACTAAACAACACACACATTTTAATGTTTACACTAGCAGACTGGACCAGATATCTTTATGTCTCGAACTAAACAACACACACATTTTAATGTTTACACTAGCAGACTGGACCAGATATCTTTATGTCTCTAACTAAACAACACACACATTTTAATGTTTACACTAGCAGACTGGACCAGATATCTTTATGTCTCTAACTAAACAACACACACATTTTAATGTTTACACTAGCAGACTGGACCAGATATCTTTATGTCTCTAACTAAACAACACACACATTTTAATGTTTACACTAGCAGACTGGACCAGATATCTTTATGTCTCTAACTAAACAACACACACATTTTAATGTTTACACTAGCAGACTGGACCAGATATCTTTATGTCTCTAACTAAACAACACACACATTTTAATGTTTACACTAGCAGACTGGACCAGATATCTTTATGTCTCTAACTAAACAACACACACATTTTAATGTTTACACTAGCAGACTGGACCAGATATCTTTATGTCTCTAACTAAACAACACACACATTTTAATGTTTACACTAGCAGACTGGACCAGATATCTTTATGTCTCTAACTAAACAACACACACATTTTAATGTTTACACTAGCAGACTGGACCAGATATCTTTATGTCTCTAACTAAACAACACACGCACACACATTTTAATGTTTACACTAGCAGACTGGACCAGATATCTTTATGTCTCTAACTAAACAACACACACATTTTAATGTTTACACTAGCAGACTGGACCAGATATCTTTATGTCTCTAACTAAACAACACACACATTTTAATGTTTACACTAGCAGACTGGACCAGATATCTTTATGTCTCTAACTAAACAACACACACATTTTAATGTTTACACTAGCAGACTGGACCAGATATCTTTATGTCTCTAACTAAACAACACACACATTTTAATGTTTACACTAGCAGACTGGACCAGATATCTTTATGTCTCTAACTAAACAACACACACATTTTAATGTTTACACTAGCAGACTGGACCAGATATCTTTATGTCTCTAACTAAACAACACACACATTTTAATGTTTACACTAGCAGACTGGACCAGATATCTTTATGTCTCTAACTAAACAACACACACATTTTAATGTTTACACTAGCAGACTGGACCAGATATCTTTATGTCTCTAACTAAACAACACACACATTTTAATGTTTACACTAGCAGACTGGACCAGATATCTTTATGTCTCTAACTAAACAACACACACATTTTAATGTTTACACTAGCAGACTGGACCAGATATCTTTATGTCTCTAACTAAACAACACACACATTTTAATGTTTACACTAGCAGACTGGACCAGATATCTTTATGTCTCTAACTAAACAACACACACATTTTAATGTTTACACTAGCAGACTGGACCAGATATCTTTATGTCTCTAACTAAACAACACACACATTTTAATGTTTACACTAGCAGACTGGACCAGATATCTTTATGTCTCTAACTAAACAACACACACATTTTAATGTTTACACTAGCAGACTGGACCAGATATCTTTATGTCTCTAACTAAACAACACACACATTTTAATGTTTACACTAGCAGACTGGACCAGATATCTTTATGTCTCTAACTAAACAACACACACATTTTAATGTTTACACTAGCAGACTGGACCAGATATCTTTATGTCTCTAACTAAACAACACACACATTTTAATGTTTACACTAGCAGACTGGACCAGATATCTTTATGTCTCTAACTAAACAACACACACATTTTAATGTTTACACTAGCAGACTGGACCAGATATCTTTATGTCTCTAACTAAACAACACACACATTTTAATGTTTACACTAGCAGACTGGACCAGATATCTTTATGTCTCTAACTAAACAACACACACATTTTAATGTTTACACTAGCAGACTGGACCAGATATCTTTATGTCTCTAACTAAACAACACACACATTTTAATGTTTACACTAGCAGACTGGACCAGATATCTTTATGTCTCTAACTAAACAACACACACATTTTAATGTTTACACTAGCAGACTGGACCAGATATCTTTATGTCTCTAACTAAACAACACACACATTTTAATGTTTACACTAGCAGACTGGACCAGATATCTTTATGTCTCTAACTAAACAACACACACATTTTAATGTTTACACTAGCAGACTGGACCAGATATCTTTATGTCTCTAACTAAACAACACACACATTTTAATGTTTACACTAGCAGACTGGACCAGATATCTTTATGTCTCTAACTAAACAACACACACATTTTAATGTTTACACTAGCAGACTGGACCAGATATCTTTATGTCTCTAACTAAACAACACACACATTTTAATGTTTACACTAGCAGACTGGACCAGATATCTTTATGTCTCTAACTAAACAACACACACATTTTAATGTTTACACTAGCAGACTGGACCAGATATCTTTATGTCTCTAACTAAACAACACACACATTTTAATGTTTACACTAGCAGACTGGACCAGATATCTTTATGTCTCTAACTAAACAACACACACATTTTAATGTTTACACTAGCAGACTGGACCAGATATCTTTATGTCTCTAACTAAACAACACACACATTTTAATGTTTACACTAGCAGACTGGACCAGATATCTTTATGTCTCTAACTAAACAACACACACATTTTAATGTTTACACTAGCAGACTGGACCAGATATCTTTATGTCTCTAACTAAACAACACACACATTTTAATGTTTACACTAGCAGACTGGACCAGATATCTTTATGTCTCTAACTAAACAACACACACATTTTAATGTTTACACTAGCAGACTGGACCAGATATCTTTATGTCTCTAACTAAACAACACACACATTTTAATGTTTACACTAGCAGACTGGACCAGATATCTTTATGTCTCTAACTAAACAACACACACATTTTAATGTTTACACTAGCAGACTGGACCAGATATCTTTATGTCTCTAACTAAACACACACACATTTTAATGTTTACACTAGCAGACTGGACCAGATATCTTTATGTCTCTAACTAAACAACACACGCACACATTTTAATGTTTACACTAGCAGACTGGACCAGATATCTTTATGTCTCTAACTAAACAACACACACATTTTAATGTTTACACTAGCAGACTGGACCAGATATCTTTATGTCTCTAACTAAACAACACACACATTTTAATGTTTACACTAGCAGACTGGACCAGATATCTTTATGTCTCTAACTAAACAACACACACATTTTAATGTTTACACTAGCAGACTGGACCAGATATCTTTATGTCTCTAACTAAATAACACACACATTTTAATGTTTACACTAGCAGACTGGACCAGATATCTTTATGTCTCTAACTAAACAACACACACATTTTAATGTTTACACTAGCAGACTGGACCAGATATCTTTATGTCTCTAACTAAACAACACACACATTTTAATGTTTACACTAGCAGACTGGACCAGATATCTTTATGTCTCTAACTAAACAACACACGCACACACATTTTAATGTTTACACTAGCAGACTGGACCAGATATCTTTATGTCTCTAACTAAACAACACACACATTTTAATGTTTACACTAGCAGACTGGACCAGATATCTTTATGTCTCTAACTAAACAACACACACATTTTAATGTTTACACTAGCAGACTGGACCAGATATCTTTATGTCTCTAACTAAACAACACACACATTTTAATGTTTACACTAGCAGACTGGACCAGATATCTTTATGTCTCTAAACAACACACGCACACACATTTTAATGTTTACACTAGCAGACTGGACCAGATATCTTTATGTCTCTAACTAAACAACACACACATTTTAATGTTTACACTAGCAGACTGGACCAGATATCATTATGTCTCTAACTAAACAACACACACATTTTAATGTTTACACTAGCAGACTGGACCAGATATCTTTATGTCTCTAACTAAACAACACACACATTTTAATGTTTACACTAGCAGACTGGACCAGATATCTTTATGTCTCTAACTAAAACACACGCACACACATTTTAATGTTTACACTAGCAGACTGGACCAGATATCTTTATGTCTCTAACTAAACAACACACACATTTTAATGTTTACACTAGCAGACTGGACCAGATATCTTTATGTCTCTAACTAAACAACACACACATTTTAATGTTTACACTAGCAGACTGGACCAGATATCTTTATGTCTCTAACTAAACAACACACGCACACACATTTTAATGTTTACACTAGCAGACTGGACCAGATATCTTTATGTCTCTAACTAAACAACACACACATTTTAATGTTTACACTAGCAGACTGGACCAGATATCTTTATGTCTCTAACTAAACAACACACACATTTTAATGTTTACACTAGCAGACTGGACCAGATATCTTTATGTCTCTAACTAAACAACACACGCACACACATTTTAATGTTTACACTAGCAGACTGGACCAGATATCTTTATGTCTCTAACTAAACAACACACGCACACACATTTTAATGTTTACAATAGCAGACTGGACCAGATATCATTATGTCTCTAACTAAACAACACACACATTTTAATGTTTACACTAACAGACTGGACCAGATATCTTTATGTCTCTAACTAAACAACACACGCACACACATTTTAATGTTTACACTAGCAGACTGGACCAGATATCTTTATGTCTCTAACTAAACAACACACGCACACACATTTTAATGTTTACACTAGCAGACTGGACCAGATATCTTTATGTCTCTAACTAAACAACACACGCACACACATTTTAATGTTTACACTAGCAGACTGGACCAGATATCTTTATGTCTCTAACTAAACAACACACGCACACACATTTTAATGTTTACACTAGCAGACTAGACCAGATATCATTATGTCTCTAACTAAACAACACACGCACACACATTTTAATGTTTACACTAGCAGACTGGACCAGATATCTTTATGTCTCTAACTAAACAACACACGCACACACATTTTAATGTTTACACTAGCAGACTGGACCAGATATCTTTATGTCTCTAACTAAACAACACACGCACACACATTTTAATGTTTACACTAGCAGACTGGACCAGATATCTTTATGTCTCTAACTAAACAACACACGCACACACATTTTAATGTTTACACTAGCAGACTAGACCAGATATCATTATGTCTCTAACTAAACAACACACGCACACACATTTTAATGTTTACACTAGCAGACTGGACCAGATATCTTTATGTCTCTAACTAAACAACACACGCACACACATTTTAATGTTTACACTAGCAGACTGGACCAGATATCATTATGTCTCTAACTAAACAACACACGCACACACATTTAATGTTTACACTAGCAGACTGGACCAGATATCTTTATGTCTCTAACTAAACAACACACGCACACACATTTTAATGTTTACAATAGCAGACTGGACCAGATATCTTTATGTCTCTAACTAAACAACACGCACACACATTTTAATGTTTACACTAGCAGACTGGACCAGATATCTTTATGTCTCTAACTAAACAACACACGCACACACATTTTAATATTTACACTAGCAGACTGGACCAGATATCTTTATGTCTCTAACTAAACAACACACGCACACACATTTTAATGTTTACACTAGCAGACTGGACCAGATATCTTTATGTCTCTAACTAAACAACACACGCACACACATTTTAATGTTTACACTAGCAGACTAGACCAGATATCATTATGTCTCTAACTAAACAACACACGCACACACATTTTAATGTTTACACTAGCAGACTGGACCAGATATCTTTATGTCTCTAACTAAACAACACACGCACACACATTTTAATGTTTACACTAGCAGACTGGACAAGATATCTTTATGTCTCTAACTAAACAACACACGCACACACATTTTAATGTTTACACTAGCAGACTAGACCAGATATCATTATGTCTCTAACTAACAACACACGCACACACATTTTAATGTTTACACTAGCAGACTGGACCAGATATCTTTATGTCTCTAACTAAACAACACACGCACACACATTTTAATGTTTACACTAGCAGACTGGACCAGATATCATTATGTCTCTAACTAAACAACACACGCACACACATTTTAATGTTTACAATAGCAGACTGGACCAGATATCTTTATGTCTCTAACTAAACAACACACGCACACACATTTTAATGTTTACAATAGCAGACTGGACCAGATATCTTTATGTCTCTAACTAAACAACACACGCACACACATTTTAATGTTTACAATAGCAGACTGGACCAGATATCTTTATGTCTCTAACTAAACAACACACACATTTTAATGTTTACAATAGCACACTGGACCAGATATCTTTATGTCTCTAACTAAACAACACACACATTTTAATGTTAACTATCGCAGACTAGGTCAGCTATCTGCATGTCTCTAACTAAACAACACAACAACAATCACACACACGTTTTAATTTTAACCATCGTAGACAGGGGCAGCTATCTGCAAGTAACTAAACAATAACAACACACACATTTTAATTTGAACCATCGTAGACTGGGCCAGCTATCTTCTTGTCTATAACTAAACAATATACACATACACACACACATTCTAACTTGAACCATCACAGACTGGGCCAACTCTTGTCTTTGTTCATTATAACCACGTGCTGCCCTCTACGCACCGAAGTTGACTAATCATAGATCATCATTTTACTGTCTCCAGCCTGATAGTACACACTGTGATAAGCTTCCCAGTCAACCTGTTATCAGTCCACCTTTTAATGTTACCAGTCCACTTCTTAATGTTATCAGTTCGCTTTAATGGGTACGTCTCTGTCTCTTTTACTACATATTTTGTTATAAAAGGATTTTATTTGTTGTTATACTTTATTTGTTGTTATACTTTATTTGTTGTTATACTTTATTTGTTGTTGTACTTTATTTGTTGTTATACTTTATTTGTTGTTATACTTTATGATATCTTTTGACTTTATTTTGTTCTTCTTCTCAAGTAGACCTCTAGACAAGAATTAAGTTGGAAGAAAGCATTGGTCAGCTTAGACTGGCGACATCTCCATAGAGTAATAAAAAAAAATGCTAAAGAGCCCCCATCACGCCAAATGGCGTATAGGGAATATGATGTTAGTGACCATAATGTTTACAGACCTTCGGAAACATTATTTTCGGGGTAATGTGGTCGGTATTACGCCCGTGCCGTTTTACTTTCCCAGGAAAAAAAATCCGGTACCTATTTAAGGCTGGGTGAACCCGGAAGCCATCGATAAGGATGGAACCCGACCTCTCGACCTTTGTAGTCCAGTTCACTAACCAGCGAGCTATCGCGGCTTCAATCTCCATACAGCTTCTTCCATTATGGTACTGATGATGGCCACACGAGCTTTCTCTGATCGTCAGACGGTGTGTGACGTAAGCAGATGATCAGCAGTCATTTTGTTCTGTCTTTTTTCTTCTTCACTTCCTCTTGTACCCGTTCGCGTGTCGAAGCAGACACAAATGTCTGATTCGTGCATAGTAGCTTCAACCATTGTCAACTGATGTCGTTGTGGGGTTTCTGTGATCTTGTCTGTCCATCTTACTCTGGATCTGCATTTTCCTTTTCTCCTTTCTCCTCTTTTAATATAAGCTTTGTAAGGTAAGGAATCACACGGCGGCATTCTTTCTAGATGGCAAACTAGTTTATTTGTTGTTTCTGCGTGTTGCTTGTGTAATTGCCTACTCTTTCTCTTATAATTTCATTTCTGATTCTGTCTTTTCTGGTCACTCCAAGATCGTTTCTCCCTTTATCTCTGTATTGATAAGCTTTATTTTATGCTAAGACGCATGTGTCCATGTTTGGCACAGATAGCACAATCATTTAAGACGTTTTTTCCTTCCGGCTGCTATTTGATTGCTCCTTAATGTGTAAATAGGTAGACCAAGAAAGTGATAGATCAATGAAACAGTACACATCAGATAGAACATAGGCCACATCACATACCACACATCAGACAGAACATAGGACACATCACATACCACACATCAGATAGAACATAGGACACATCACATACCACACATCAGATAGAACATAGGACACATCACATACCACACATCAGATAGAACATAGGACACATCACATACCACACATCAGATAGAACATAGGACACATCACATACCACACATCAGATAGAACATAGGACACATCACATACCACACATCAGATAGAACATAGGACACATCACATACCACACAGCACACAGAACATAGGACACATCACATACCACACAGCACACAGGACACATAACACAACACATATCACAACACATATCACACAACGCACTGGAAATATAAAAACATCACACATCACATATCACACAAAGCACATAACACAGTACACTTCACATATCACACAGGATACGTCACGCAACACACAGACCATCGTGGATGAAAGCAACATATACAGCTTTGATCAAGACATTACATGTTAACGACTGAAAGCAAAAAAAGACTCTTCGTTCACCCAACGACTAGCCATACAACAAACAGCGATCTCTGTGAGTCCGTTCACCCAACAACTAGCTTTACAACAAACAGCGATCTATGTGAGTCCGTTCACCCAACAACTAGCTTTACAAGAAACAGCGATCTCTGTGAGTCCGTTCACCCAACAACTAGCTTTACAACAAACAGCGATCTCTGTGAGTCCGTTCACCCAACGACAAGCCCTACAACAAACAACGATCTATGTGAGTTCGTTCACCCAACAACTAGCCCTACAATAAACAGCGATCTCTGTGAGTCCGTTCACCCAACACTAGCCCTACAACACATAGCGATCTCTGTGAGTCCGTTGACCCAACGACTAGCCCTACAACAAACAACGATCTATGTGAGTCCATTCACCCAACGACTAGCCCTACAACAAACAACAATCTCTGTGAGTCCGTTCACCCAACGACTAGCCCTACAACAAACAACGATCTCTGTGAGTCCATTCACCCAACGACTAGCCTACAACAAATAGCGATCTCTGTGAGTCCGTTCACCCAACGACTAGCCTACAACAAATAGCGATCTCTGTGAGTCCGTTCACCCAACGAATTGCCCTACAACAAATAGCGATCTCTGTGAGTCCATTCACCCAACGACTAGCCCTACAACAAACAACGATCTCTGTGAGTCCATTCACCCAACGACTGGCCCTACAACAACAACGATCTCTGTGAGTCCGTTCATCCAACGACTAGCCCTACAACAAACAGCGATCTCTGTGAGTCCGTTCATCCAACGACTGGCCCTACAACAAACAACGATCTCTGTGAGTCCGTTCATCCAACGACTGGCCCTACAACAAACAGCGATCTCTGTGAGTCCGTTCACCCAACGACTAGCCCTACAACAAATAGCGATCTCTGTGAGTCCGTTCACCCAACGACTAGCCCTACAACAAACAACGATCTCTGTGAGTCCATTCACCCAAAGACTAGCCCTACAACAAATAGCGATCTCTGTGAGTCCGTTCACCCAACGACTAGCCCTACAACAAATAGCGATCTCTGTGAGTCCGTTCACCCAACGAATTGCCCTACAACAAATAGCGATCTCTGTGAGTCCATTCACCCAACGACTAGCCCTACAACAAACAACGATCTCTGTGAGTCCATTCACCCAACGACTGGCCCTACAACAAACAACGATCTCTGTGAGTCCGTTCACCCAACGACTGGCCCTACAACAAACAGCGATCTCTGTGAGTCCGTTCACCCAACGACTAGCCCTACAACAAACAGCGATCTCTGTGCGTCCATTCACCCAACGACTGGCCCTACAACAAACAGCGATCTCTGTGAGTCCGTTCACCAAACGACTAGCCCTACAACAAACAACAATCTCTGTGAGTCCGTTCACCCAACGACTAGCCCTACAACAAATAGCGATCTCTGTGAGTCCGTTCACCCAACGAATTGCCCTACAACAAATAGCGATCTCTGTGAGTCCATTCACCAACGACTAGCCCTACAACAAACAACGATCTCTGTGAGTCCATTCACCCAACGACTGCCCTACAACAAACAACGATCTCTGTGAGTCCGTTCACCCAACGACTGGCCCTACAACAAACAGCGATCTCTGTGAGTCCGTTCACCCAACGACTAGCCCTACAACAAACAACAATCTCTGTGAGTCCGTTCACCCAACGACTAGCCCTACAATAAACAGCGATCTCTGTGAGTCCGTTCACCCAACGACTAGCCCTACAACAAACAGCGATCTCTGTGAGTCCATTCACCCAACGACTGGCCCTACAACAAACAACGATGTCTGTGAGTCCGTTCACCCAACGACTAGCCCTACAACAAACAGCGATCTCTGTGAGCCCGTTCACCCAACGACTAGCCCTACAACAAACAGCGATCTCTGTGAGTCCGTTCACCCAACGACTGCCCTACAACAAACAACGATCTCTGTGAGTCCGTTCACCCAACGACTAGCCCTACAACAAACAGCGATCTCTGTGAGTCCGTTCACCCAACGACTAGCCCTACAACAAATAGCGATCTCTGTGAGTCCGTTCTCCAACGACTAGCCCTACAACAAACAGCCATCTCTGTGAGTCCGTTCACCCAACGACTGGCCCTACAACAAACAACGATCTCTGTGAGTCCGTTCACCCAACGACTAGCCCTACAACAAACAGCGATCTCTGTGAGTCCGTTCACCCAACGACTAGCCCTACAACAAATAGCGATCTCTGTGAGTCCGTTCTCCCAACGACTAGCCCTACAACAAACAGCCATCTCTGTGAGTCCGTTCACCCAACGACTAGCCCTACAACAAACAGCGATCTCTGTGAGTCCGTTCACCAAACGACTGGCCCTACAACAAACAACGATTTCTGTGAGTCCGTTCACCCAACGACTAGCCCTACAACAAACAGCGATCTCTGTGAGTCCGTTCACCCAACGACTAGCCTTACAACAAACAGCGATCTCTGTGAGTCCGTTCACCCAACGACTAGCCTTACAACAAACAGCGATCTCTGTGAGTCCGTTCATCCAACGACTAGCCCTACAACAAACAGCATCTCTGTGAGTCCGTTCATCCAACGACTAGCCCTACAACAAACAGCGATCTCTGTGAGTCCGTTCATCCAACGACTGGCCCTACAACAAACAACGATTTCTGTGAGTCCGTTCACCCAACGACTAGCCTTACAAGAAACAGCGATCTCTGTGAGTCCGTTCACCCAACGACTAGCCCTACAACAAACAGCGATCTCTGTGAGTCCGTTCACCCAACGACTAGCCCTACAACAAACAGCGATCTCTGTGAGTCCGTTCATCCAACGACTAGCCCTACAACAAACAGCGATCTCTGTGAGTCCGTTCATCCAACGACTAGCCCTACAACAAACAGCGATCTCTGTGAGTCCGTTCATCCAACGACTAGCCCTACAACAAATAGCGATCTCTGTACCCTTCGACTTCCTGAAGATGAGCAATAACCATTATCATGTTGCCGATAATACGGATGAAAATAAATTTTTAATGCAGCATTTTGTCAATTTATCGAAGCTAGGAGTATTTCTAAATAATCTGAGGCATGCTGATAATAGTCTTAATCGCTAAGAGTGAAAATGGGTTACAAGAAATGTTAGACATTATAGTGAAGGAAAGCAAAAAATAAAGGACTCAGCCTTAATAGCAAAAAGGCAGAAATAATGATAGCAACAAAGAAAACGACTTCACCACAATGCACAATTAAGACAAGTGCAACAATATTAAAACAGGTAAATGAATTTAAATATCTTGGAATAATGTTAACCTCAGATGGTAGATCTACAACAAAGGGGAGATGCGCAGTATGATTCAGGCAAAAGCAGCTTACAAAAAAAAAAAAATGAAGAAAGTACTGTGTAATCTATTTTTGACAACAGAAACAAGAATAAGAGTTCTTAAATGTTTTGTAGAGCCAGTCTTAACATATGGATGTGAATCATGGACAATTGGACAACAGACAAGAAAAATCACTGGAGGATGTAAAAATGTAGTTTTATAGAAATATGTTGAGAATACCATGGACAGCTAAGAAGAATAATGCAAACGTTCAAAAAGAAGCCAAAAAAAGAGCTACTTTCCAACATTTGGAAGAAACAATCATCATTTTTTGGCCATGTAATGAGAAGAGAACAACTGGAATATATTGTCATCATCATCATGTGCCATATCGGTTGACGTAGGCGATCATGTCCTTCCACAATCTTCTATCTACAGTACATCGTATCAGTTATGTTGTTGACTGTTTTCCATGCCATGACACCAAGCTATCCAGTATTTTCTCTATTTGTCGTCCGGCATCTCCCTTTCCTTTATTTTGCCAGTTGTAACCAAGTATTCCAACTTTCCTCTTTTCATGATGTGTCCGAAAAATGTTGATTCTTTCTTTCTGATGTTTTTTAAGAGCTCCTTTTTGTGTTGGCCTCTTTGAGAACTTCCCATATATTGTCTATCTATCTATCTATCTATCTATCTATCTATCTATCTATCTATCTATCTATCTATCTATCTATCTATCTATCTATCTATCTATCTATCTATCTATCTATCTATCTATCTATCTATCTATCTATCTATCTATCTATCTATCTATCTATCTATCTATCTATCTATCTATCTATCTATCTATCTATCTATCTATCTATCTATCTATCTATCTATCTATCTATCTATCTATCTATCTATCTATCTATCTATCTATCTATCTATCTATCTATCTATCTATCTATCTATCTATCTATCTATCTATCTATCTATCTATCTATCTATCTATCTATCTATCTATCTATCTATCTATCTATCTATCTATCTATCTATCTATCTATCTATCTATCTATCTATCTATCTATCTATCTATCTATCTATCTATCTATCTATCTATCTATCTATCTATCTCTCTATCTATCTATCTATCTATCTATCTATCTATCTATCTATCTATCTATCTATCTATCTATCTATCTATCTATCTATCTATCTATCTATCTATCTATCTATCTATCTATCTATCTATCTATCTATCTATCTATCTATCTATCTATCTATCTATCTATCTATCTATCTATCTATCTATCTATCTATCTATTGACCTTTCGAGCCGTAGCCGGCCCATAGGGCGTAGACCAAGATACTCCTCTTATCTGAGTTTTTGTTCTAGCAGTTTTCAATTTTCTAAAGCAGCAATGTCTTTCAGAAGCCTTGAAAAGTTGTGGAAATCAAAACTCATCAGCACAAACACAAAACTTAGGCTATTCAAATAAAATGTACTATCAACCCTTACGTATGCGTGTGAAAGCTGGAAAACAACAAGAGATATAAAAAAAAAAGTTGAACGCATTCGAAAATAAATGTCTAAGGAAAATACTTGGTATAGCGTGGAACGAATTCAAAACAAACGAGGAAATTAGAGAAATCGCCAATCAACCACTAATATCTTCAGTAATAAAGAAAAGACGATGGTCATATGTTGGACATGTGATGAGAAGAGATAATAACCGAATAGCAAAGCAAGCCCTCATATCGGAAACAACAGGTAAGAGAAAAAGAGGAAGACCCATGGAGACACTGAGAAGAACATTGATGAAAGAGGCAAGAGCAGCAGGATTCGGCTCCCTCAATGAGATAGAGCTGTTTGCACAGAACAGAGACAAATGGCGAGATTTGATAAAATATCTTTAAAAGAAAACTGCTAGAACAAAAATTCAGATAGGAGAAGGAGTATCTTGGTCTACGCCCTATAGGCCGGCTACGGCTCGAAAGGTCAATAGATAGAGATAGTTTTCAATTCGTTTAAAGAAGTTTTATCAAATCTCGCCATTTGTCTCTGTTCTGTGCAAGCAGCTTTACCTCATTGAGGGAGCCGATTATTGCTGCTCTTGCCTCTCTCATCAATGTTCTTCTTAGTGTCTCTCTGGATCTTCCTCTTTTCCTCTTACCTGTTGTTACTCAAATGAGGGCTTGCTTTGCTATTCGGTTATTATCTCTTCTCATCACATGTCCAACATATGACCATCGTGTTTACTTTATTACTGAAGATATTAGTTGGCTTCCGTTTCTAAGATGGCGGATCTAGTCCACGTCACTCGATCGCTGCAGAAAGTGCATTCGATGTCTGATTAATTTAAGTTCTCCATCGCACTCCTATGCATTAAAATCAAGATAATGATCTACTTATTACAGGGTACAAAGGTTCGATCCCGCTTAGGACCATATATTGTTCTTCGTTTTTTTCTATTGTTGTTTGTCTGTCAATTTTTCCGAGTGCTAACACATACTTCTTTGTTTTATTATTCTCTACTCATTACATCTGCGCCGATAAAACAATGTCGTATGCCGGCAATATTGCATTTTCGACAAATCAAATGTTGTGAATGCGACCTTCCATTGTCTAGGCTTGTTCTGCGCTTACGTCACAATGGTGCTGTTCACGACCGTTGATGGATTTACTTGACACAAGTTATTTATATGTTCTCATTAATGTGAACTGCTTCGTCAGCCGCAGTTTTATCTCTTTAGGGAATTTGCACCTTGTTCTGTTCGTCGTAGGCTACATTCACTAGAGTAATCATAAATCTAAAGGACGCGTCATAACGGTCATTGCCGTGCTTGCATTGTTATGTGTGCCACGTCATCGTAATGGCTCATCGTAAATAATTGGAGTCAACAACAATGGCCTAACATCATCAAGCGCTATACATTTTAAAAGAAATATGACGATCATCACTTCAGGAGGACGTGAACTACTGGTATATGGTGGATAGGCGGCGGGAACCATTGCAGGCTATGCATGGAAAGTGTTCCTTGTTGCAGTTTCCTCGTATTCCAAGTCCATGGGGACTGGTTAGTCTCGAGGCAAGACGCCGGCCTCGGGACAGAGAAGTTGTGGGTTCTAATCTCGACTGCACCGGTTGGGATTCTTATTTATGATTTTTCTCCGCGACGACCACCCCTGATCTCAGCAGCGGGGCCTGGCTTGAAACGTCAGTTACTCATCGACGGAAAAAAAAAAAAACATGAATAGCTCCGAAGTCGGAGTTATCTGCCTGTACGGCGAGGGACCCCTGTGCACGCGGCTGCCAAGGAAAAATGGAATAACACGCAAAACTCAGTTCCTAGTCTCTAGGGACTTAGTCAGAGTTGAAAGCTGGCGAACGCAACAACAACAACAACAACAAGATATTAGTTGCTGATTGACGATTTCTCTAATTTCCTCGTTTGTTTGAATATATTGTAACAACTGGAAAAAGAACGAAGAGATAGAGGGAAGCAACGAGAAAAGATACTAGACAGCTTAAGAGAATGGCTTGGCAGGAGGTCAACAACATAAATGATCAATAACTGTTGAGATCGAAAGTTGTGGAGAGACAAGATCACCCACGCCAGCAAGCATGACAATTTCGATTGATTCGAATTTGTAAGTGGAAACATTTGTTGATACTGTTGATTCGTTGACTTTTCCCCTAAAAATGTCCCTGGTCTGTCAAGACACAAGTCTTTGTGAATGAGTTTTCAAACAAGGGGACACAACTAATTAATTCATTAAAAATACACGGGTTATCGTCTTTGTAGTCTAAACATACATAAATGAGAGGCCGAGATAAGGCTTTACGAATCTACACTTTACGAAATCCACTTACTATAACACAAATGCTAATTTATCAAACCTGTTTTCTTTGCTTGCTTGGGTTGGCCTGATGACTGAAGGAGTACACCTTTTCATCATCCGCCCTTAGAAGGACGTTAAGTGGGCGTGTCTGCGTTGTGTTGTGGTTTACAGTATATTGTGATATTTCCGCCTTTCGGCCCAACACATCCGACTTCAGCACAACATTTTTGAGGACCGGGTTGTCTTATCTCTTCGATCCCTACTCACTTGGCTAGACTAGACAGGTTAGTCTGGAAACACCACGGAGAGGTGGAGCAGTGTCTGGATGGTTCTGGTACACCGATCCTGGCGCACTGTCATCAGCTGTGGGTCGCCGACAACTTTCAGCTCTGCTGCTGGGAGTCGCGCCTTCGCCTCCATCCGGCCAGTTTGAAACAAACAAAAAATATCCATCAATATACCACACATACACAAAAACTAATTATAAACCAAAAATGTCACAAAAACAAAATACATTCATCATTGAGTGCCGTCACCGCAACGAAGGTTGGCTACCATAGAGCGCAATTTCACTCTGTTCTTTGCTTTGATAGTGCAGGTTGTCATAGGCTGATTTGTCCATCTTTTGATGTTACTCGTCCATGTTAGTCTTAGTCTGTCTCTGCCTCTATTACCTTGTATTTTCCCTTCCAATATTACTTTTAGTAGGATGTTGTGTCTTTTAATATGCCCCAAATATTTCATGTGTCTTGTTTGAATTGTGTTTAGTAGTTCTCTTTTTATTTTTAGCTGTTTTAAAACTTCATCGTTTGTTTTCTTTTCTTTCCATCCAATTCTTCCTATTCTTCTATAAATCGACATTTCAAAGGCTTCAATTTTCGGTTCTATTTTCTTGTTTAATGTCCATGTTTCTGCACCATACAGGAATACTGAGAAGATGTAACATTTTGCTATTCTCAGTTTAGTCCTGGTGTTATTTGTTTTGATGTTAGTATATTTTTCATGGCATTAAAATTACTTTTTGCCATTCCTATTCTTTTGTTTATTAAAAACAACATTAGTAATAAAATACAAAGCAAAAAGCAAAATATCCATCAAATACATCACAAAACCATAGTATCCATCAAATACATCATATAAACCAAAATATCCATCAAATACATCACAAAAACCAAAAGATCCATCAAATACATCACAAAACCAAAGTATCCATCAAATATATCACAAAAAACCAAAATATCCATCAAGTACATCACAAAACCCAAATATCCATCAAATACATCACAAAAACCCAATATCCATCAAATACATCACAAAAACCCAAATATCCATCAAATACATCCCAAAAACCCAAATATCCATCAAATACATCACAAAAACCATAGTATCAATCAAATACATCACAAAAATCAAAATATCCATCAAATACATCACAAAACCATAGTATCCATCAAATACATCACAAAAACCAAATATATCCATCAAATACATCACAAAAACCATAGTATCCATCAAATACATCACAAAAACCAAAATATCCATCACATTCATCACAAAAACCTAGTATCCATACAAAAACCATAGTATCCATCAAATACATCACAAAAACCATAGTATCCATCAAATACATCACAAAACCAAAATATCCATCAAATACATCACAAAAACCATATTATCCATCAAATACATCACAAAAACCAAAATATCCATCAAATACATCACAAAAACCACAATATCCATCAAATACATCAAAAAACCAAAGTATCCATCAAATACATCCCACAAACCAAAATATCCATCAAATACATCACAAAAACCATAGTATCCATCAAATACATCACAAAAACCAAAATATCCATAAAATACATCACAAAAAACAAAATATCCATCAAATACATCACAAAACCATAGTATCCATCAAATACATCACAAAAACCAAATATCCATAAAATACATCACAAAAACCAAAATATCCATCAAATACATCACAAAACCCAAATATCCCATCAAATACATCACAAAAACCCAAATATCCATCAAATACATCACAAAAACCCAAATAACCATCAAATACATCACAAAAACCAAATATCCATCAAATACATCGCAAAAACCAAAATATCCATCAAATACATCACAAAAACCCAAGTATCCATCAAATAGATCAAAAAACCCATATATCCATCAAATACATCACAAAACCCATAAATCCATCAAATACATCACAAAAACCCAAATATCCATCAAATACATCACAAAAACCCAAATATCGATCAAATACATCACAAAAACCCATATATCCATCAAATACATGACAAAAACCCATATATCCATCAAATACATCACAAAACCTATAAATCCATCAAATACATCACAAAAACCCAAATATCCATCAAATACATCACAAAAACCCAAATATCGATCAAATACATCACAAAAAACCATATATCCATCAAATACATGACAAAAACCCAAATATCCATCAAATACATCACAAAAACCCAAATAACCATCAAATACATCAGAAAAACCCATATATCCATCAAATACATCACAAAAACCCATATATCGATCAAATACATCACAAAAACCCATATATCCATCAAATACATGACAAAACCCAAATATCCATTAAATACATCACAAAACCCAAATATCCATCTAGTTACCGAAATAAACCAACATAATCAATGTCATAATCTTCCTCGTCACATTGAGCAGTAGTGATGTGAAGAATTAACCTTCATCGTACAAGGTCATTGCACTGAAGGGTGAAGGACGGCACTCTGACCTCACTGATCACACTTCCCCAGCTTAGTCCCCCCTTGCAGGCATATCTGCTCAGCCCCCGTTGCAGCAACCAAGACGTTACTAATGTCAACGGATACACTAAAAAACGAAAGTGACCAGATTTTTAAAAAATGGAACAGATGTATCCAAAATAATTTCACTGAATAGTAGCGCTGTAGTAGTAAGTTGTGTAAAGTGTGCTATTAAATTTAGACTATTCCAATCAACGTACTATCAACCAGTACGCATGCGAGAGCTAGAAAACAACAAGGGACATAGACATTAAGTTGAAAGCATTTTAAAATAAATGTCTAAGGAAAATACTTGGTATAGCATGGAACGAATTCAAACAAACGAGGAAATTAGAGAAATCGCCAATCAACCACTAATATCTTCAGTAATAAAGAAAGACGATGGTCATACGTTGGACATGTGATGAGAAGAGATAATAATCGAATAGCAAAGCAAGCCCTCATATGGGAAACAACAGGTAAGAGGAAAAGAGGAAGACCCAGAGAGACACTGAGAAGAACATTAATGAGAGAGGCAAGAGCAGCAGGATTCGGCTCCCTCAATGAGAGAGAGAGAGCTGCTTGCACAGAACAGAGACAAATGGCGAGATTTGATAAAATATCTTTAAAAGAATTGAAAACTGCTGGAACAAAAAATTCAAATAAGAGAAGGAGTATCTTGGTCTATGCCCTATGGGCCGGCTACGGCTCGAAATGTCAATAGATAGATAGATAGGAAGTCTAGTGACAAACGGCACTTCACAAACAGCAGAAATAGACTCAAGATGCAACAAAGCTTGTACAATCATTGGGCAGCTATCACCACTATTGTCCAACAAAAAAATAACTGCGACGAGCACTCTACAATACAATCTTCATCCCAACGTTGTGCTACCATGTCAGACCTGGACCCTAGATGCAAGAACAATAAGAAAAATAACCTCTACAGAGACGAAATGTGTTAGACGAATGACAGGAAACAGTCTGAGAGATAAGATTAAAAATGAAGAACTGAGAAAAAAGCTAGGAATAGCCCCCGCCATAGAATATATAAGGAAACAACAGATAAAATGGTTTGACCACGTGACAAGGCAGAGTAATCAAAACACAACACAACGAGCTCTCAACAAACGTTGCGAGAACACCAGACACAAGGGTCGATCACGAACAAGATGGATCGACTGAATATTAGAAACACTAGGAAACAAATACAGCAGCAGAGGCGAACAGAAGAGCAAACGACCGCAAATATATACCCCCTCGACGCTGAAAGGCAAATGAGGAAGGACAGAAGAAGAGGAAGAGAAGAAGTAGAAGAAGAAGAAGAAGTTAGAGACGCCAGTTACTATATTTAGAACATAATCACATGACTACATTTTCAGTTTATGAGACATGAGAACTGACAGCCCAGACAAGTTAGCAATGCTTGTTCATGTCATGACAAAGTGAACCAAATAATTATCATATAAAATATGTTATGTAAGTGTTAAATGAACGTTGTTTGCATTGACAGTGATTACGTGGAGTACGTGACAACCTGTGCAGAATGAAAGAATGAATCACCTTTTGTCTTGAGAAAGAAGGTATCATTTAACAAAGACGTGTTGCGAGTTGGGTCACGGACTGCCTGGAAGCTGTTAATAATAAAGAGGTCAAGGAAAATAAATCGTTTGGTGGAACAATTGCATGCTGAAGATAGGTGGACTGTATGGTGCAGAACATAGTACAATACAATTTACCACCACACGAACAAAAAAGTAAAGTACGAGACTTGAATCGGTGTCTTAGCATACGTCTTTTTACCCATAGGTGCTCGCTCGCTTATCCAAAAGTGTTCGGAGACTCCTGTTCTGTGTCGCCTCAAACATTATAACTCAAAAGCTAGGCGCCATTTCTCACCTTCACAGAGTACTATCCTGGTACCCATTTCTGCCAGCGCCTGGGTCGACCGCGGGGTATTTTTTCCAACTACAACTGACACTGCCTCCAAGAGTTGTCCGAGCATCGGTTGGTAGTCGGGTGGTAGTCGGGTGGTAGTCGGGTGGTAGTCGGTGGTAGTCGGGTGGTAGTCGGGTGGTAGTCGGGTGGTCTCCCAATAATTACTGAGGCACCGAACTATACGAACAATGAAGATAAAGATAATTAAATAGGATGTGAGAAAGAGAGAAAAGAATTGAAACGTCAAGACTACCAAACGAAAATGGTCATTTTTATTTCTTTGTTTATTTGGGACTTGGTAAGTGAGATCTGATGTCTAACCCTCTCTGGCTTGTGAGATCTGATGACCAACGCTCTCTGGGTAGTGAGAACTGATGTCTAGCCCTCTGTCTGTGGGTAGTGAGATCTGATATATAACACCCTCTGGGTAGTGAGATCTGATGTCTAGCCCTCTGTCTGTGGTAGTGAGATCTGATATATAACCCTCTCTGGCTTGTGAGATCTGATGACCAACGCTCTCTGGGTAGTGAGAACTGATGTCTAACCCTCTCTGGCTTGTGAGATCTGATGTCTAACCCTCTCTGGCTTGTGAGATCTGATGTCTAACCCTCTCTGGCTTGTGAGATCTGATGTCTAACCCTCTCTGGCTTGTGAGATCTGATGACCAACGCTCTCTGGGTAATGAGAACTGATGTCTAGCCCTCTGTCTGTGGGTAGTGAGATCTGATATATAACACTCTCTGGGTAGTGAGATCTGATGTCTAGCCCTCTGTCTGTGGGTAGTGAGATCTGATATATAACACTCTCTGGCTTGTGAGATCTGATGACCAACGCTCTCTGGGTAGTGAGAACTGATGTCTAGCCCTCTGTCTGTGGGTAGTGAGATCTGCTATATAACACTCTCTGGGTAGTGAGACCTGATGTCTAGCCATCTCTGTGTAGGGAGATCCGATGTCTAACCCTCTCTGGGTAGTGAGATCTGATGACCAACACTCTCTGGATAGTGAGAACTGATGCCTAACACTCTCTGGATAGTGAGAACTAATGCCTAATCATCTCTGGGTAGTGAGATCTGATGTCGAGCAATCTCTGGGTGGTGATATCTTATGTCTAACCCTCTCTGGGTAGTGAGATCTGATGTCTAAAACTCTCTGGGTAGTGAGATCTGATGTCTAGCCCTCTCTGGTAGTGAGATATGATGACGAACACTCTCTGGGTAGTGAGATCTGATGTCTAGTCCTCTCTGGGTAGTGAGATCTGATGTCTAGTCCTCTCTGGGTAGTGAGATCTGATGTCTAGTCCTCTCTGGTAGTGAGATCTGATGTCTAACACTCTCTGGGTAGTGAGATCTGATGTCTAACACTCTCTGGGTAGTGAGATCTGATGTCTAGCCCTCTCTGGGTAGTGAGATCTGATGTCTAGCCCTCTCTGGGTAGTGAGATCTGATGTCTAACACTCTCTGGGCAGTGAGATCTGATGTCTATCATTATCTGGGCAGTGAGATCTGACGTTTAACCCTCTCAAAAACAGCAATAAACAATAGGTTACGTGTGCACTGGCGCATGATAAAGAACATCTGGCAATCTAAAGTCGAAAGTGAAGGCCAGAATGGTGGCTGTCAGGCCACAATCAGGGCACAATCGGTTGTGCAGATCTACCCACGTCAAGAACGGATGTGTTCCGGCCGGAAGGGGCAAATAACTCGGTGTTATCGGAAACTAGCGACACAACGTGTTCACGCCCATTTAACAGGAAAACTGTAAGAAGAAGGTTTATTCATTACTATTATTATTAAGGACTAGACTTCCGGTCATATGGTGGATAGGCGACAGGAACCGTTGAGGCACTGTCTGACAAGTGTCCTTTGTTGCAGTTTCCTCATATTCCAAGTCTGACTTACTGCCGGAGCTACTGATTTTAGTACTTTGTGCACACCGTAGCTGTGCGTTTCATCCGGATCGTGTTTCTATATTCAGATTGCTTACAATGAATGATGATATCGTATGACAAGGACAGTTGAGCTGCGTTCACTTTCTGTGCCGCTTGGCCTTATATCTTTTGGCGTGTGCAATAGCGGTTATGATGGGGACTGCACCTGCCTTTGTTTGGATATTCGATGAGGTGTTAATTCGGATGATTCTACTGGCACGGGTGTTGAGCATTACGGATTTCCATTCGTTAGCAGTGATACCGGGTCTTCGACTAACTATAACTATAACTATAACTATAACTATAACTATAACTATAACTATAACAATAACTATAACTATAACAATAACTATAACAATAACTATAACAATAACTATAACAATAACTATAACTATAACTATAACAATAACAATAACTATAACTATAACTATAACTACAACTATAACTATAACTATAACTATAACTATAACTATACTATAACTATACAATAACTATAACAATAACTATAACTACAATTATAACTATAACTATCACATAACTATAACTACAACTACAACTATAACTATAACTACAACTATAACTATAACTATAACAATAACTATAACTATAACAATAACTATAACAATAACTATAACAATAACTATAACTATAACTATAACAATAATTATAACTATAACTATAACTATAACTATAACTATAACTACAACTATAACTATAACTATAACAATAACTATAACAATAACTATAACTACAGTTATAACTATAACTATCACAATAACTATAACTACAACTACAACTATAACTATAACTACAACTATACTATAACTATAAATATAACAATGACTATAACAATAACTATAATAATAACTATAACTACAACTAAACTACAACTACAACTATAACTATAACTACAACTACAACTATAACTATAACTATAACTAAAACTATAACTATATTAATGATTATTGTTCGTATTTTTATCGTTATTGTTACTCTTACTGTGCAATATAAAAGTCAGTAATAACAAACTTTTCAAGCGGAGAAGCAACAAAATCTTGAGAACGGTTAGACGATGGAGCTGGAAGGTTTAGAAATCATGTTATTAAACAGTAACGTGCTCCATCACGCCACGCAGCCTATAGGGAATATGGCGTTAGTGACCATAATTTGTATACACCTTCGCACATGATTTTAGGAGTAATGGCAGTATTACGCCCGTGCCGCTTTACTTTCCCAGAAAAAAAATCCGATACCCATCTAAGGTTAGGTATGCCTGGAAGACGCTGATCAGGATCGAACCCAAGTCTTTGTTGTCCAGTTCACTACCACTGAGCTACCATGGCTCCCATTAATATCACGTAGCAATGAGATAACGGTCTTGCTGTGTGCGCCGTTGGGGAAGTGATAGAAGCAAGACACGAGCAGTTTGGTGGTAATCAGATGAAACACAGACAAAGACATCGAGGGAGAGAGAGAGAGAGAGAGAGAGAGAGAGAGCTTCTGTCAATATGTGTGAAAGATAGAGAGAGAGAAAATATACGTGTATGTATGAAAAAGAGAGTCGAGTCTGTGTGTGTGAAACAGAGTGAGTGAGTGTGCTTCTGTCAATACGCGTGAAGGATAGAGAGAGAGAATATATGTGTATGTATGAAAAAGAGAGTCGAGTCTGTGTGTGTGAAAGAGAGGAAGAGAGAGAGGGAGAGAGAGACTTTCGACACACTGCAAAAGATGGTCAGGGACATTTAGAAGCCCGTGTGTTCTTATTGGCTTGCTTGACACCACTTGGTTTGAATCCCTTGTCAACGATATAGACTTCACTTACTCTTCGTCATAATTAATTAATTCGCCAAACCATCACGACAACGATATAGACTTCACATACTCTTCGTCATAATTAATTAATTCGCCAAACCATCACGACAACGATATAGACTTCACTTACTTTTCGTCATAATTAATTAATTCGCCAACCTTCACGACAACGATATAGACTTCACTTACTCTTCGTAATGTCATAATTAATTAATTCGCCAAACCATCACGACAACGATATAGACTTCACTTACTCTTCGTCATAATTAATGAATTCGCCAAACCTTCACGACAACAATATAGACTTCACTTACTCTTCGTAATGTCATAATTAATTAATTCGCCAACCTTCACGACAACGATATAGACTTCACATACTCTTCGTCATAATTAACTAATTCGCCAAACTTCAGGACAACGATATAGACTTCACATACTCTTCGTCATAATTAACTAACTCGCCAAACCTTCACTACAACGATATAGACTTCACATACTCTTCGTCATAATTAACTAATTCGCCAAACCTTCACGACAACGATATAGACTTCACATACTCTTCGTCATAATTAACTAACTCGCCAAACCTTCACTATAACGATATAGACTTCACATACTCTTCGTCATAATTAATTAATTCGCCAACCTTCACGACAACGATATAGACTTCACATACTCTTCGTCATAATTAATTAATTCGCCAAACCTTCACTACAACGATATAGACTTCACATACTCTTCGTAATGCTGTTATTACTTCCATTGCCCGACCGACATTTACAAGAAGACGTACAATTTTGTTGTGACGTCATATACATTTGTATTTGACAAACCGTGATCTGTGTTGCGTCCACAATTTCGTCACAGTCCTACTACATGACTTACATTTTCTAGAACATTCGCTCTGGCAGTTTTATCTGTCTACAAGCAATTGCTACCACAATGAAGGCCAAACATTAAAAAAAACGATGCCCAGTAGGGTTAAAGGGTCAGAGTTTGCAACCATTTTCAGGATTAACCTGTTCTACCAAGACTAAACTCGTAACGTAAGAAACAACGCAGGTTTCTAATTTTAACCCTATGTTTACTAACAATACATTCCTCTACTTTAACCCTATGTTCACTCACTATACCTTCCTATTACTTTAACTTTATGGGAACTTACCATTTGGCGCTTCATCTCAAAACTTAAGCTTACTAATCCACCCTCTGTATTTATAATTCTATTTTCACTCACAAACTCACCAATAACATAACTGTATTTTCACTCACAAACTCACCAATAACATAATTGTATTTTCACCACAAACTCACCAATAACATAATTGTATTTTCACCCACAAACTCATAAATAACATAACTGTATTTTCACCCACAAACTCGCCAATAACATAACTGTATTTTCACACACAAACTCACCAATAACATAACTGTATTTTCACCCACAAACTCACCAATAATATAATTGTATTTTCACCCACAATCTCACCAATAACATAATTATATTTTCACCCACAAACTCACCAATAACATAATTATATTTTCACCCACAAACTCACCAATAACATAACTGTATTTTCACCCACAAACTCACCAATAACATAATTATATTTTCACCCACAAACTCACCAATAACATAACTGTATTTTCACCCACAAACTCACCAATAACATAATTGTATTTTCACTCACAAACTCGTCAATAACATAACTATTTTTTCACTCACAAACACACTATTAATCTAACTGCATTTTCACTCACAAATTCACCAGTAATTTAACTGTATTTTCACTCATAAACTCAATAATAGTCTAACTGTATTTTCACTCACAGATTCACCAATAATTAACTGTATTTTCACTCCATAACTCAATAATAGTCTAACTGTATTTTCACTCACAGATTCACCAATAATTTAACTGTATTTTCACTAAAAAACTCACCAATAACATAACTGTATTTTCACTCACAAACTCACCATAATTTAACTGTATTTTCACTAAAAAAAAAACTCACCAATAATCTAACTGTATTTTCACTCATTAATTCACCAATAATTTAACTGTATTTTCACTCACACTCTCACCAATAATCTAACTGTATTTTCACTCACAAATTCACCAATATTTTAACTGTATTTTAATCACAAACTTACCAATAATTTAACCGTATTTTCACTCACAAATTCACCAATAATTTAACCGTATTTTCACTCACAAACTCACCAATATCTAACTGTATTTTCACTCACAAATTCACAATAATCTAACTGTATTTTCACTCACAAATTCACCAATAATCTAACTGTATTTTCACTCACAAATTCACCAATAATCTAACTGTATTTTCACTCACAAGCTCACCAATAATCTAACTGTATTTTCACTCACAAACTCACCAATAATCTAACTGTATTTTCACTCACAAATTCACCATAAACTAACACAATGCTCACTAGGCGCCGTCTGCTAACCTTCGAACCATTGAGTGGACACAACACGAAACTTTGAGAATCCCTGTTGTTATCTCCCATGATAAGCTGAACTATAAATATATTCGTACTACGATCGTCCCTCACTTCTTACAACGAAACAAAATTGTACACATTCTAGAGACCCCGAATCTACACGAAACAAAACTGTGTTTCTTTAAGGAGACTGCAAATAATATTACAATATTTCTAATCAAACCAAATCTGATCAAGATACCTATACTTAAAGAGTATTTATTTGTTTTGAAAATGGCAGCAGCTATGATGTCTCTGTCAGAGTCTATTCAAGCGTCTCTGATTATGAAGAAAAGCCTAAGTCATCGTCCGCATGATCAGCTTAGATCGACGCTACAACAACAGAATCAGAAAGAGGTGGACTTTTGCGTGCAGATTCTGTTAGTTTCAGCTTTGTTTGGGATAGAGATGGTCATAGCTTTCGAGCAGATCAACTCGGTACTTGTGTAAGTAGATGTCTGTCTGTTGTCTGTCTGTGTATTACTAGATACTTATGGAAGTAGTTGTGTCTGTTGTCTGTCTGTGTACTACCAGATACTTATGTAAATAGTTATGTCTGTTGTCTGTCTGTGTACTACCTGATACTTATGTAGGTAGTTGTATCTGTTGTCTGTCTGTGTACTACCAGATATTTATGTAAGTAGTTATGTCTGTTGTCTGTCTGTGTACTATCAGATACTTATGTAAATAGTTATGTCTGTTGTCTGTCTGTGTACTACCTGATACTTATGTAGGTAGTTGTATCTGTTGTCTGTCTGTGTACTACCAGATATTTATGTAAGTAGTTATGTCTGTTGTCTGTCTGTGTACTACCAGATATTTATGTAAGTAGTTATGTCTGTTGTATGTCTGTGTACTATCAGATACTTATGTAAATAGTTATGTCTGTTGTCTGTCTGTGTACTACCTGATACTTATGTAGGTAGTTGTATCTGTTGTCTGTCTGTGTACTACCAGATACTTATGTAAATAGTTAAGTCTGTTGTCTGTCTGTGTACTACCTGATACTTATGTAGGTAGTTGTATCTGTTGTCTGTCTGTGTACTACCAGATATTTATGTAAGTAGTTATGTCTGTTGTCTGTCTGTGTACTATCAGATACTTATGTAAATAGTTATGTCTGTTGTCTGTCTGTGTACTACCTGATACTTATGTAGGTAGTTGTATCTGTTGTCTGTCTGTGTACTACCAGATACTTATGTAAATAGTTAAGTCTGTTGTCTGTCTGTGTACTACCAAATACTTATGTAAATAGTTATATCTGTTGTCTGTCTGTGTACTACCACATACTTATGTAAATAGTTATGTCTGTGTCTGTCTGTGTACTACCACATACTTATGTAAATAGTTATGTCTGGTTGTCTGTCTGTGTACTACCACATACTTATGTAAATAGTTATGTCTGTTGTCTGTCTGTGTACTACCACATACTTATGTAAATAGTTATGTCTGTTGTCTGTCTGTGTACTACCACATATTTATGTAAATAGTTATGTCTGTTGTCTGTCTGTAGTACTACTACATACTTATGTAAATAGTTATGCCTGTTGTCTGTTTACTGCCAGATACTTATGTAGGTAGTTATATCTGTTGTCTGTCTGTGTACTGCATAATACTTATGTAAGTAGCCAAGTCTGTTGTCTGTCTGTGTACTACATAATACTTATGTAAATAGTTATGCCTGTTGTCTGTTTACCACCAGATACTTATGTAAGTAGCCAAGTCTGTTGTCTGTCTGTGTACTACATAATACTTATGTAAGCCGCCAAGTCTGTTTGTTTGTCTGTGTACTACCACATACTTATGTAAGTAGCCAAGTCTATTGTCTGTCTGTGTACAACCACATACTTATGTAAATAGTTATGTCTGTTGTCTGTCTGTGTACAACCACATACTTATGTAAATAGTTATGTCTGTTGTCTGTGTACTACCACATACTTATGTAAATAGTTATGTCTGTTGTCTGTCTGTGTACTACCACATACTTATGTAAATAGTTATGTCTGTTGTCTGTCTGTGTACTACCACATATTTATGTAAATAGTTATGTCTGTTGTCTGTCTGTGTACTACCACATACTTATGTAAATAGTTATGCCTGTTGTCTGTTTACTACCAGATACTTATGTAGGTAGTTATATCTGTTGTCTGTCTGTGTACTGCATAATACTTATGTAAGTAGCCAAGTCTGTTGTCTGTCTGTGTACTACATAATACTTATGTAAGTAGCCAAGTCTGTTGTCTGTTTGTGTACTACCACATACTTATGTAAATAGTTATGCCTGTTGTCTGTTTACTACCAGATACTTATGTAGGTAGTTATATCTGTTGTCTGTCTGTACTACATAATACTTATGTAAGTAGCCAAGTCTGTTGTCTGTCTGTGTACTACATAATACTTATGTAAGTAGCCAAGTCTGTTGTCTGTCTGTGTACTACATAATACTTATGTAAGTAGCCAAGTCTGTTGTCTGTCTGTGTACTACATAATACTTATGTAAGTAGCCAAGTCTGTTGTCTGTCTGTGTACTACATAATACTTATGTAAGTAGCCAAGTCTGTTGTCTGTCTGTGTACTACATAATACTTATGTAAGTAGCCAAGTCTGTTGTCTGTCTGTGTACTAACATAATACTTATGTAAGTAGCCAAGTCTGTTGTCTGTCTGTGTACTACATAATACTTATGTAAGTAGCCAAGTCTGTTGTCTGTCTGTGTACTACATAATACTTATGTAAGTAGCCAAGTCTGTTGTCTGTCTGTGTACTACATAATACTTATGTAAGTAGCCAAGTCTGTTGTCTGTCTGTGTACTACACAATACTTATGTAAGTAGCCAAGTCTGTTGTCTGTCTGTGTACTACACAATACTTATGTAAGTAGCCAAGTCTGTTGTCTGTCTGTGTACTACACAATACTTATGTAAGTAGCCAAGTCTGTTGTCTGTCTGTGTACTACACAATACTTATGTAAGTAGCCAAGTCTGTTGTCTGTCTGTGTACTACACAATACTTATGTAAGTAGCCAAGTCTGTTGTCTGTCTGTGTACTACATAATACTTATGTAAGTAGCCAAGTCTGTTGTCTGTCTGTGTACTACATAATACTTATGTAAGTAGCCAAGTCTGTTGTCTGTCTGTGTACTACATAATACTTATGTAAGTAGCCAAGTCTGTTGTCTGTCTGTGTACTACATAATACTTATGTAAGTAGCCAAGTCTGTTGTCTGTCTGGGCATCACCAGACACTTATGTCAAGTTTTTTTTTCTTCGTTCGCCAGCTTTTACCTCTGACGAAGTCCCTAGAGACTCAGAGCTGAATTTTGCGAGTTAATCCATTTTCCGCTGGCAGTCACAAGGTGTGCACAAGGGCCTCTCGCCGCAAAGGCAGATAACTCTGACTTCAGAGGTACTCATATTTTTTTCTTTCCGTCGATGAATAATTGGCGTTTCAAGCCGGGCCTCGCTGCAGAGACCAGGAGTGGTTGCCGCAGAGAGAAATCATAAATAAAAATCCCAACCGGTGTAGCCGGGATTTGAACACATAACCTCTCTGTCTCGAGACCGGCGTCTTGCCTCGAAGTTACGTATGTACTTGCGTTCACTCGTTCAGTGAGCGTAGATGTACCACGTCTCTAGTTTAGGACAAAGCCGCGATAACTGCGTCTTTCAGCCCAACATATGGGTAGGTTTGCTTAACAATTAAGCCTGCCGGGAGCCATTTTGGCCTTATCTTTTCGACTTTTAGCTGCCTTTTAACGTGCGGCAAGTTGACACGGGGCCTCTCGTTTTTCCCGTTATCCGAGAGCGCTAGACATTGAATCTCACAGCCCATAGATCAGGGGAAGGTAAAACCACGAATAAATCAAGGATTTGGCGTGGGATAACATCCACTGTCTGTTGCGGTATTCGAACCGAGCCCTTTCTGTTTAATGGATTGGTGAATATTTAAATAATTGAATGAATGACAGTTTTATTATGGAGAATATAGACATAGGTAACTACCCACCTTATTTGATCACCAGCCACCAGTTCCTGGCGTTCCAGTGTCCTTGTTGTCAATCAACGGAATTATTTGTGGACTGGTCAGCACGACCTTCCTACCTATCCTGGGCTACTGGAGTGATAAGGGAACTAACCCAAAGGTGAGTATGAGAAACAATATTTCATTTGAATTATCTAGTTGCGGGCCTTGATTTAAGAAAACACGACTATATAGAAAATTATAGGCGAGCTATTTCAGGGGATGAGGTATGTTTACAGCAGTTGAAAACAATCAGAAACAATCAAGAACAGAAACAAACAGAGAACAATATATGGCCCAAAGCAGGATTGAACATGTACTCCTAGGCATAGCGCCTTGCCACCAGAAACCAAATGCTAGAGCACCCTGCCTAGTTAACACTGACGATGTCTTTCAAGCGGGTGTACTCATGACTATAACATAGGGTTACATAAACAACTCGGCAATAATTGTGTATCTGTATTTTTCCTATTAAGACAAATGTCTCCCAGATAGGGTTGAATATTTCCGTTTGGTTTCTTGTGGCAAGGCTGTGCTGAGGAGAACGAGTTCGATCCTGCTTCGGACTATATATTGTACTCTGGGTTTTTTTCCAACCACTCATGTATTTTCTCTCCTCCAACTAATCATGTATGTACCCTCCCTCCAACTAATCATGTATGTTCTCTCCCTCCAACCACTCATGTATGTTCCCTCCCTCCAACTAATCATGCATGCTCTCTCCCTCCAACCACTCATGTATGTTCTCTCCCTCCAACTAATCATGTATGTTCTCTCCCTTCAACCACTCATGTATGTTCTCTCCCTCCAACTAATCATGTATGTTTTCTCCCTCCAACTAATCATGTATGTTCTCTCCCTCCAACCACTCATGTATGTTCTCTCCCTCCAACTAATCATGTATGTTCTCTCCCTCCAACATCATATATGTTCTCTCCCTCCAACCACTCATATAAGTTCTCTCCCTCCAACTAATCATGTATGTTCTCTCCCTCCAACCATCATATATGTTCTCTCCCTCCAACTAATCATGTATGTTCTCTCCCTCCACCACTCATGTATGTCTTCTCCCTCCAACCATTCATGTATGTTCTCTCTCTCCAACCACTCATGTATGTTCTCTCCCTCAAACTGCTCATGAATGTTCTCTCCTTCCAACCATTCATGTATGTTCTCTCCCTCCGCCACTCATGTATGTTCTCTCTCTCCAACCACTCATGTATGTTCTCTCCCTCAAACTGCTCATGAATGTTCTCTCCCTCCAACCACTCATGCATGTTCTCTCTCTGCAACCACTGATGTATGTTCTCTCCCTCAAACTGTTCATGAATGTTCTCTCCCTCCAACCACTCATGAATGTTCTCTCCCTCCAACCACTCATGTATGTTCTCTCCCTCCGCCACTCATGTATGTTCTCTCCTTCCACCACTCATGTATGTTCAACCATCCAACCACTCATGTATGTCCTCTCCCTCCAACCAATCATGTATGACCTCTCCCTCCAACCACTCATGTATGTTCCCTCCATCCAACCACTCATATATGTTTTCTCCCTCCACCACTCATGTATGTTTTCTCCCTCCAACCACTCATGTATGTTCTCTCCCTATTCCCACTAATGTATGTTCTCTCCCTCCAACCACTCATGTATGTTCTCTCTCTCCAACCACTCATGTATGTTCTCTCCCTCAACTGCTCATGAATGTTCTCTCCCTCCAACCACTCATGTATGTTCTCTCTCTGCAACCACTCATGTATGTTCTCTCCCTCAAACTGCTCATGAATGTTCACTCCCTCCAACCACTCATGTATGTTCTCTCCCTCCAACCACTCATGTATATTCTCTCCTTCCACCACTCATGTATGTTCTCTACCTCCAACCACTCATGTATGTTCTCTCCCTCCACCACTCATATATGTTCTCTCCCTCTAGCCACTCATGTATGTTTTCTCCCACCACAACTCATGTATGTTCTCTCCCTCCAACCACTCATATATGTTTTCTCCCTCCAACAACTCATATATGTTTTCTCTCCTCAACAACTCATGTATGTTCTCTCCCTCCACCACTCATGTATGTTCTCTCTCTCCACCACTCATGTATGTTTTCTCCCTCCAACCATTCATGTATTTTCTCTCCCTCCAACCACTCATGTATGTTCACTCCCTCCAACCACTCATGTATGTTCTCTCCCTCCAACCACTCATGTATGTTCTCTCCCTCCAACCACTCATGTATGTTCTCTCCCTCCAACCACTCATATATGTTCTCTCCCTCCAACCACTCATGTATGTTCACTCCCTCCAACCACTCATGTATGTTCTCTCCCCCCAACCACTCATATATGTTCTCTCCCTCCAACCACTCATGTATATTCTCTACCTCCAACACTCATGTATGTTCTCTACCTCCAACCACTAATTTCACTAACGAGTTATCATCATCATCTTGCTGCTTATCTCTTTTTAGAACTTGTTACCATGACAGCGTCTCTGAAGTTTCTTTATCCTAGCGGGAATTATCCAGCGGCTGCAGCAGCCAATCCCAGTTCGTCTGTGATATCTTACACCAAGTTTCTTCTATGTCCTCCTCTCTCACTTTTACCTGAATCGAAACACTTCATCTATTTTTCCTAGTCATGATGTCCAACAATTCACAAAATTCATTTCTTTCTTTTTTTTTCCCTTTATCTCATTATATTTTTGGACAGTTCCAGAACATAACACAAGGAGTCAGACAAGGCTGTGTTCTGTCGCCATAGTTGTTCTCACTTTGCAGCGAAAATATGAGATTAATAGTAGACAAAGCATTGAATTTAATCAAGTTACGACATAAGCAATCTGTGATATGGGGATGCACAGTCTTAAAGTCAGGAGATGGAGAAGTAATTACAAGAAATGATAGACATAATAGTGAAAGAAAGCAACAAGAATGGTCTGGGTTTGAATGGTAAGAAAACAGAAGTAATGGTCATATTGAAGAAACAATCATTACTATCATGCAGCATGAAAATAAACAGGACAAATCTGAAACAAGTGCAACGCATTAAATATCTGAGCACAATAATAATATCAGATGGAAGATGCACCACAGAAATAAAAAGCAGAATAGCTCAGGCCAAAATGAAAAACGTCTTATGCAACAAGAATATGTCAATAAAAGTGAGAAGAGAGTTCATCGGTGTTATATAGAGCCAATTGTGCCGGATTGAAGTGAATCGAGGACATTAGACAAACAAATGGAAAGACAATTATAAGCCACAAAGATGTTATTTCTCAGAAGAATGTTGAAAGTATCCTGGACAGCTAAACGACCAATGAGGAAATTCTCAAAAAGGCCAACACAAAAGGGAGCTCCTAAAAAAACATCAGAAAGGAACAATAGACATTTTCCGAGCACATCATGAGAAGAGGGAAATAGAGATAGCGGACGACAAAGAGATAAGATACTAGACAACTGGTGTCATGACATGGAAAACAGTCAACAACAGAATTGATACGATGTACGGTGGATAGATGATTGTGGAAGGACACGATCGCCTACGCCAACCGGTATGTCACATGATGATGATGGTGACGATCTTTCACTTCTCTTCACCTCTCCACTGATTCGATTATCTAATAATTTTATATAGACCAGACAGAATGAAGCCTAGAGCCTCAATATCGAAGTACGCCTTATTCAATTCCGTTTCCTAAAAGGTCTGCTTATCGCACAATCTGTTGACAAGATTTGTTTATTTGGCAAAGGTTTCAGTGGTGTTCATGTGATCGTTGTTGCCAACCATGGTGGCATTTAACAGCAGCATCTTGTGTCGTTTGCGGGGGCAACTGTGAGTTCCGGAATTGGAAGAAAGTCGTCGTCATGTCGAGCTTCACTGAATGTTGTTGAAAATGCGTCCATCTTTCCACAGTTGTGAGGATGGGGGAGTGTGAGGGGTTTACAGGCCCTACAAGTGGGGTTGTCTAGGATGTTCTTTCTTCTGAATCCTGCTTTGTGTCCATCTGTCTGTCCATATGTCCAACTGTCTGTCCATACGTCCATCTGTCTGTCCATATGTCCAACTGTCTGTCCATAAGTCCATCTGTCTGTCCATCTGTCCATCTGTCTGTCCATACGTCCATCTGTCTGTCCATATGTCCATCTGTCTGTCCATACGTCCATCTGTCTCTCCATACGTCCATCTGTATGTCCATATGTCCATCTGTCTGTCCATATGTCCAACTGTCTGTCCATATGTCCATCTGTCTGTCCATACGTCCATCTGTCTGTTCATCTGTCTGTCCATACGTCCATCTGTCTGTCCATACGTCCATCTGTCTGTCCATACGTCCATCTGTCTGTCCATCTGACTGTCCATACGTCCATCTGTCTGTCCATATGTCCATCTGTCTGTCCATACGTCCATCTGTCTCTCCATACGTCCATCTGTATGTCCTTATGTCCATCTGTCTGTCCATATGTCCAACTGTCTGTCCATATGTCCATCTGTCTGTCCATACGTCCATCTGTCTGTTCATCTGTCTGTTCATCTGTCTGTCCATACGTCCATCTGACTGTCCATACGTCCATCTGTCTGTCCATACGTCCATCTGTCTGTCCATACGTCCATCTGTCTGTCCATATGTCAATCTGTCTGTCAATACGTCCATCTGTCTGTCCATATGTCCAACTGTCTGTCCATACGTCCATCTGTCTGTCCATACGTCTATCTGTCTGTCCATATGCCCATCTGTCTGTCCATATGTCCATCTGTCTGTCCATACGTCCATCTGTCTCTCCATACGTCCATCTGTGTGTACATATGTCTAACTGTCTGTCCAATCGTCCATCTGTCTGTCCATACGTCCATCTGTCTGTCCATATGTCCATCTGTCTGTCCATCTGTCCATCTGTCTGTCCATACGTCCATCTGTCTCTCCATACGTCCATCTGTCTCTCCATACGTCCATCTGTCTGTCCATACGTCCATCTGTCTCTCCATACGTCCATCTGTCTGTCCATATGTACAACTGTCTGTCCATACGTCCATCTGTCTGTCCATACGTCCATCTGTCTGTCCATATGTCTATCTGTCTGCCCATATGTCCATCTGTCTCTCCATACGTTCATCTGTCTCTCCATACGTCCATCTGTCTCTCCATATGTCCATCTGTCTCTCCATACGCCCATCTGTCTCTCCATACGTCTATCTGTCTGTCCATACGTCCATCTGTCACTCCATACGTCCATCTGTCTGTCCAATCGTCCATCTGTCTGTCCATACGTCCATCTGTCTGTCCATATGTCCATCTGTCTGTCCATATGTCCATCTGTCTGTCCATACGTCCATCTGTCTGTCCATACGTCCATCTGTCTCTCCATACGTCCATCTGTCTCTCCATACGTCCATCTGTCTGTCCAATCGTCCATCTGTCTGTCCATACGTCCATCTGTCTGTCCATATGTCCATCTGTCTGTCCATATGTCCATCTGTCTGTCCATAGTCCATCTGTCTGTCCATACGTCCATCTGTCTCTCCATACATCCATCTGTCTGTCCATACGTCCATCTGTCTGTCCATACGTCCATCTGTCTCTCCATACGTCCATCTGTCTGTCCATATGTGCAACTGTCTGTCCATACGTCCATCTGTCTGTCCATATGTCTATCTGTCCATATGTCTGTCCATATGTCCATCTGTCTCTCCATACGTCCATCTGTATGTACATATGTCCATCTGTCTCTCCATACGTCCATCTGTCTGTCCATACGTCCATCTGTCTCTCCATACGTCCATCTGTCTGTCCATACGTTCATCTGTCTGTCCATATGTCCATCTGTCTGTCCATACGTCCATCTGTCTGTCCGTACGTCCATCTGTCTCTCCATACGTCCATCTGTCTGTCCGTACGTCCATCTGTCTGTCCATATGTCCATCTGTCTGTCCGTACGTCCATCTGTCTGTCCGTACGTCCATCTGTCTGTCCGTACGTCCGTCTACCTGTTTGTCTGTTAGTTCAACTGCCTACAACATACATGATGACTCCACACTATGATTTGTATCTTGTCACCGTAATTATGACTGTTTCTATATTTGGCAGAAACGGAAGTTAATCTCCCTTTTCGCCGGAATGAGTATGTTCCTGTGTGGCCTACTTTCCCTTGCTATTGGTGGATTCATCAAACTGTCATCAGGCCTCGACAATAGCAGATACGTGATTAATGCTTCAGATAGTCCTGCATTGACGACCTTCTCCAGCACATACGCCAGCGAAATTGCAAGCATTTCCGTTGGAGAGCTGACTACTTCTATTACGTCATCATCTACAGGTTATCCACAACAGAACATAACTGAACACCAGGGCTCCACTGACTCACTTCGGCTGCCTGTGACTGCCGTCCTATCAATACTTGGATTCGCTTGCATCGATATTGGGTTCGACATGAGCACATCGTTAACAAGGGCGTTTATTTTGGAATACGTGCCATCATATCAACATACTCGTCTCCTCGTCCTATCGACAGTCGCGGCATCTATGTCAGGCACAACTTTCTCCTTCATAGGCTGTTTCGACTTCCCAAGAGCTTTGGGTCCTCTCTTCCACGTTGAAGGAGTAGCTGTGACTCTGATATTTTTCTGTACCCTTCTCTTCTGCCTTATAGTCACTGGATACAGTATCACGATAATCACAGGGTACCTTCTTAGCAGGAGATCACGAGAAGCTAATGTTGCAGGTCCTACTAGCTACAAGAAGATTAACAACGCAGCAGAAACAGAAACCTGCGCAGGCAATGAAGTTTCCATCTCAGTCAAGGAAAAGAGTAACGGCAGAAAGAGTTCAGAAAAGTATTGAGTGTTATGCAGATCGGTCGTACATTCCAGACATCGTCCACACGGAGGAAGGTGATTCTACAACAAGACCGTTACTGCTAGAAAACAGTCTTAGAGGTAGCAATTACTGGGCCATGTCCATCAGTACATCGTCTATCGTTCATTGCTCAGACATGCAGACTTCCAGATTCCCAGCAATGGAAGCCAAGCAGTCTAATGTACATGACAATACTCCTGCTGTAACGAAACTGGCGACAGGTCAAACGGTTTTTATAATCCAGAGAAGTATAACGAGTTCCAGGAAAACTGTGATCAATTAAACAACGAACAAATTGACACCAACGAATCTTCCATTCTGGCAGCCATCAAGCAGTCGTGTTCAATGACATTTTCTCTTGGCCGATCTCCACTTAGAGATTTCCATGCAAAAAAAATAGAGGGACAACAGAAAAGTCACGAATCAAAGAAAGATGGCAACAAATTGAGGATGAACAAGCGTTTGAGTATTCTGTGCGTTTCGTCCTTCCTAACATTCGGCGGTATGATATCATTTATCATCTATGTATCTAATGCTCTGACTATAGGAATCTTTCAAGGTGATCCCACATCCAGACCTGGGACAGAGGCCTACGATTATTATCAGAGCGGTCTTCGCACTGCAGCATTGGGCAATCTCGTTCTGTACGTCACGTATATGATCATTAGTGTTAATAACACAAGGATTCTCAAACTTATAGGTAAGTAGGCTTTATTCCAAAATCGCCGTGGATCAGGTATATAAGCCCCAAAGTAAGAATTTGACTTTTGATTGAGCTCCGTGGGTCTGTTAGATGTGGTGTGAGTTATGGGCGAAGATGTGTTTTCTTGTATAACGGGGTCTTTCCTAAGATTTATGTACTAGCTGTGTGGATATGTTTGAAGGATATGTTTGAGGTATATGTTTGATGGATATGTTGGATGGATATGTTTGAGGTATATGTTTGATGGATATGTTTGATGGATATGTTTGAGGTATATGTTTGATGGATATGTTGGATGGATATGTTTCATGGATATGTTTGAGGTATGTGTTTGATGGATATGTTTGATGGATATGTTTGAGGGATATGTTGAGGGATATATGTTGATGATATGTTTGAGGTATATGTTTGATGGATATGTTTAAGGGATATGTTTGATGGATATGTTTGAGGGATATGTTTGAGGGATATGTTTGAGTATATGTTTGATGGATATGTTTGATGGATATGTTTGAGGTATATGTTTGATGTATATGTTTGATGTATATGTTTGATGGATATGTTTGATGGATATGTTTGATGGATATGTTTGAGGGATATGTTTGAGGGATATGTTTGATAGATATGTTTGAGGGATATGTTTGAGGGATGTGTTTCATGGATATGTTTAATAGATATGTTTGAGGGATATGTTTGAGGGATATGTTTGATGGATATGTTTGAGGGTTATGTTTGAGGGATATGTTTGATGGATATGCGTGAGGGATATGTTTGAAGGTTATGTTTGAAGGATATGTTTGAGGGATATGTTTGATGAATATGTTTGATGGATATGTTTGAGGGATATGATTGAGTGATATGTTTGATGGATATGTTTGATGGATATGTTTGATGGATATGTTTGAGGGATATGTTTGAGGGATATGATTGAGTGATATGTTTGAGGGATATGTTTGAGTGAATTGTTTTATGACAGTCTCTGTGTGGCTACTGAGACCCCAAGGGGAGGGGGAGGGGCAAGAATAGAGCCTCTGTTACCTGTCACGCATGTTGTAAGAGGCGACTAGGGAGGTCTGGGATTGTTGAATGTGCAGTCGAGTAGGGCGTGCACGGAGCGACCGGGGCAGAGAAGTGAGGAATGTGGTTGTGGATGAGGCAAGAAGTGGGGAATGTGGGTTGTGGATGAGGCAAAAAATGAGAAATGTGGGTTAGACATGCAGTCCTGAGGTGGTGTACGTTTTGTCCTAAGAGTGGAATTTTGGAGTGAGGGTAATGTGTGGTGAATCCAGTGTGGATAATGTGTGGCGAATCCAGTGTTGATAATGTGTGGTGAATCCAGTGTGGGTAATGTGTGGTGACTACAGTGTGGTAATGTGTGGTGACACCAGTGTTGGTAATGTGTGGTGATTCCAGTGTGGGTAATGTGTGTTACTCCAGTGTGGGTAATGTGTGGTGACTCCAGTGTGGGTAATGTGTGTTGACTCCAGTGTGGGTAAAGTGTGGTGACTCCAGTGTGGGTAATGTGTGGTGAATCCAGTGTGGGTAATGTGTGGTGACTCCGGTGTGGATAATGTGTGTTTACTCCAGTATGGGTAAAGTGTGGTGACTCCAGTGTGGGTAATGTGTGGTGACTGTAGTATGTGTAATGTGTGGTGACTGTAGTGTGGGTAATGTGTGTTGACTCCAGTGTGGGTAATGTGTGTTGACTCCAGTGTGGGTAATGTGTGGTGCCTCCAGTGTGGGTAATGTGGGTTGAAGGTGCGTTATGTGAGTAGAATGTAGGTGAGGTTTGTCCCTGCTGACAGTGGAATATGGATAACGAGGAATTTGGATAACGGGTAATATGTATAACGGTAAATGTAAGTGGCACCTAAGGGTGAAATGTCGCTTGTTGGTGACATATGTGCTTCTTATGAATACTTTCCTCCATAGAAGGTATTCATTTAAAACTTGTTGACCCTAAAAGCCGTAGATCTGGATCGTACTCAAACCTCTGGCTGTTATTATTATCACTGTTGCTAGTATCATTCTTATTATTATCATTGTTATTATTATCATTGCTACTATTGTCATCGTTAATATTATACGTAAGGTCAAGAACCAGGACATGCGGGAGTACGGGAAAATTAAAGAGCGGACAGGTTGGCTAGCTGTGCTATTGATGAGGACGGTTAACCAATGGATCGGGCGGACATCATGAATGCCCTCCGGGAAGTGGGAAGGATACAGGACTACGACAACCATGAGTCCACGTCACTCCTTCGGATGAAAGAGATGGAAGTTAACATGGGCAAAGCCAGAAATGAGAAACTTAGTGGGCGTGTAAGAAGACTTATCAACCAACACAGAACTGGAGTCGTCAGTCGCTGGACACAGCGAGACTTGCCGAGGAGGAGATCTGAGCACCTATGAATATGTTCGGAGTGCAATGATGATGACCCGCAGATAACTCATTCGTTGTTATTATCATTGTTATTATCACTGTTAGTGTTATCACTCTTAATATTATCACTGTTATTTTTATCACCGTTATAATTATCATTACTATCATTGTTACTATTATCGTTATTGTTATAATTAATATTTTTATTACTATTATTAATGTATTGTTTTATAGTAGTTATTATTTTGTTACTATTATTATCATATTGTTATTATAGATTATATATGAGATATAAAGATGCTTGCAGGGCTTCCTTAAGGGAATTTTCTATCGGTGAAAGAAACTGGGAAAATGTGGCTGTGGATTGTAGCATATGGAGAACAAACATAAAAAAATGGTACAATAATTTTCGAGACAGTGCTGATATCAAATTCAGAAGACAAAAGGCGCGATGGAAATGAGAAAAGGCCAGGTACCGCAAAAACATCTTGCTTGTTCTGTGGATCAGTGGCGTATACTGGTTTTGGGGTCTGGGCTACCGCTGACATAATAAATAAAGACATACATTATATTCAGTAGGCTAACATAAAGTAATATTTTCTAATGACATCACTAAATTACTTACTTACTTATATGTTAATTATATCCGTCTTGTTTGGGACGAAAATGTCTTGATGACTTTGTCATTGAAAGTACTGTTGGGTTGGTTTCTAGGTTTATGAGGGAATGCTTTCTCAATGGACATTAATGCCAAACCAGACAAGCGTTCTTGTGTCTGAGTTAAGCGACAATAAGATTTGATTCTCTTGAGAGCAGAAAAAGTTCTTTCTACAGATGCTGATGCGCATAACGTAGTTATAAATAGCTAAGTAAGTTCCGGTAATCAGACATAGTTTCACTTTCACTTTTAACGCTTCTAATTGGTTAGAGCTAAAAATAACCCATGAAACCGCATTCCTCTAGCGATAGCTCCCACTATTTTGACTCCCACTTTTGAATGTCAAGGTCGTTAATACTAGGTCCGGATAGAGGAAAAATGTACCGCTAGCTACTAGAGGTTTCAATGTAGAGTAGTTTCGGTTTCATTAACAAACGTTATAGTGGCCAGAGGAAAACCGTGCTTTAATAAATGCAAATCAAAGCAAATAAATCATATTGGCCACGAAATGTGTAATAGAATATTAGAAAATGTGTAATATAACTATAAAAATACAATAAATTATCATTTCTTTTTGTAATTCGTTAATATGTTCAAGGCTACCGGCGGTAGCTGTGACAACATAGGGAATACGTCACTGCTGTGGATGGATCTGTCTTTCTAGGATTGGCAAATTGAGCCACGAGAGATGTTCAGTTAAGCAGCACCCACCCAGTATGAGACACTAATGCTTTACCAAACAACTGACTTATCATGATTGGTTACTACCAACCGTCTGTCAAGACGCCAAAGGCCATACTATAGTTTATACTATTATTATGTTATTATAGTTATTGTCACCGCTTTTATTGTTATTTCACTACTGGAATTAATGCTCCAGTTTGTTTACCCTAACGTTGCCAGGAGAAAAGTGCCAGTTTGTTGGGTGCCACACGTTCATGGTTGTCTCCCTGGTAGTTCTGCTTCTGACCAAACGCGTAGAGGTCTACTTTGTCTTCATGGTGTCCTGTGGTGGGTTGAGGACCTGTGTGTTCACACTTCCGTTTGTGCTGGCCAACAAGTTCACGCGTGAGGAGGGAGAGGTGAGGACGGATGTAACGTGTGGTGTGTATATGTGTGTGTGTGTGTATGTGTGTGGAAAAAGACAGAGAGAGGGGATGAGAGATGAAAAGACAGGACGAGACAGATAAATAAAGTCACATAGTATAGTATAGTATAGTATAGTATAGTATAGTATAGTATAGTATAGTATAGTATAGTATAGTATAGTATAGTATAGTATAGTATAGTATAGTATAGTATAGTATAGTATAGTATAGTATAGTATAGTATAGTATAGTATAGTATTAGTATAGTATAGTATAGTATAGTATATAGTATATAGTATAGTATAGTATAGGCTCATATCTTAGTGTGCTTCTGTGCTTGCCATGGCTCATATCTTAGCTTGTGTGTGTGTGTGTGTGGGTGTGTGTTAGCCATGGCTCATATCTTGGTGTGTGTCATGTTAGTCATATCTCATATCTTGGCGTGTGTCCGTGTTAATCATGTCTCATATCTTTATGTGTGTCTGTGTTTAGTCATATCTCATATCTTAGTGTGTAACTGTGTTAGTCATGTGTCATATCTTTGTGTGTGCATGTCTGGGTTAGTTACATCTCATATCTTTGTGTGCATGTCTATGTTAGTCATGTGTCATATATTTGCGTGTATGTCTGTGTTAGTCATATCTCATATCTTGATGTGTTGGTCACGTCTCATATCTTTGTGTGTGCATGTCTGTGTTAGTCACCTCTAGTGACTCGGGCAGATGGTGCTCGTAAACCTGGGAGGCCGACCTTCTATGGGCAGAATCCCCCTACAGAAAATACAATCTGCTGCCTTGCAGGAATATTGGGGACAATCAAAGGTAAGGAAAGCAAACCTGAATAAAATGCTGGCTGAAATCGGATGCACTGGGCCACTGGCGCAGAACACAGTGCAACGTTTTAACGGGTGTTCAATCAGAGTGGATCTGGCAGACTCTAATTGTGATGTTCTGTCTGTGGGGGCGATCAACACACTTAACCTGACAGCTGACTTCATGTGAGAGTCTGGAATCCTACTCTGATTGAGTCCTGATCGCAGAGAGAGAGCGAGAGAGAGTATAGCATAGCATAGCATAGTATGGCATGGTATGGTATGGTATGGTATGGTATGGTATGGTATGGTATGGTATGGTATGGTATGGTATGGTATGGTATGGTATGGTATGTATGGTATGGTATAGTATAGTATAGTATAGTATAGTATAGTAAGAGTATAGTATAGTATAGTATAGTATAGTATAGTATAGTATAGTATAGTAGACGGACGGACGGACAGGACAGACAGACAGCCAGGACAGGACAGACAGACCGGATAGACAAGACAGACAGACACACAGATAGATAGATAAATAGATAGATAGGCAAGCAGGTAGGTAGACACAGAAGAGAAATGGGAGGCAAAAAGGAATGTGGGAGAGAAGGAAATGGGAGGTAAAATGGAAGTGTGGAAAACAGAAGAAGTGAATGTGGGAGACAAGGGAATTGGGGACAAAAGGGAGTGTGGGGGACAGGTAGTGTGGGGGACAGAAGGTTGTGTGGGGGACAGAAGGTAGTGTGGCGGGGACAGAAGGTAGTGTGGAGGGACAGAAGGCAGTGTGGGGGACAGAAGGTAGTGTGGGGGACAGAAGGGAGTGTGGAGGACAGAAGGGAGTGTGGGGGACAGAAGGTAGTGTGGCGGAGACAGAAGGTAGTATGGAGGGACAGAAGGGAGTGTGGGGGACAGAAGGGAGTGTGGGGGACAGAAGGTAGTGTGGCGGGGACAGAAGGTAGTATGGAGGGACAGAAGGGAGTGTGGGGGACAGAAGGTAGTGTGGGGGACAGAAGGGAGTGTGGGGGACAGAAGGTAGTGTGGCGGGGGACAGAAGGTAGTGTGGGGGACAGAAGGGAGTGTGGGGGACAGAAGGTAGTGTGGCGGGGACAGAAGGTAGTGTGGGGGACAGAAGGGAGTGTGGGGACAGAAGGAGTGTGGGGGACAGAAGGTAGTGTGGCGGGGACAGAAGGTAGTGTGGGGACAGAAGGGAGTGTGGGGACAGATGGTAGTGTGGGAGACAGAAGGTAGTGTGGGGGGGACAGAAAGTGGTGTGGGAGACAGAAGGTAGTGTGGGGGGGACAGAAGGAAGTGTGGGGGGACAGAATGTAGTGTGGGGGACAGACGGTAGTGTGAGGGACAGAAGGTAGTGTGGGGAACAGAAGGTAGTGTGGGGTACAGAAGGTAGTGTGGGGAACAGAAGGTATTGGTGGTAGACAGAAGGTAGTGTGGGGGACAGAAGGTAGTGTGGGGGACAGAAGGGAGTGTGGGGACAGAAGGTAGTGTGGAGAACAGAGGGTAGTGTGGGAGACAGAAATGAGTGTGGGGGACAGAAGGTAGTGTGGGAGACAGGAGGTAGTGTGGGGGAAAAGAAGGGAGTGTGGGGGGACAGAAGGTAGTGTGGGGGACAGAAGTTAGTGTGGGGGACAGAAGGTAGTGTGGGGGACAGAAGGTAGTGTGGGGGACAGAAGGTAGTGTGGGGACATAAGGGAGTGTGGGGCACAAAAGATAGTGTGGGGGGGAACAGAAGGTAGTGTGGGGGACAGAAGGTAGTATGGGGGACAGAAGGTAGTGTGGGAGACAGAAGGTAGTGTGGGGGACAAAGGGAGTGTGGGGAACAAAAGGTAGTGTGGGGGGACAGAAGTGAATGTGGGGAACCGAAGGTAGTGTGGGGAACAGAAGGTAGTGTGGGGGACAGAAAGTAGTGTGGGGGACAGAAGGTAGTGTGGGAACAGAAGATAGTGTGGTGGACAGAAGGTAGTGTGGGGAACAGAAGTTAGTGTGGGGGACAGAAGGTATTGTGGGGAACAGAAGGTAGTGTGGGGGACAGAAGGTTGTGTGGGAGACAGAAGGTAGTGTGGGAGACTGAAGGTAGTGTGTGGGACAGAAGGTAGTGTGGAGACAGGCGGTAGTGTGTGGAACAGAAGGTATTGTGGGAACAGAAGGTAGTGTGGGGACAGAAGGTAGTGTGGGAGACAGAAGGTAGTGTGTGGAACAGAAGGTATTGTGGGGAACAGAAGGTAGTGTGGGGACAGACGGTTGTGTGGGAGACAGAAGGTAGTGTGTGGAACAGAAGGTATTGTGGGGAACAGAAGGTAGTGTGGGGACAGACGGTTGTGTGGGAGACTGAAGGTAGTGTGTGGGACAGAAGGTAGTGTGGGGGACAGAAGGTAGTGTGGGGGACCGAAGGTAGTGTGGGGAACAAAAGGGAGTGTGGGGAACATAAGGTAGTGTGTGGGAACAGAATGTGAGAGACAGAAGGAAATGGGAGGCAAAAAAGTGTTCTTGGAGGTGTGGCAGAGTAGGGGATGATTGTATGAAGGTTTGTATTGAAGCCATTTTATATAAACTTCTAGAATAAAACTCTCACAAAAATACAGTCTTCGTCAATACACAGCCTTCATCAATACATAGCCTTCATCAATACACAGCCTTCATCAATACACGGCCTTCATCAATACACAACCTTCAACAATACACAGCCTTCATCAATACACAGCCTTCATCAATACACAGTCTTCATCAATACACAGCCTTCATCAACACACAGCCTTCATCAATACACAGCCTTCATCAATACACAGCCTTCATCAATACACAGCCTTCATCAATACACAGCCTTCATCAATACACAGCCTTCATCAATACACAGCCTTCATCAATACACAGCCTTCATCAATACACAGCCTTCATCAATACACAACCTTCATCAATACACAGCCTTCATCAAAGTTTATTTTGCAGAATACGACAGGAAACGACCCTGGCAAACAGTCCAAGAATCTTGGCAAAGTGATGTCCCTGATTGGCTTCTTGATTCCCGCTCATTATATTATCTTGTCTGCCTTCATGGGACCGCTAATGGACTCGACTGGAAGTGTGTGGGCCCCACTGATTTACAGCTTGTGTTGTTGCACCGTGTCTACGATCATCTTCAGTTCTTTGTTCTTTGTGAAAAATTGATAAATTCCATTGGTTTGTTGATTGGTAAATTGATCGTTTAGTGATGGTTTGGTCGTTTTGATGAATATTTGGTTGGTGGTTTTATTGACTGGTTGGTTGGTTGATGGTTCTGTTGACTGTTTTGTTGATTGATGGTTTTGTTGATTGTTTTGTTGATTGATGGTTTTGTTGATTGATGGTTTTGTTGACTGTTTTGTTGATTGATGGTTTTGTTAGTTGATGGTTTTGTTGATTGATGGTTTTGTTGATTGATGGTTTTGTTGACTGTTTTGTTGATTGATGGTTTTGTTAGTTGATGGTTTTGTTGATTGATGGTTTTGTTGATTGATGGTAGTGTTGACTGTTTTGTTGATTGATGGTTTTGTTGATTGATGGTTTTGTTGACTGTTTTGTTGATTGATGGTTTTGTTGATTGATGGTTTTGTTGACTGTTTTGTTGATTGATGGTTTTGTTAACTGTTTTGTTGATTGATGGTTTTGTTGACTGTTTTGTTGATTGATGGTTTTGTTGACTGTTTTGTTGATTGATGGTTTTGTTGACTGTTTTGTTGACTGTTTTGTTGATTGATGGTTTTGTTGACTGTTTTGTTGATTGATGGTTTTGTTGATTGATGGTTTTGTTGACTGTTTTGTTGATTGATAGTTTTGTTGACTATTTTGTTCATTGATGGTTTTGTTTATTGATGGTTTTGTTGACTGTTTTGTTGATTGATGGTTTTGTTAGTTGATGGTTTTGACTGTTTTGTTGATTGATGGTTTTGTTAGTTGATGGTTTTGTTGATTGATGGTTTTGTTTGTTGACTGTTTTGTTGATTGATGGTTTTGTTTGTTGACTGTTTTGTTGATTGATGGTTTGTTACTTGATGGTTTTGTTAGTTGATGGTTTTGACTATTTTGTTGATTGATGGTTTTGTTAGTTTATGGTTTTGTTGATTGATGGCTTTGTTGACTGTTTTGTTACTTGATGACTTTGTTGACTGTTTTGTTGATTGATGGTTTTATTGATGGTTTTGTTGACTGTTTTGTTGATTGATGGTTTTGTTAGTTTATGGTTTTGTTGACTGTTTTGTTGGTTATCTGTTTGCTTTGATTTAATGTACACTATTAGCATTACGCATAAGTCATCTTCACCCCCCCCCCCAAAAAAAAAAAAAAAAAAAAAATTATAATGATAATGCATCTCCCTCTAAGGCTTAGTGAGCCTTGTAGTCATTTTTCGACTCAAACCCGAACCCCCTGGTCTCAATAGGCAAGTCACTACCCACCCCACCCCCAAATAATCTTTACTGTAAACCTCTCATAAAGCTACACATAAGCCATTCACATTAAGCACGATTTGATACACCCTAAAGGCAAAGCTACTTCTTTTCCTCACTTCTATGGTCTAGTAACCAGTCTTAACATATGGATGTGAATCATGGACAATAGATAAGAAAATCACTGGAGGCCGTAGTATTGCGGTTTTAAAGAAGAATGTTGAGAATATCATGGACAGCTAAGAAGAGTAATGAAACCATTCTGAAAGAGACCAAGCAAAAAGAGAGCTAATTTCCAATATTAGGAAGAAACAATCATCATTTTTTGGTCATGTAATGAGAAGAGAACATCTGGAATATATTAGAACAACTGGGAAAACTGAGGGACGAAGAGATAGAGGGAAGCAAAGAGAAAAGATAACTGACATTAAGAGAATGGTTTAGCAGAAGGTCAACAACGGAAATGATAAATAACTGTCGAGATTGAGAGTTGTGGAGAGACATGATCACCTTCGCCAGCAGACATGGCTCTTGATGATAATGGCCATGTACCAAAACAAAGTTGAATGAATTGGGTCAACAGCACGCCTTTTATTTCTTTGATGTTGAAGAGCTCTCCAGGGAAATATATTTTTTGTTTCACTTTTACAAAAGACATTGACCTTTTTATTTACCTAAACCGAGTCAATCATTTACTTGTATTTATTTACATTTCGTGTTTTTAAATCTCCTTTATGTAAGTTTTTTTTTATATTTTCCTTGATTTTCTTAATAAACTACATCACGTAAAGTTTGATATCTCTTTTTGACAACCAATCACGTAAATTTCACTTATAATAAAGTTGACTTTCTCAGGTTTCTCTCAAACATTCACATCAATTTCTCAAAAGTTCATTAAACTCGCATATTGAAATAGGTGTATAACTTATCATATCCTATACATGGAACCAACTTCACTTCAGTCAGGATCACCCCATATCCGCTCCACCACTTGTCACATCATTTCCTAAAATAAATAGGTACATTCCGCAGACAAGGTCTCTCCGTGCACACCCTGCTCGACTGCACAGACGATGATTCCAAAATGCCTTAGTTGTCTCTTACAACAAAAATGGATGGTAATAGGGGCTATATTCTTTTCTTTTCTAAGACAACCAGATGATCCTTTAAAGACCCCATGGGATTTGTCCAATCTGGTCTAAGACAACCAAATGAACCCTTGAAGATGTCTAGGGATCTTTACTCTCTGGTCTAAGACAACCAGATGAACCCTTGAAGATGTCTAGAGATCATTAATCTCTGGTCTAAGACAACCAGATGAACCCTTGAAGATGTGTAGGGATCTTTACTCTCTGGTCTAATACAACCAGATGAACCCTTGAAGATGTGTAGGGATCTTTACTCTCTGGTCTAAGACAACCAGATGAACCCTTGAAGATGTCTAGGGATCTTTACTCTCTGGTCTAAGACAACCAGATGAACCCTTGAAGATGTCTAGGGATCTTTACTCTCTGGTCTAAGACAACCAGATGAACCCTTGAAGATGTCTAGGGATCTTTACTCTCTGGTCTAAGACAACCAGATGAACCCTTGAAGATGTCTAGGGATCTTTACTCTCTGGTCTAAGACAACCAGATGAACCCTTGAAGATGTCTAGGGATCTTTACTCTCTGGTCTCAGACAACCAGATGAACCCTTGAAGATGTGTAGGGATCATTACTCTCTGGTCTAAGACAACCAGATGAACCCTTGAAGATGTCTAGGGATCTTTACTCTCTGGTCTAAGACAACCAGATGAACCCTTGAAGATGTGTAGGGATCATTACTCTCTGGTCTAAGACAACCAGATGAACTCTTGAAGATGTGTAGGGATCATTACTCTCTGGTCTAAGACAACCAGATGAACCCTTGAAGATGTGTAGGGATCATTACTCTCTGGTCTAAGACAACAGATGAACCCTTGAAGATGTCTCGGGATCTTTCCAATCTGATCTAAGACAACCAGATGAACTCTTGAAGAAGTCTGGGGTGTCTCAACTGTATTCTACTTACTCTGGGGTATCTCAACTGTATTCCACTTACTCTGGGGTGTCTCAACTGTATTCCACTTACTCTGGGGTGTCTCAACTGTATTCCACTTACTCTGTGGTATCTCAACTGTATTCCACTAACTCTGGGGTATCTCAACTGTATTCCACTTACTCTGGGGTATCTCAACTGTATTCCACTTACTCTGGGGTATCTCAACTGTATTCCACTTACTCTGGGTATCTCAACTGTATTCCACTTACTCTGGGGTATCTCAACTGTATTCCACTTACTCTGGGGTATCTCAACTGTATTCCACTTACTCTGGGGTATCTCCACTGAAACCACTTACAGAAAATATCAGTTTTAGATTTAAGGGAATGTACTTGGCTCTGATCATCCATAAAGAATGTACTTGGCTCTGATCATCCATAAAGAATGTACCTGGCTCTGATCATCCATAAAGAATGTATTAGGCTCTGATCATTCATAACAATTGTACTAGGCTCTGATCATCCCTAAAGAATGTACTAGGCTCTGATCATCCCTAAAGAATGTACTAGGCTCTGATCATCCATAAATAATGTACTAGGCTCTGATCATCCCTAAAGAATGTACTTGGCTCTGATCATCCATAAAGAATGTACTAGGCTCTGATCATCCCTAAAGAATGTACTTGGCTCTGATCATCCATAAAGAATGTACTTGGCTCTGATCATCCATAAAGAATGTATTAGGCTCTGATCATCCATAAAGAATGTACTTGGCTCTGATCATCCCTAAAGAATGTATTAGGCTCTGAATATCCATAAAGAATGTACTAGGCTCTGATCATCAATAAAGAATGTATTAGGCTCTGATCATTCATAACAATTGTACTTGGCTCTGATCATCCCTAAAGAATGTACTAGGCTCTGATCATCCCTAAAGAATGTACTTGGCTCTGATCATCCATAAAGAATGTACTTGGCTCTGATCATTCATAACAATTGTACTTGGCTCTGATCATCCATAAAGAATGTACTTGGCTCTGATCATCCATTAAGAATGTACTTGGCTCTGATCATCCATAAAGAATGTACTTGGCTCTGATCATCCCTAAAGAATGTACTAGGCTCTGATCATCCATAAAGAATGTACTTGGCTCTGATCATCCCTAAAGAATGTACTAGGCTCTGATCATCCATAAAGAATGTACTAGGCTCTGATCATCCATAAAGAATGTACTTGGCTCTGATCATCCATAAAGAATGTACTTGGCTCTGATCATCCATAAAAAATGTATTAGGCTCTGATCGTCCATAAATGATGCAGAATTTCCCAGACTGGAACTAAAATGTCACAGAAAGATGAAAACAAAGAGCTGTGACATATGCACCAAACACAAGCCAACACAGAACTCTGAGCAGCTATACCATGAACTGATCTTTAATGTTGCCTTTACACACACATATTGGGTAACACATCTAGTAATGTCTGTCTCTGGAGAACGTGTTCCCACAAACAACAGACAATTACCATATGAAACAATATCTATATGTCCTGCCAGATACCGGCAGCTACCTATTTTAATTACAAGAAAAATAAACAAATCTTTGATAATTATGTTAATATGTGCCATATTTTCACAAGAAAGCCGCTTTCTGTCTTGTGTAATCACAGCTGAATCATACACTACCAGACACACGTATTCAAACTGATTCACAACAACTTGCAATCAACTCTCATAGAACTATCTTCTTCCTTGAGATGTTCAAATCAATTGAAATAAAACGTTAGATCAATTGAAATGTGTCTCATTCTGTTAACAAAACACAATTTCAGTACAACAATACACCATGATTTATAAGGCTATCTGTCAATACATTGTGATTTCTAAAACTTTCCCACAATACATTGTGATTTCTAAAACTTTCCCACAATACATTGTGATTTCTAAAACTTTCCCACAATACATTGTGATTTCTAAAACTTTCCCACAATACATTGTGATTTCTAAAACTTTCCCACAATACATTGTGATTTCTAAAACTTTCCCACAATACATTGTGATTTCTAAAACTTTCCCACAATACATTGTGATTTCTAAAACTTTCCCACAATACATTGTGATTTCTAAAACTTTCCCACAATACATTGTGATTACAAAACTTTCCCACAATACATTGTGATTTCTAAAACTTTATGATGTTCACTGTGATTTCTAAAACTTTCTCATAATACACTGTGATTTCTAAGACTTCCTGGTAATACGTGGTGACTTCAAAGACTTCCTAATAACACGCTGTGACTTCTAAGACTGTAGCAGCCTCTTCTTTCACCCGTTAAGTGAGTGAACTAGTTTACAGCAAAGCTGCAATATCTGTGACTTCTAAGACTGTAGCAGCCTCTTCTTTCACCGTTAAGTGAGTGAACTAGTTTACAGCAAAGCTGCAATATCTGTGACTTCTAAGATTGTAGCAGCCTCTTCTTTCACCCGTTAAGTGAGTGAACTAGTTTACAGCAAAGCTGCAATATCTGTGACTTCTAAGATTGTAGCAGCCTCTTCTTTCACCCGTTAAGTGAGTGAACTAGTTTAGAGTGAACTAGTTTAGAGTGAACTAGTTTAGAGTGAACTAGTTTACAGCAAAGCTGCAATATCTGTGACTACTGGCCCAACACTTCCATCTTCAGCATGTGTTAATTTGCTTAACATTTCTACCTGTATAGCGGCCATTTTGGCCTACTCTTTTCGGCTTTTAACTGTCAAGAGTTCTTTAACGTGTGCAAGTGTACACGGGACTGCTGTTTACCATTATCAAAGTAGATAAGACAATGGATAAAATACCAGGGAAGGGTAAATCCATGAAGAGACAGCAGATTCAAAGTGAAAAATTCCCATTTCATGTGGTGGGATTTGAACCCAAGACCCTCCTGCCCTTCTCAGCATATTACCTTTAGACTACCCTATGAGGGTCAACTATAATACGACAAGTTCTCTAGGAGAGGTTCTCATTTCTGAGCATCTACTGTTTTCTGGCAAAAACATGTTGAACCTGATAAGTTAAATTTTCCATGATTGTGGCAAACTCAATTCTGAGTTTTATAAACAAACTCAATTCTGAGTTTTATAAACAAATTCAATTCTGAGTTTTATAAACAAACTCAATTCTGAGTTTTATAAACAAACTCAATTCTGAGTTTTATAAACAAACTCAATTCTGAGTTTTATAAACAAATTCAATTCTGAGTTTTATAAACAAACTCAATTCTGAGTTTTATAAACAAACTCAATTCTGAGTTTTATAAACAAACTCAATTCTGAGTTTTATAAACAAATTCAATTCTGAGTTTTATAAACAAACTCAATTCTGAGTTTTATAAACAAACTCAATTCTGAGTTTTATAAACAAACTCAATTCTGAGTTTTATAAACAAACTCAATTCTGAGTTTTATAAACAGAAGTGGTATTTAAATTCTGGCCTTTTTAATACTATTACTATAAATTATGAATTTCAGTGGATTGTTTTGATGGATTCTGAATTTTGAGTAGAGTTGTAATCTATTATCAGAATGTACTGAGTTTTCTAGAACAATTTAAATCAATTCTGCTTTTTTAAAATTAAAAGTGGCAATGAAATATGAGCTTTCTAGAGCTATTCTAATCTTGAATTTCCATTGCGGCATATCAGAATACAAAACAACAAACCTTCAAAAAAGGCTATGAGAATACCAAACCCAAGGACCGACCACAATAATGATGGATGGATGGGAAAGTAGAAACTGCAGGGAACAAACAGCAGTAGAGGCCAAGAGAAGAGCAAAAGACTGCAAACTATACCTCCCCTCAAGGCTGAAAGACACATGAGGAAGGAAAGAAAAAAAAATGTGGGCACAGGCTACTAACATAAGCTCCCCATCCATCTCTATCCTTTGTTGTCTCTTTCAACCATCTCTATCCTTTGTTGTCTCTTTCAACCATCTCTATCCTTTGTTGTCTCTTTCAACCATCTCTATCCTTTGTTGTCTCTTTCAACCATCTCTATCCTTTGTTGTCTCTTTCAACCATCTCTATCCTTTGTTGTCTCTGCCAACCATCTCTATCCTTTGTTGTCTCTTTCAACCATCTCTATCCTTTGTTGTCTCTTTCAACCATCTCTATCCTTGTTGTCTCTTTCAACCATCTCTATCCTTTGTTGTCTCTTTCAACCATCTCTATCCTTTGTTGTCTCTTTCAACTATCTCTATCCTTTGTTGTCTCTTTCAACCATCTCTATCCTTTGTTGTCTCTGCCAACCATCTCTATCCTTTGTTGTCTCTTTCAACCATCTCTATCCTTTGTTGTCTCTTTCAACCATCTCTATCCTTTGTTGTCTCTGCCAACCATCTCTAACCTTTGTTGTCTCTGCCAACCATCTCTATCCTTTGTTGTCTCTTTCAACCATCTCTATCCTTTGTTGTCTCTTTCAACCATCTCTAACCTTTGTTGTCTCTGCCAACCATCTCTAACCTTTGTTGTCTCTTTCAACCATCTCTATCCTTTGTTGTCTCTGCCAACCATCTCTAACCTTTGTTGTCTCTGCCAACCATCTCTATCCTTTGTTGTCTCTTTCAACCATCTCTATCCTTTGTTGTCTCTGCCAACCATCTCTAACCTTTGTTGTCTCTGCCAACCATCTCTATCCTTTGTTGTCTCTTTCAACCATCTCTATCCTTTGTTGTCTCTGCCAACCATCTCTATCCTTTGTTGTCTCTTTCAACTATCTCTATCCTTTGTTGTCTCTTTCAACCATCTCTATCCTTTGTTGTCTCTTTCAACCATCTCTATCCTTTGTTGTATCTGCCAACCATCTCTATCCTTTGTTGTCTCTTTCAACCATCTCTATCCTTTGTTGTCTCTTTCAACCATCTCTATCCTTTGGTGTATCTGCCAACCATCTCTATCCTTTGTTGTCTCTTTCAACCATCTCTATCCTTTGTTGTCTCTTTCAACCATCTCTATCCTTTGTTGTCTCTTTCAACTATCTCTATCCTTTGTTGTCTCTTTCAACCATCTCTATCCTTTGTTGTCTCTTTCAACCATCTCTATCCTTTGTTGTCTCTTTCAACTATCTCTATCCTTTGTTGTCTCTTTCAACCATCTCTATCCTTTGTTGTCTCTTTCAACTATCTCTATCCTTTGTTGTCTCTTTCAACCATCTCTATCCTTTGTTGTCTCTTTCAACCATCTCTATCCTTTGTTGTCTCTTTCAACCATCTTTATCCTTTGTTGTCTCTTTCAACCATCTCTATCCTTTGTTGTCTCTTTCAACCATCTCTATCCTTTGTTGTCTCTTTCAACCATCTCTAACCTTTGTTGTCTCTTTCAACCATCTCTATCCTTTGTTGTCTCTTTCAACCATCTCTATCCTTTCTTGTCTCTTTCAACCATCTCTATCCTTTGTTGTCTCTTTCAACCATCTCTATCCTTGTTGTTTCATGCAACCTTCTTCAGGTATCATTTATCTTAGTGATCTCTCAAGATTTCACATTTAATGTTCTTCCTCATCTCCTCTTCCCCTGTGGCTTCCAGTTTTGAGCTTGTCTGAAAAGCATCAACTTTCTTGTACAGATGGAATCAAAGTGGGCTGTCCTCAAGAGATGTACCCAACTTTGACTGTCTTTACTCAATAACCCAGTGAACATAGGAAATCATTCTTCCTCTTTTGTGATCATGGCTCATTCAAACTAGGACTCTGATTTATCCATGTCGTTTTGCAATCCATGGTGACACCAAGATATGTTGGGCTTTGGTCAAAAGGAAGTATGTGGTCTTTTATTTTCAAATTTGCAGTGTGTTTCTTGATAGGCTGAAAATTGTGTATGTAGTTTTTTTTTCATTAATGGGTAGCAGCCAGGGGTTCATCCAGGAATACATTCAAAAACTGACATGTAAATGGAGAAGTATAATCAATAATGATAAACTAAAACCTGACATGCATGAGGTGAGTATAATTAATAATGATAAACTAAAACCTGACATGCATGAGGTGAGTATAATCAATAATGATAAACTAAAACCTGACATATACAAAGAGAATATATTTAACTCTTTCCTTTCTGTATGTTTCACCACACAGTGTGTCACTCTCAATTTGATTAGTGTGAACCGTCATCAAACCATATTCTTTTTACATGTCTTGTATCATCTTGGTATTGGTGAAATCGAATACCTTGCTCAATTATCTACAAATTCATATTTAATATGTTAGATAAACATGTAGATTGATTCGTAAACCATGAAAAATGTTGTCTCTGAAATCTTTTCCGTTGCGTCGATAAAAAACTTTCATACGGAAAGAGTTAATGATGGTAAAACTAATTCATCTTCAATCATTTTTAAAAAGAAAACTTTTGATCAGAATAATAAGTTTGATAAGCTACAATCAATTTCAATAAGGAGCAGCCAATTTTGAAAAGAATATCAATGTTGATAAGGCACTATCAAGTTCTATAAGGCACTATCAAGTTCTATAAGGCACTATCAAGTTCTATAAGGCACTATCAAGTTCTATAAGGCAATATCAAGTTCTATAAGGCACTATCAAGTTCTATAAGGCACTATCAAGTTCTATAAGGCACTATCAAGTTCTATAAGGCACTATCAAGTTCTATAAGGCACTATCAAGTTCTATAAGGCACTATCAAGTTCTATAAGGCACTATCATTCAATCTATCTATTGACCTTTCGAGCCGTAACCCCCATAGGGTGTAGACCAAGATACACCTTCTCCTATATGAATTTTTGTTCTAGCAGTTTTCTTTTAAAGATATTTTATTAAATCTCGCCATCTGTCTCTGTTCTGTGCAAGCAGTTCTATCTCATTGAGGGAGCCGATTCCTGCTGCTCTTGCCTCTCTCATCAATGTTCTTCTCAGTGTCTCCCTGGGTATTCCTCTTTTTCTTTTACCTGTTGTTTCCCATATGAGGGCTTGCTTTGCTATTCGATTATTATCTCTTCTCATCACATGTCCAACGTATGACCATCGTCTTTTCTTTATTACTGAAGATATTAGTGGTTGATTGGCGATTTCTCTAATTTCCTCGTTTGTTTTGAATTCGTTCCATTCTATACCAAGTATTTTCCTTAGACATTTATTTTCGAATGCGTTCAACTTTGTTTCTATATCTCTTGTTGTTTTCCAGCTTTCACACGCATACGTAAGGGTTGATAGTACATTTGATTTGAATAGCCTAAGTTTTGTGTTTGTGCTAATGAGTTTTGATTTCCACAACTTTTCAAGGCTTCTGAAAGACATTGCTGCTTTAGCCAGTCTGATTCTAATTTCTTTGCTCGTATCCCCTTCTCGATCAATGTGACTTCCAAGATAGATAAAGTGATCGATCTCTTCTACTGGTTTGTTTTCCATGTATATTTTGTCACTTGTTGGAATTAAACTTTTCATGACTTTAGTCTTTTCATGATTGACCTCAAGCCCAATTTTGCTGGCTATTGATGATAGTTCATTTGTGTTTTCCTGCATCGTTTTTATCTGACTGCTGATGAGAACTATGTCATCAGCAAAGTCGAGGTCCTCCAAATGGTCTCCTTGTATCCATTCGATGCCTTTATTACCAGTGCAGCATTTCTTCATTATGAAGTCCATAACAATTCCAAATAACAAGGGCGATAAAATACATCCTTGTTTAACCCCAGTTTCTATTGGGAAACATTCGCTCAGTCCTTCCTCTGTTCGAACTGCACATGTGTAACCATCATACATGTCTTTGATAATATTTATGATTTTTGATGGTAAACCATATTGCTTCAGAATATCATTCAATAGACTATAAAAAATTTTGACAAGATAACCAATTTTGAAAACTCACTATTAAGTTTTATAAGCTGCTATCAAATTTAAAAGTCACTATTAAGTTTTATAAGGCACTATCAAGTTTTATAAGGCACTATCAAGTTTTATAAGGCACTATCAAGTTTGATAAGGCACTATCAAGTTTGATAAGGCACTATCAAGTTTGATAAGGCACTATCAAGTTTGATAAGGCACTATCAAGTTTTATAAGCTGCTATCAGGTTTAAAACTCACCATTAAGTTTTATAAGGCACTATCAAGTTTTATAAGGCACTATCAAGTTGATAAGGCACTATCAAGTTTTATAAGGCACAATAAATATCAACAGGAATACTAAGTTTAACAAGGCACAATCAAATCTGTAAAGGAACAATCAATTTTGATCAAAGAGTGCATTGTTTAATAAAATACTCCGAATTTTGAGATTAAAAAACAATAAAAGATATAATAAATTCTGAGCAAATTGCTAATAATTACGAATGCGCAAAATAATTTGTAAGGGACGTCTCTAATCAACTAAAACATTCTTTGAATAACTTAATAAATTGAATAACCATTAGGGCATGATCAATAACACAACCAATCTCTTCTAGTCAACACTCTAGGTCCTCCAATACATCAGAAAGCAGCGCAGTTTGTTATTGAGACAAAACTCTTAATAAATAACAGTTTTTTAAAAAAAGTGTTGAGTTAATTTTATATATGAACCGAAATTACTGGAAATTTCAAACTGTTTTAGACTAGACTGAACTTATACAAAACAAAAATTACGGAACAAGTCAAGTTTTGTATAAAACTGTTATAGACTAGACTTAACTTATATGAAACAAACATTACTGAACAAATCAAGTTTTGTATAAAACTGTTATAGACTAGACTTAACTTATATGAAACAAATATTACTGTATTGAAATGTGGTCTTTAATAATGCAATGATGATATCAAGATGTGCTCCTTCTCCATCAACTCTCATCGTATTGTAACGAGGCACACTGACTTCTTTCACAATCATCGTTCATCAATCAACATCGAATTTCGTAATGAAGCCTTTAAAACAACATCCATCATTTATTAACGCCAACGCTTCTTTATATAATTCTTGGAGCCTTTTATTTACTTCACTTCATGTCTTCTATATCATACTACTGCTAATGACAATCTCTCTATGTTCTCCATGATATTACTTTCTTTCCATTCGCCTTACCCTATCGCTAATCTCTGTCGTTAATCTAACATCTTCTAAACTAGCTACATTCGGCCGTTTCCCTACTTTGGTACGTTCCCCATCGAACGCACCACCCTAACCTATTCTGGCTATCGCTAACTATCGGCCTATTTCATTGTAGTTTCTTGACTTTCCTAACCTATCTAGCTATGTATGAACGTTCCTTTCTCTGATGTTGACCACTTCTCTTCTCACGTCCTCTCAGTACGATGTTCCGGCTCCAAGTGACTAGTCTCTTCTAGTCACCTCACTACCGTAACCCCCTGCCACGTCATGCATGCCCTTACTTTACGTCATTTTCTCTTCTGTACAAGTAAGTGCTCAATCTATATTTCCCTATACTCTATCTCCCGGTGTGTACTTTCTTTCACACCCTTCCTCGCGCAAGTGCTTAATCTATATTTCCCTATTCTCCATTCCCCTCTATTATATACTCCTATCCGTACCTTCTCTGCTATAACTGAACAAATCAAGTTTTATATAAAACTGTTATAGACTAGACTTAACTTATATGAAACAAAAATTACTGAACAAATCAAGTTTTGAATAAAACTGTTATAGACTAGACTTAACTTATATGAAACAAAAATTACTGAACAAATCAAGTTTTGTATAAAACTGTTATAGACTAGACTTAACTTATATGAAACAAAATTACTGGAAGAATCAAGTTTTGTATAAAACTGATATGGACAAGACTGAATATCTACAAAACAAAAATAAAGGCATGACATTTGATAGACACTGTGTAAAATAGGTCACAATGATATAGTTTTAATATCTTGCTGCTGATCCACTCAGCTGAGTATCAAATCAACTATATTTAACATGGCAGCGGTAGACAAAATTAATCGTAGGAAAATGAAATGCGAAGTCATTGTTACATTGCAAATTCACTCTAACAACAACCAGGGTTCACATAACATCATCCTATAGCAAGCTGACATTAAATGTGAATGATCATAACATAACCCTTTATCTCTGGATAAACAAATAGCAGCTATCCATGTCACGTACTCTCACCACAGCCACATACCAAGCAACGCTCTCTCGTGTGACATCACCCACATTTAAACAAACTTACAGCTTCTACAGGCCAACACTGCTGCCGAAGTATAACTAACAAAACCATATTAGGCAGATTTCCGGGACTTCAGATCATGATTTTCAAAGGTTCAGGGAACTAGTCCGCCAAAGCGTGGTTTTTAAAAAAAAGAAATCGTGGCTTGTGTACTGTCCTCAGGACCGCACCTACCTTTAGAAGGCAATGGCAAACCACTGACGTATACCACAGCCACAAAATGCTGAGGGTAATAGTAATATTCTGTGAAGGATGCGTATCCTTACTTTGGTTTCAACAAATGAACAATAATTTCTTTTTCTACATTCAACACTCATTTATTATGAGATTCAAAAATGATAAATCTTCTGGCAATATTGTCCATTTCTGCAAGATTTCTTGTTCAATTTGATAGCTCTATTAGACGACTTAATCATAAATAAACCATGAACATGATGATAGTTGTGGTTGTTATTCCAAAGAACAATAATTCTATGAGAACTGGCAGATAAACTGTTTTGTAAAGATAAATACAGAGATAAGGAGTTAATCAATTGCACAAAGAATGAACAAAATATGTTATCACATCAGCCCTGTTTAAATCCACGTTTGGACTGACCCAGATAAACGATTTACGAAAAACATGATCACAAATTTACATCAATGCAAATCGTTATGAGGACAAACTGGTACAGAATTATATCATCGAAAAAATAAGTGTGATAACGCACGCATATTAATTTCATGGGAGCAAAGTTGGTGTAAAATAAATGAGTAATTTGTGTGCAATCTGAACTTTGTTTACATTACATGTTAATTGTTTACATCAGCATTTCAAAACATGAAACGAAAGGCAAAACATTCAAATTTTAGTACTTTGAGATTCACGAAAGTACACCTTTCACTGCTTGTGAGTACAAGTGATTAAGCCTGTCAATAATTACACCAGAAGAATAGCTATTACTGAAATTAGAAAAAGCTATCTCAATTCCTGAAATTAGAAAAAGCTATCTCAATTCCTGAAATTAGAAAAAGCTATCTCAATTCCTGAAATTAGACAAAGCTATCTCAATTCCTGAAATTAGAAAAAGCTATCTCAATTCCTGAAATTAGACAAAGCTATCTCAATTCCTAAAAAATAAGAAATTACTATTGAATTCCTGAAATTAGAAAATGCTATAAAATTCATAAATACCAAATAAAAAAGCAAGTTTTGGCCAAGATAATTTGTCTATATTTCTGTGTGTATTTCCTGTGTGCCAAATGAAAATTATAATTTGGTTCATAAAAAAAAATGTGGATAAAATCAAAGTTATTATGGAGATTAGTGAACATAATGGGGTTGTTGCTGTGTGGTGGGGATCTTGTCTCATTGCCTGGTTCGATTTCCCACAATAAAGGATTGATTTTGTTCTATTTACTACAAATCTCAGTCTAATTAGGGGGACAACCCATAGAGAAAATAAAGGTAAACTATTTCACGATTTTAACCTGGTGATTTATAAGATGCAACCAATATCGTCTCCAAATAAAACACATTTTCAAGTCGACTTTCCAAGAGCAGCCTTCATGGATATATTGTTTAAACTGTTCAATAACTTCTTGCATGTAACAATTTCCTATTGAGTTATTTGTGGGTCATCGTCATTGCCCTCTGAACATGTCCATAGGTGCTCAGATCCCCTCCTCAGCAAGTCCCGCAGTGTCCAGTGACTAACAGGTCAATGACGTAATAATCACAAAATAACCATCACAGCTAATCCATCAAAATTGGTGCAACCTGACCCACAACATAAACCAGCATATGTGAAAACATCTTCAGGAGCTCTTCTGATGTTGGTTGATAGGTCTTCTTACACGCCCATTAAGTTTCTCAATTCTGGCTGTGTCCATCTTAACTCCCATCTCTTTCATCCGAAGGAGTGACATGGACTCACAGTCGTCAAAGTCCTGTGCTTGTCCCACATCTCGGAGGGCATTGATGATGTCCACCCAAACCATTGGTTGATAGTCTTCAAGACAGCTAGCCAACCTATCTGATCTTTCATTTCCCTGTACTCCCGCATGTCCAGGGACATAGACAAAATAATCTTCTAATACAGACAACAAAACTCTGGAATGTTCCTTCAACTGAATTCATTTTTAAATCCAAACCCTCTATTAAAGATAAATCTCTATGGTGTTTTAAATTAATCTCTTAACTGAATTTATTATCTATTCATTATTTAATGTTAAATTGATTCACAATTTAAAATGATCTATAAAATATAATTTGAATTGAATTCTGACATTAGTACATTGCTGAGTGGTTAACTTTCACACTTTCTTCAGTTGGTTACACTTTTAGATGTTAACTTAAATAAGTTTAAAGAAAGTGTTTGTCAGTTCAAGGCTGGTGACATCTCCATGTTGACTTCATACTCTAAAGAATACCATCTTTCATGATTAAAAATGTGTGTTTGCAGTGAGAAATAGCAGCAAGAATCTGGTAGTAAAGACTGACAGGCCAATGACGTAATTATCACAAGGTAACCATCACAGCTAATCCATCATAATTGGTGCAACCTGACCCACAACATATCCAGCATATGTGAAAACATCTTCAGGAGCTCTTCTGATGTTGGAGGCGATAACTTCAAGGAAGTTGTGATTCTCCAGCCAGGCATTTCTAGTAAAAATAAAGAAGTAAAGGTTCCCTTCATACCTTACAGGGTGTACGGGGATTATGATGTTAGTGGCCAGATTTCTCCATAACCAAAGGTACAATTTGGGCAATGTAGTCAGTATTATGGGAGGCTGCATTTACCTTCCAGAAAATTTCTCTGGCTCTTATTTTTAAAGGCTGGGTGACCACAGGAGCCTTGTCAGCTCGAAAAAAAAATATTAGGCATTTTAAATTTTACACCAAAATATCAGAACACTCATAAATTCAAGTGAATTTGTGTTCTTAGCACAGATTTATTTCGTAAACGTGAGTTAATATGAATACATTGTTTCACTTCATTTAAGTGAACTTGAAAAGACTTTAGTTTTGAAGTCCACGAACCATGAAGATATTCTACACAAATCCTAGAAAATTTGTTCTCATGATTTTTGGTAAGCTTTATATTCCTCAAAACAACAGCATTAATGGAGCCTATAGTGTCTGGGCAACATAAAGAAGTAGGTGTGGCCAATTCTATCCAGTCAACAGATCAAAGTGGGTGGAGTCATTCTACAATTACCAATAAATCAAATTACTTATTGCAGACACAGTACAATTATATATAAATCTTCAGGACGCCTGCACAATGAATGTTGAATCTTCATTTTAACAACAAAAAATAAGTTACCAAAAAAATATTCCTTTTCAAAACAGAAACTTTCTTCTTCAATTTTATAATTACAACTAAGGAAAAAAATTATAAAACAAATATATTTATACATATTGTACCTATATATGAGTATGTATATACTTATATACTATATATGTATGTATATAGTTTATACATACATATATATATATATATATATATTGACTAAGACCACAAAATATCATTATCAAAAGAACATCTGCATAAATGACAAGATTTTGTGGTCATAGTCAAAGATTTCCATTCAAGGAATGAATTCTTAGCACCTGCCATCCAAAGCTGTCAAGTCCAGATATGTTGTTTTCCATAGACATACTTCAAGTTTTGTTTGACTTTGTATTTTCTTTTTTATGGGAGGTGGGAAAAGTGTTTATCAGTTTCTTGCTTGTAAAAATGAAAACGGATCAAACAGCTACTAGAGTTATCTATTTGCCACATTTCTCAAGGGTCACATATGCAACTAATTAATTCTGCCATTTTCTGAACTGGTTTTTTCATGTTCCCACTGTGAACTTTTCTACATATTACTTTAACTTGGGCCTCAAAATATTTCAATTAGGACTTCTTCTACCATTTAACTTAACTGTTGTCCCAAAATATTCCCACTAGTGGCTTTTCTTCAATGCTACCCGTATAAGAGAATCCACAAAGGTCCTCTCCCCCCCCCCACCCTTTTATATTTCTACAAGGGCTGCTACATAATCTTGTTAACACTGATAAAATCAGTGGTTTGTAATGTATTACTAAACTATAACTCAATTGTGGCATAAAATATAAGGACTTGGCATATTTGACAGCAGACATATATGGAATTAACTGCCAACTCAGCTACCATATACAGTTTTAACCACTTGAAAATTATGAATGGCTACTATGATAACTTCCGAGTGACGCCAGCTCTGCTTGTACTTCTGGATCTCGATGGAGCTCGTCAATATCTTCTGGTTGTACCCGTCTTCGATCTGACCTCAAGGAATGGCATGACCTGGTAGACTTGTTGCTGTTGACAGATTTTGTGGATTTGGTGCTGTTTGCTGTCTGTGACTGCTGACGCTGGATAAGGTTTTGAGAAATGGTTTTATGTAGGTTCTTACAGGAGGTAATACTTGTGTGCTGGACAAGCCAAGGATGTTTCATTGCCTGGCTGGCTGTGAGTCTTTCATTTGGGTCTAGCACCATAGTCTTGTTTATAAAATCCTTGGCGAGTGTGGAAACATCTTTCCAGTGCTAGAAATAAACAAATGAAACAAAATATAGTTATAAGCTTGTCTTAAGCTTCACAAATGAAGTATACACAAATTTTTTACTGTACACAATGAAGATGATAGTGCTGGATAGGACACTTACAGTGGGAGCCAACTGAGAGTATTACATGTCAGGCCTTTTTTTTAATCTGGAGAAGAGACAAAAAGGAAGACCAAAATATTCCTGAAGAAGACCGGTGGAAACAGAGATGAAGATGATGGGGAAGACATAGAATGATATTAAAAGAATGGCAAGAAACAGAACAACTTGGAAAGTGTTTTTGAAGACATGTGCTCCACAGGGGTTGAAAAGAAGAAGATGAAGTATAAAGTATTATTTTTTTAATGTTCATTTCACTAGCAAAGTCCAGAGGGATAAAATTTTGTGTAAATATAATTTTATTCCTATTTTCCACACCTGCAGCGGTGTGCTCAGGTTCCCTCGCCATACAGGCAGATATTCTCTAACATCAAAGGTACTCTCATATCTTTTATCAGTAAGAGTTTTTGACATTCAGGGTAGATCTTTTTCTATCAATTTTAGACTGGATAGTAGTCATTTATGGCTGACTGTCAAAGGTTCTGTAATGTGTGTAGAATGGACATCTATTTATCAACCTTTACAGCCATAGTCAGCCCATAGGGCATAGACTCAGATACTATTTCCCTGTTTCGACATTTTCTTTTTAGCAGTCTCAATCTTTGCAAAGATCTTTAATTAACTCCCTCCATTTGTCTCTGTTCTGTGCAAGCATCTCAATCTCATTGAGGGAGCCGATTCCTGCTGCCTCTGCCTCCTTGATCATTGTTTTGAATGGACATGGGGTGTTACTTTTCCCATGACCTGAGAGGGCTAGACATTGGACTAGATGAGAGTAAAACCACATATATATAACCAAGATAAAATAGATTTGATTTTTGAAAAAATTACAACCACCTATGGAGGCATTTGAGCCCGGGACCTACTTGTCCAAAGGTCAACATATTAATCACCCAGCTCCGTATTGACTCCCTAAGCTTAAGGAAAGAGACTGACAGCCAAATAAAGGTTTCACCCTGGCAGTCTCTCATTTACATACCCTTCACTGCATTATCCCATGAGTGCAGTCCACCAGGGGATATCTAGGACAGGAGAATACAGACAACTTGTTCTGTGCAGTCTCCACATGGCAATCAAGTCTGAGTTTTTATTTCACTCCAGATAGGAAAAACCTTTAGACCCTACTGGGGTTTGAATCCACATTCTCCTGGTTTGGAGCAAGACAAACTATCGATTCAGCCACCTGCTCTTCCCTTACAGATTCAATTCAATTCATAAATACAATCCTAAAGCCTATGACAACCTGTAGTAGCAAAGACAGAGCAGAATGGCGCTCCATGGGAGGCAACCTTTGATGTGGAGATGGCACTTAATGATGAATAAATACAAAATAGAAGAAATGAACACAATCTATACAACTGAGTCACCCCCTTAACTGTTCAAGGTATATAATAATGTCTGTGTTCTATTGCTGAAGGTGTTTCATCATCATCTATGTCTGTGTTCTTATGCTCAAGGTGTTTCATCATCATCATCTATGTCTGTGTTCTAACATTGAAGGTGTTTCATCATCATCTATGTCTGTGTTCTAATGTTGAAGGTGTTTCATCATCATCTATGTCTGTGTCCTAATGTTGAAGGTGTTTCATCATCATCATCATCATCTATGTTCTAATGTTGAAGGTGTTTAATCATCATCTATGTCTGTGTTCTAATGTTGAAGGTGTTTCATCATCATCATCTATGTTCTAATGTTGAAGGTGTTTCATCATCATATATGTCTGTGTTCTAACATTGAAGGTGTTTCATCACCATCATCATCTATGTCTGTGTTCTATTGTTTCATGATCATCATCATCTATGTCTGTGTTCTAATGTTGAAGGTGTTTCATCATCATCTATGTCTGTGTTCTAATGTTGAAGGTGTTTCATCATCATCATCATCTATGTCTGTGTTCTAACATTGAAGGTGTTTCATCACCATCATCATCTATGTCTGTGTTCTATTGTTTCATGATCATCATCATCTATGTCTGTGTTCTAACATTGAAGGTGTTTCATCACCATCATCATCTATGTCTGTGTTCTAATGTTGAAGGTGTTTCATCATCATCTATGTCTGTGTCCTAATGTTGAAGGTGTTTCAGCATCATCATCATCATCATCTATGTTCTAATGTTGAAGGTGTTTAATCATCATCTATGTCTGTGTTCTAATGTTGAAGGTGTTTCATCATCATCATCTATGTTCTAATGTTGAAGGTGTTTCATCATCATATATGTCTGTGTTCTAACATTGAAGGTGTTTCATCACAATCATCATCTATGTCTGTGTTCTATTGTTTCATGATCATCATCATCTATGTCTGTGTTCTAATGTTGAAGGTGTTTCATGATCATCATCATCTATGTCTGTGTTCTAATGTTGAAGGTGTTTCATCATCATCATCATCTATGTCTGTGTTCTAACATTGAAGGTGTTTCATCACCATCATCATCTATGTCTGTGTTCTATTGTTTCATGATCATCATCATCTATGTCTGTGTTCTAACATTGAAGGTGTTTCATCACCATCATCATCTATGTCTGTGTTCTAATGTTGAAGGTGTTTCATCATCATCTATGTCTGTGTCCTAATGTTGAAGGTGTTTCATCATCATCATCATCTATGTCTGTGTCCTAATGTTGAAGGTGTTTCATCATCATCATCATCTATGTCTGTGTTCTAATGTTGAAGGTGTTTCATCATCATCATCATCTATGTCTGTGTTCTAATGTTGAAGGTGTTTCATCATCATCATCATCTATGTCTGTGTTCTAACATTGAAGGTGTTTCATCACCATCATCATCTATGTCTGTGTTCTATTGTTTCATGATCATCATCATCTATGTCTGTGTTCTAACATTGAAGGTGTTTCATCACCATCATCATCTATGTCTGTGTTCTAATGTTGAAGGTGTTTCATCATCATCTATGTCTGTGTCCTAATGTTGAAGGTGTTTCATCATCATCATCATCTATGTCTGTGTCCTAATGTTGAAGGTGTTTCATCATCATCATCATCATCTATGTCTGTGTCCTAATGTTGAAGGTGTTTCATCATCATCTATGTCTGTGTCCTAATGTTGAAGGTGTTTCATCATCATCTATGTCTGTGTCCTAATGTTGAAGGTGTTTCATCACTATCATCATCTATGTCTGTGTTCTAATGTTGAAGGTGTTTCATCATCATCATCACCATCATCTATGTCTATGTTCTAATGTTGAAGGTGTTTCATCATCATATATGTCTGTGTTCTAACATTGAAGGTGTTTCATCATCATCATCATCATCTATGTCTGTGTTCTATTGTTTCATGATCATCATCATCATCATCATCTATGTGTGTTCTAATGTTGAAGGTGTTTCATCATCATTATCATCTATGTCTGTGTTCTAATATTGAAGGTGTTTCCTCATCATCATCATCATCATCTATGTCTGTGTTCTAATGCTGGAGGTGTTTCATCATCATCTATGTCTGTGTTCTAATGCTGAAGGTGTTTCCTCATCATCATCTATGTCTGTGTTCTAATGCTGAAGGTGTTTCATCATCATCTATGTCTGTGTTCTAATGCTGAAGGTGTTTCATCATCATCTATGTCTGTGTTCTAATGTTGAAGGTGTTTCATCATCATCACCTATGTCTGTGTTCTAATGTTGAAGGTGTTTTATCATCATCATCATCATCATCATCTATGTCTGTGTTCTAATGTTGAAGGTGTTCCATCATCATCTATGTCTGTGTTCTAATGTTGAAGGTATTCCATCATCATCTATGTCTGTGTTGTAATGTTGAAGGTGTTTCATCATCATCATCATCATCTATGTTCTAATGTTGAAGGTGTTTAATCATCATCTATGTCTGTGTTCTAATGTTGAAGGTGTTTCATCATCATCATCATCATCTATGTTCTAATGTTGAAGGTGTTTCATCATTATATATGTCTGTGTTCTAACATTGAAGGTGTTTCATCACCATCATCATCTATGTCTGTGTTCTATTGTTTCATGATCATCATCATCTATGTCTGTGTTCTAATGTTGAAGGTGTTTCATCATCATCATCATCTATGTCTGTGTTCTAATGTTGAAGGTGTTTCATCATCATCATCACCATCATCTATGTCTGTGTTCTAATGTTGAAGGTGTTTCATCATCATCATCATCTATGTCTGTGTTCTAACATTGAAGGTGTTTCATCACCATCATCATCTATGTCTGTGTTCTATTGTTTCATGATCATCATCATCTATGTCTGTGTTCTAACATTGAAGGTGTTTCATCACCATCATCATCTATGTCTGTGTTCTAACATTGAAGGTGTTTCATCACCATCATCATCTATGTCTGTGTTCTAATGTTGAAGGTGTTTCATCATCATCTATGTCTGTGTCCTAATGTTGAAGGTGTTTCATCATCATCATCATCTATGTCTGTGTCCTAATGTTGAAGGTGTTTCATCATCATCATCATCTATGTCTGTGTCCTAATGTTGAAGGTGTTTCATCATCATCTATGTCTGTGTCCTAATGTTGAAGGTGTTTCATCATCATCTATGTCTGTGTCCTAATGTTGAAGGTGTTTCATCACTATCATCATCTATGTCTGTGTTCTAATGTTGAAGGTGTTTCATCATCATCATCATCTATGTCTGTGTTCTAATGTTGAAGGTGTTTCATCATCATCTATGTCTGTGTCCTAATGTTAAAGGTGTTTCATCATCATCATCTATGTTCTAATGTTGAAGGTGTTTAATCATCATCTATGTCTGTGTTCTAATGTTGAAGGTGTTTCATCATCATCATCTATGTTCTAATGTTGAAGGTGTTTCATCATCATATATGTCTGTGTTCTAACATTGAAGGTGTTTCATCATCATCATCATCATCTATGTCTGTGTTCTATTGTTTCATGATCATTATCATCATCTATGTGTGTTCTAATGTTGAAGGTGTTTCATCATCATTATCATCTATGTCTGTGTTCTAATATTGAAGGTGTTTCCTCATCATCATCTATGTCTGTGTTCTAATGCTGAAGGTGTTTCATCATCATCTATGTCTGTGTTCTAATGCTGAAGGTGTTTCATCATCATCTATGTCTGTGTTCTAATGTTGAAGGTGTTTCATCATCATCACCTATGTCTGTGTTCTAATGTTGAAGGTGTTTTATCATCATCATCATCTATGTCTGTGTTCTAATGTTGAAGGTGTTCCATCATCATCTATGCCTGTGTTCTAATGTTGAAGGTATTCCATCATCATCTATGTCTGTGTTGTAATGTTGAAGGTGTTTCATCATCATCTATCTATCTAGCTTGTCCCTGTTGAACTTGGCTCCCAGGACACAACCACTATGACATTTTCGCATGAGATGTCCAACACCCACAGCAGTCAATCCAAGATCTTTAGTGACATCTTCTATTCACCTTCTTCTTGCTACTCTTCTCTAATATCTACATGGTACTACGTCCACCATAATGATCATATCTAAGCTTCCTCTCTTACATCTACCTGGTACTACGTCCACCAAAATGATTATATCTAAGCTTCCTCTCTTACATCTACCTGGTACTACGTCCACTAAAATGATCATATCTAAGCTTCCTTTCTTACATCTACCTGGTACTACGTCCACCAAAATGATCATATCTAAGCTTCCTTTCTTACATCTACCTGGTACTACGTCCACCAAAATGATCATATCTAAGCTTCCTCTCTCACATCTACCTGGTACTACGTCCACCAAAATGATCATATCTAAGCTTCCTCTCTTACATCTACCTGGTACTACGTCCACCAAAATGATCATATCTAAGCTTCCTCTCTTACATCTACCTGGTACTACGTCCACCAAAATGATTATATCTAAGCTTCCTCTCTTACATCTACCTGGTACTACTTCCACCAAAATGATCATATCTAAGCTTCCTCTCTTACATCTACCTGGTACTACATCCACCAAAATGATATCTAAGCTTCCTTTCTTACATCTACCTGGTACTACGTCCACCAAAATGATTATATCTAAGCTTCCTCTCTTACATCTACCTGGTACTACGTCCACCAAAATGATTATATCTAAGCTTCCTCTCTTACATCTACCTGGTACTACGTCCACCAAAATGATCATATCTAAGCTTCTTTTCTTACATCTACCTGGTACTACGTCCACCAAAATGATCATATCTAAGCTTCCTTTCTTACATCTACCTGGTACTACGTCCACCAAAATGATCATATCTAAGCTTCCTTTCTTACATCTACCTGGTACTACGTCCACCAAAATGATCATATCTAAGCTTCCTTTCTTACATCTACCTGGTAGTACGTCCACCATAATGATCATATCTAAGCTTCCTCTCTTACATCTACCTGGTACTACGTCCACCAAAATGATATCTAAGCTTCCTTTCTTACATCTACCTGGTACTACGTCCACCAAAATGATTATATCTAAGCTTCCTCTCTTACATCTACCTGGTACTACGTCCACCAAAATGATTATATCTAAGCTTCCTCTCTTACATCTACCTGGTACTACGTCCACTAAAATGATCATATCTAAGCTTCCTCTCTCACATCTACCTGGTACTACGTCCACCAAAATGATCATATCTAAGCTTCCTCTCTTACATCTACCTGGTACTACGTCCACCAAAATGATCATATCTAAGCTTCCTTTCTTACATCTACCTGGTACTACGTCCACCAAAATGATTATATCTAAGCTTCCTTTGTTACATCTACCTGGTACTACGTCCACCAAAATGATCATATCTAAGCTTCCTCTCTTACATCTACCTGGTACTACGTCCACCAAAATTATCATATCTAAGCTTCCTCTCTTACATCTACCTGGTACTACGTCCACCAAAATGATCATATCTAAGCTTCCTTTCTTACATCTACCTGGTACTACGTCCACCATAATGATCATATCTAAGCTTCCTCTCTTACATCTACCTGGTACTACGTCCACCAAAATGATATCTAAGCTTCCTTTCTTACATCTACCTGGTACTACGTCCACCAAAATGATTATATCTAAGCTTCCTCTCTTACATCTACCTGGTACTACGTCCACCAAAATGATTATATCTAAGCTTCCTCTCTTACATCTACCTGGTACTACGTCCACTAAAATGATCATATCTAAGCTTCCTCTCTCACATCTACCTGGTACTACGTCCACCAAAATGATCATATCTAAGCTTCCTCTCTTACATCTACCTGGTACTACGTCCACCAAAATGATCATATCTAAGCTTCCTTTCTTACATCTACCTGGTACTACGTCCACCAAAATGATTATATCTAAGCTTCCTTTGTTACATCTACCTGGTACTACGTCCACCAAAATGATCATATCTAAGCTTCCTCTCTTACATCTACCTGGTACTACGTCCACCAAAATTATCATATCTAAGCTTCCTCTCTTACATCTACCTGGTACTACGTCCACCAAAATGATCATATCTAAGCTTCCTTTCTTACATCTACCTGGTACTACGTCCACCAAAATGATCATATCTAAGCTTCCTTTCTTACATTTCTCCCGTGTGTTACCGGGGCCTCATATGAGGGAGGACTTTATGAGGGAAGTAAAGAATAGTGACACTGTGACCTTCCAGGCATGTCGTAAGAGGCGACTAAGGAGATTGATCGATGGCTTGACAAGCTGTCATTGTAAAAACTATTGTTATGGAAACAGAGCCATAGATTTTAGAAGCAGTGATCTCTGCAATATGTGCCATTTTGGCACGCAAGGTTTCTGTTTTTTGAGATTGTAGTTCTGCCCTATGTGCCATCTTCGACTCGAAAGGACAATAGATGCCTCCCCACAATTTCATATCTAGACTACCACTCTTGCGTCTACCAGGTACGCCCTCCATAACATCTAAGCTACTATGGTATTTTCTATGACCAAAATATGATATTTTCCTTGTGGGTTACCCTCTCTAGCAGCAATTCTCATCTCCAATATTACGTTATCACACAATGAACACAATTGTTCTATTTTTCTATCCAAGACATTCTAAGTATTTTGTATGTAACACTTGTATTAGAAAGCATAGATGTATTTTTTCACAGATTTGTATTACAGCATCTTTAGTTAGTAATAACAAAGTTTATAGAGAGCTTCCTAGCAGGAGGTAATCTGATCACCAGAAACTAACCCCCCCCCCCGTCGAGCAAGTGTTTCGGCCCTTTAGCTTCTTGACACTGCAACAGAGAAGTTTAAGGAAGAAGAAACCGAATTTCTTTCTTTCACTAACAAAAAAATATATTTAAATAAATATAGCGAAGAAAATAAAAATATATATTTAAATAAATATAGCGAAGAAAATAAAAATATATATTTAAATAAATATAGCGAAGAGAAAAAAAAATATATATTTAAATAAATATAGCGAAGAGAAAAAAAATATATATTTAAATAAATATAGCGAAGAGAAAAAAAAATATATATTTAAATAAATATAGCGAAGAGAGAAAAAAATATATATTTAAATAAATATAGTGAAGAAAATAAAAATATATATTTAAATAAATATAGCGAAGAGAAAAAAAATATATATTTAAATAAATATAGCGAAGAGAAAAAAAAAAATATATATTTAAATAAATATAGCGAAGAAAATAAAAATATATATTTAAATAAATATAGCGAAGAGAAAAAAAAAATATATTTAAATAAATATAGCGAAGAGAAAAAAAAAATATATTTAAATAAATATAGTGAAGAAAATAAAAATATTTAAATAAATATAGCGAAGAGAAAAAAAAATATATTTAAATAAATATAGCGAAGAGAAAAAAAATATATATTTAAATAAATATAGCGAAGAGAAAGAAAAAATATATTTAAATAAATATAGCGAAGAGAAAAAAAAAAATATTTAAATAAATATAGCGAAGAGAGAAAAAAATATATATTTAAATAAATATAGTGAAGAAAATAAAAATATATATTTAAATAAATATAGCGAAGAGAAAAAAAAATATATTTAAATAAATATAGCGAAGAGAAAAAAAATATATATTTAAATAAATATAGCGAAGAGAGAAAAAAATATATATTTAAATAAATATAGTGAAGAAAATAAAAATATATATTTAAATAAATATAGCGAAGAGAAAAAAAATATATATTTAAATAAATATAGCGAAGAGAGAAAAAAATATATATTTAAATAAATATAGTGAAGAAAATAAAAATATATATTTAAATAAATATAGCGAAGAGAAAAAAAAAATATATTTAAATAAATATAGTGAAGAAAATAAAAATATATTTAAATAAATATAGCGAAGAGAAAGAAAAAATATATTTAAATAAATATAGCGAAGAGAAAAAAAAATATATTTAAATAAATATAGTGAAGAAAATAAAAATATATTTAAATAAATATAGTGAAGAAAATAAAAATATATTTAAATAAATATAGCGAAGAGAAAAAAAAAATATATTTAAATAAATATAGCGAAGAAAATAAAAATATATATATAAATAAATATAGTGAAGAGAAAAAAAAATATTTAAATAAATATAGCGAAGAGAAAAAAAAATATATTTAAATAAATATAGTGAAGAGAAAAAAAAATATTTAAATAAATATAGCGAAGAAAAAAAAAATATATATTTAAATAAATATAGCGAAGAGAGAAAAAAATATATATTTAAATAAATATAGCGAAGAAAAAAATATATATATTTAAATAAATATAGCGAAGAGAGAAAAAAATATATATTTAAATAAATATAGCGAAGAAAAAAATATATATATTTAAATAAATATAGCGAAGAAAAAAATATATATATTTAAATAAATATAGCGAAGAAAAAAATATATATATTTAAATAAATATAGCGAAGAAAAAAAACAAGCAAAAGAAAGGTGGAAAATGAAGGCAAAACTTCAACGTTTATCCGTCGTACCGTCACATAACACTGGACTTCAGGGGGTACGAGGGCGGGTTCGATCCTCACCGACGGCTGCCAGGTTCACCCAGCCTTAAATGGGTACCGGATCTTTTCTTTGAAAGTAAAACGGCACAGGCGTAACAGCGACCATATTGACACCCCCCCCCCACCCCCCAACCAAAAAAAAAATAATAATGTGCCAAAAGTCTATAAAAATTATGGTCACTAACACTATATACCCTATGCCTATGCGCCATGTGGCGTGACGGGGACTTCATACATTTTTTTTTTTAACCGTCACATAACAACAAAATCGTAATTATTCACTAGTATTTTGTTTTTTTTTAATCACTTCACAGTATTCTTAAAAATATTCACTGAAATACTTCAGAAAACGAGAGAAACACGAGGAATTAAGTTGTCTATCCTGTTTCTCAAGGTGCAGCTCTCTCTCTCTCTCTCTCTCTCTCTCTCTCATTTCCTCCCTACCCGTCCAGTTCACATGCTACAGTACAGGAGGTTACGATATCACCCGTCAGTTCCGTCAGACCCGCTCACGCTTGGTTCCTGCAGTGATATAAATAGACCTGACACTTGGCAACGCTTCAATAGGTTTCTACAGTGGTTACCAACATTGTAGGCACAGGGGTCCGATCTCAGACAAGAAAATGAGAGAGAGCTGCACCTTGATAAACAGGATCATCATCATGTGCCATACTGGTTGGCGCAGGCGATCATGTCCTTCCACAATCTTCTATCTACAGTGCATCGTATCAGTTCTGTTGTTGACTGTTTTCCATGTCACGACACCAAGCTATCCAGTATTTTCTCTCTTTGTCGTCCGCGATCTCTCTTTCCATTTATTTTGCCAGTTGTAACCAAGTATTCCAACTTTTCTCTTCTCATGATGTGCCCGAAAAATGTTAATTGTTTCTTTCTGATGTTTTTTAGGAGCTGCCTTTTTGTGTTGGCCTCTTTGAGGGATAAACAGGATAGACCATTTTAATTCGTCGCGTGCGTGATCACATTATCCCAAACACTGACAATGATGACAACATACTGACGCTAAAACTAGTTCCTAAAACAAAGAATTGAAGCCTTTGAAATATCGATTTATAGAATAATGGGAATAATTGGACTGAAGCCTTTGAAATATCGATTTATAGAATAATGGGAATAATTGGACTGAAGCCTTTGAAATATCGATTTATATAATAATGGGAAGAATTGGACTGAAGCCTTTGAAATATTGATTTATAGAATAATGGGAAGAATTGGACTGAAGCCTTTGAAATATCGATTTATAGAATAATAGGAATAATTGGACTGAAGCCTTTGAAATATTGATTTATAGAATAATGGGAAGAATTGGACTGAGGCCTTTGAAATATCGATTTATAGAATAATAGGAAGAATTGGACTGAGGCCTTTGAAATATGGATTTATAGAAAAATAGGAAGAATTGTATGGAACGATTAGAAAACATGATGAAATCTTAAAACAAGTAAACATGAAGAGAACTGCTGAGCACAATTCAAAGTAGGCAAATGAGATTTTAGGGCATGTTAAAAGACACAGCAGACTAATAAAAATAATCTTGGAAGGGAAAATACAAGGTAAAAGAAGCAGACCATGACTAACATGGACGAGTAATATTAAAAGATGGACAAGTCAGTCTTTGACAACCTGCACCATCAGAGCGGAACGGCGCTCCGTGGTAGCTAACCTTCTATGCGGAGACGGCACTCAACGATGATGAAAACTATGCACAGATGTTGCCTTTTACTTTGTAGGTCTACGGACCACGTACAGTTCGGGGCGCCAAGACGCTCATCAAGAAAATTGGCTGAGTGCGCTCAGCGACCCATGTTTGACTGCTTGCGTCAGGATCGGTGAACATCACAGTCTAGTGCGCTCAGCGACCCATGTTTGACTGCTTGCGTCAGGATCGGTGAACATCACAGTCTAGTGCGCTCAGCGACCCATGTTTGACTGCTTGCGTCAGGATCGGTGAACATCAGTCTAGTGCGGTCAGCGACCCATGTCTGACTGCTTGCGTCAGGATCGGTGAACATCACAGTCTAGTGCGGTCAGCGACCCATGTCTGACTGCTTGCGTCAGGATCAACGAACATCAGAGCTGACCAAGACACTGTTCCACCTACCTACAGTGCTCCTTGAAACAGGCTATCCAGTCCAATCAATCGAATAGTTATCGAAGAAGGAAAGCGAATATAGGGGTAAATAGGAAGAGACAAAACAAGGTTGCTTCCCTTTTCAGCAAGTAGTTGTTACTACAACATGTTCAGGTATTTAGACCAGCATGGATCATCAACTAGACGGCGCGGTTGAGCTCTTCACCGGTTCCCCATCATCATTTCCGTGGACCATATTTATATTCTTCGTGTTTTCTACTTATATTAGAATATTATAATTAGAAATTAGATTAAATGCAAAAATAAAAATTTTCAACTCAAATGTTAAGGCGGTCCTATTATATGGTTGTGAAACATGGAGAACAACAAAATTGACAATCACGAAGATACCGACTTTCATTAATGGATGTTTACGCAGGATAAAAGGATGGAAATGGCAGGACAAAATCACTAACATAGAATTATGGAAATGTACCAGTCAAACACCAGTGGATAAAGAGATACAGCGAAGACGATGGCGCTGGATAGGACACACACTGCGGAAGCCAACTGAGAGTATTACACAACAGGTCCTTTTTTGGAATCCCCAGGGGAAAAGACAAAGAGGAAGGCCAAGGAATTATTGGAGAAGACAGATAGAAGCAGAGATGAAGATGATGGGGAAGACATGGAATGATCTTAAAAGAATGGCAAGAGACAGAACGACTTGGAAAGTGTTTGTTGAAGACCTATGCTCCACAGGGAGCTAAAAAGGTAGAAGATATTTATATTCTTAGGTTGTTGAGAGTGTGCTGCAGTCCTGTAGAATATGCTCTAGAGTTTGAATGCTCTACAGTCCCATGTTACAAAGTCCAATGTGTGTAGGGTGCTCTAAGACCACAGTGTCCTGTTTTGAGTCTGAATATATTGGTCTGCTGGGAGCCGCGAGAGCTCAGTGGTTAGTGAACTGGACTACAAAGGACAAGAGGTAGGGTTCGATCCTGATCGACAGCTTCCAGGTTCACCCAGCCATTTATTGGCTACCGGATTTTTTTTTAATGGGAAAGTAAAGCGGAACGGGCGTAATACCGACCACATTAGCTCAAAAATAATGTGCTGACGGTCTGTAAAAATTATGGTCACTAACATCATATTCCATATACGCCACTTGGCGTGACGGGGCTCTTTACTTTTTTTTTTTACTATCTTGGTATGCTCATGTCTGCTAAGTTTGTTTAAGCTGTCGTTGAAAAATGTTTCTTGTTGCAGTTTCCTCATATTTCAAGTCTGGCTTGCTGCTGGAGCTACTGAGTTTAGTGCTCTGTGCACGCCGTGAGCTGTGCGTTTCATCCATTTTGACCGAGCTTGGATATTTCGATTGCATACGATGAATGATGATATCGTCTGACAGGGAACAGATGGCTGTGTTCACTTTCTGTGCGGTTTCGCCTTTTCTTTTGGTGTGTTCTGAGACTGCTATGATGGGGACTACAGCTACCTTTCTTTGTTTGGGCGATGAGTTATTAATTCGGATGATTCCACTGGCACAGGCGGTTGAGCAATTCATCATCATCAAGTACCGGGCCTACTGGCGTAGGTGATCATGTCTATCCACAACTTTCGATCTCGACAGTTCTTTATCATTTCGGGTGTTGACCTTCTGCCAAGCCATTCTCTTAAGCTGTCTGGTATTTTTTCTCTTTGCTTTCCTCTATCTCTTCGTCCCTCAATTTTTCCAGTTGTTACAATATATTCCAGTTGTTCCCTTCTCATTACATGGCCAAAAAGTGATGATTGTCTCTTCCTAATATTGGAAATTAGCTCTCTTTTTGCTTTGACCTCTTTCAGAACATTTTCATTACTCTTCTTAGCTGTCCATGGTATTCTAAACACTCTTCTGTAAAACCACATTTCTACAGACTCCAGTGATTTTCTTGTCTGTTGTCCTATTGTCCATGACTCACATCCATATGTTAAGACTGGCTCTACATAACATTTAAGAACTCTTTTTCTTGTTTCTATTGTCAAAAATGGATTGCATAGTATCTTCCTCATTTTTTTGGAAAGCTGCTTTTGCCTGAACCATTTTGCATCTCACCTCTTTTGTACATCTTCCGTCTGAGGTTAACACAGTTCCCAAATATAACAAAAAAGTTGAGCAATTATGGATTTTAATTCGTTTGCAGTGATACCGGGGCTTTCCATAACCATAACCATAAGCTGTCATATTCTGGCTCATATTTTCCATCAACTCTCTCCATTCTGTTTTTCCAGCTTGTTTCAGGATGTCTTTATTTCTTTGAGGCCCTGGGGTAGGTTGGACTGTTCAAGGCTCCCGATTGCCTTTTTTAATGATGAATTTTAGAAGTCAAGTGAACAACAAAACTGACAGAGAATTGTTGAAGTGAACAACAAAACTGACAGAGAATTGTACAAGTCAAGTGAACAACAAAACTGACAGAGAATTGTAGAAGTGAACAACAAAACTGACAGAGAATTGTACAAGTCAAGTGAACAACAAAACTGACAGAGAATTGTAGAAGTGAACAACAAAACTGACAGAGAATTGTACAAGTCAAGTGAACAACAAAACTGACAGAGAATTGTAGAAGTGAACAACAAAACTGACAGAGAAATGTAGAAGTGAACAACAAAACTGACAGAGAATTGTAGAAGTGAACAACAAAACTGACAGAGAATTGTACAAGTCAAGTGAACAACAAAACTGACAGAGAATTGTACAAGTCAAGTGAACAATAAAACTGACAGAGAATTGTAGAAGTGAACAACAAAACTGATAGAGAATTGTAGAAGTCAAGTGAACAACAAAACTGACAGAATTGTAGAAGTCAAGTGAACAACAAAACTGACAGAGAATTGTAGAAGTGAACAACAAAACTGATAGAGAATTGTAGAAGTCAAGTGAACAACAAAACTGACAGAGAATTGTAGAAGTGAACAACAAAACTGATAGAGAATTGTAGAAGTCAAGTGAACAACAAAACTGACAGAGAATTGTAGAAGTGAACAACAAAACTGACAGAGAATTGTACAAGTCAAGTGAACAACAAACTGACAGAGAATTGTAGAAGTCAAGTGAACAACAAAACTGACAGAGAATTGTAGAAGTCAAGTGAACAACAAAACTGACAGAGAATTCTAGAAGTGAACAACAAAACTGATAGAGAATTGTAGAAGTGAACAACAAAACTGACAGAGAATTGTAGAAGTCAAGTGAACAACAAAACTGACAGAGAATTGTAGAAGTGAACAACAAAACTGACAGAGAATTGTTGAAGTCAAGTGAACAACAAAACTGACAGAGAATTGTTGAAGTCAAGTGAACAACAAAACTGACAGAGAATTGTTGAAGTCAAGTGAACAACAAAACTGACAGAGAATTGTTGAAGTCAAGTGAACAACAAAACTGACAGAGAATTGTAGAAGTCAAGTGAACAACAAAACTGACAGAGAATTGTAGAAACAGAATTATGGCGAGAGAAGATCACCTACTGCATCGATCCGCATCGTTTGACGATGCTTATCCCGACCTGCCAGTTAGAACCACTGTAAAGTTGACGAGCAACAATCACAATAAGTTAATCAACGGACAATCTCTGAGTACTAATACTTCCGGGGTCAAGCATTATTGAATACAATGGTTCTCAAAATGTCTATATTGTTCCAGTCTACCGTGTCCACTGTTGTGTGTCCAAGTATGTTCAAAGAATACTAGTGTTAGCCCAAATCTTTGCCTTATATCCTATTTCTGCCACTTTCCTTCTGATGTTGCCCCTTTTGTTTTAAAGAAATTAAGTCTTGTAATATTTTATTTTCGTTGCGATGTTTCCTTTTCACTTGCTGGCGTCCAACTTTTAACAATGATACCAGTGTTGGACACAGCTGTTTGCCGGTGATATTTTAGCAATCTTGATGATTTTCTCGTTTCTGAATCATAACTTGAGAATAATTCTGCTCTCGTACAATAATTGTAATAATATGACATGTTTTAACGGACACTTTCACGATATCTGTAGTTACGACACGATTTTACACCAGAAAATGTTACATTCATCACATTTTGAAATACTTCTAATTAACAAGTCTTCTTTTTCTTTCCTTCCTTATTTGCTTTTTTCTGAGTCGAAAGGAAATATAATTTGTGGTCCTAGCTTTTTCTCAGTTCTTCATTTCTGATCTTATCCCCCATGCTGTTTCCTGGCATTCGTCTAACACATTTCATCTCGGTAATGGTTATTTGTCGTACTATTCTTGCACATAGGTTCCTGGTCTGGCACTGGTAACATCATAAACATGAAGGAATTGTCGCGTCAATATAATACAAATTAATCTTCTTCTTTCCTTCTTCATTTGCCTTTCAGCGTCAAGAGGAGATATAATTAGCGATCTTTTGCTCTTCTGTTCGCCTCTGTTGCTGTTATGGTTCCTAGTGCTTCTAATATTCCAACGATCCATATTTTTCGTGGTCGACCCTTGGACGTTTATTGAAGGCTCGTTGTGTTGTGTTTTGATCTTTCTGCCTTATCACGTGGCCAAACCATTTATCTGTTGTTTCTTTATATGTTCTATGGCGGTGGCTATTCCTAGTTTTTTCCTCAGTTCTTCATTTACAAATTAATGAAGTTAGAGAATATGAATATTATTGTGAAAGTGTTTGCAAATTTGAACCACTCTAACGAAATACCAATGTCAAGAATCAGTGGAATAAAGTTTCATTAGTACATCTTTATTCATGAATTAGCTACACTCCTGTGGTTAGAACTAAAGTGCAACTATGTAATTAAAGCGATCAGCCGTGTGGAAAGAAGACTTGTACTTAACAATGCCCTCTGTGTATCACTTGAGGTTACATGTCTGGTAACAATTTAATTTTAAAAAAAAACATTTAAACAAGCTGACTCATTTAAAGATGTACTGTAACCGGAAGTAAATCCGCCCACTTTGATCGAACCAAAAAAAATATGTTATAATCATTACGTTGTACAGCATACCCAGCAATAATAACATCTATTTAAAGAAATAAGGTTTTCACAAAATCATATTACAACAATAATTATATAAATGTGGCACTTTTCTGTCAAATATATGGGCTTCTCCGCCAATGCTAACATTATCTCGTCACACAGAGTTAATGCCCCTTAACAATTCTTCTTCTTCTTCCTTTGTGTACACCTAAAGACAGCAATATGAATAAGTTTAAAGAAAGTATTGGTCAGCTAAGGGTTGGTGTCATCTCCATACAACTGGTCCCGATATGGTACCGATGATGGTTACATCTTTAGATGTTAATATGAATAAGTTCAAAGAAAGTATTGGTCAGCTAAGGGTTGGTGTCATCTCCATACAACTGGTCCCGATATGGTACCGATGATGGTTACATCTTCTGATGTTAATGTGAATAAGTTTAAAGAAAGTATTGGTCAGCTCAAGGTTGGTGTCATCTCCATACAACTGGTCCCGATATGGTACCGATGATGGTTACATCTTCTGATGTTAATGTGAATAAGTTCAAAGAAAGTATTGGTCAGCTCAAGGTTGGTGTCATCTCCATACAACTGGTCCCGATATGGTACCGATGATGGTTACATCTTTAGATGTTAATGTGAATAAGTTCAAAGAAAATATTGGTCAGCTCAAGGTTGGGGTCATCTCCATACAACTGGTCCCGATATGGTACCGATGATGGTTACATCTTTAGATGTTAATGTGAATAAGTTCAAAGAAAGTATTGGTCAGCTAAGGGTTGGTGTCATCTCCATACAACTGGTCCCGATATGGTACCGATGATGGTTACATCTTCTGATGTTAATGTGAATAAGTTCAAAGAAAGTATTGGTCAGCTCAAGGTTGGTGTCATCTCCATACAACTGGTCCCGATATGGTACCGATGATGGTTACATCTTTAGATGTTAATATGAATAAGTTCAAAGAAAGTATTGGTCAGCTAAGGGTTGGTGTCATCTCCATACAACTGGTCCCGATATGGTACCGATGATGGTTACATCTTCTGATGTTAATGTGAATAAGTTTAAAGAAAGTATTGGTCAGCTCAAGGTTGGTGTCATCTCCATACAACTGGTCCCGATATGGTACCGATGATGGTTACATCTTCTGATGTTAATGTGAATAAGTTCAAAGAAAGTATTGGTCAGCTCAAGGTTGGTGTCATCTCCATACAACTGGTCCCGATATGGTACCGATGATGGTTACATCTTTAGATGTTAATGTGAATAAGTTCAAAGAAAATATTGGTCAGCTCAAGGTTGGGTCATCTCCATACAACTGGTCCCGATATGGTACCGATGATGGTTACATCTTTAGATGTTAATGTGAATAAGTTCAAAGAAAGTATTGGTCAGCTAAGGGTTGGTGTCATCTCCATACAACTGGTCCCGATATGGTACCGATGATGGTTACATCTTCTGATGTTAATGTGAATAAGTTCAAAGAAAGTATTGGTCAGCTCAAGGTTGGTGTCATCTCCATACAACTGGTCCCGATATGGTACCGATGATGGTTACATCTTTAGATGTTAATGTGAATAAGTTCACAGAAAGTATTGGTCAGCTCAAGGTTGGTGTCATCTCCATACAACTGGTCCTGATATGGTACCGATGATGGTTACATCTTCTGATGTTAATGTGAATAAGTTCAAAGAAAGTATTGGTCAGCTAAGGGTTGGTGTCATCTCCATACAATTGGTCCCGATATGGTACCGATGATGCTTACATCTTCTGATGTTAATGTGAATAAGTTTAAAGAAAGTATTGGTCAGCTAAGGGTTGGTGTCATCTCCATACAACTGGTCCCGATATGGTACCGATGATGGTTACATCTTTAGATGTTAATATGAATAAGTTCAAAGAAAGTATTGGTCAGCTCAAGGTTGGTGTCATCTCCATACAACTGGTCCCGATATGGTACCGATGATGGTTACATCTTCTGATGTTAATGTGAATAAGTTCAAAGAAAGTATTGGTCAGCTAAGGGTTGGTGTCATCTCCATACAACTGGTCCCGATATGGTACCGATGATGGTTACATCTTTAGATGTTAATGTGAATAAGTTTAAAGAAAGTATTGGTCAGCTCAAGGTTGGTGTCATCTCCATACAACTGGTCCCGATATGGTACCGATGATGGTTACATCTTTAGATGTTGATGTGAATAAGTTCAAAGAAAGTATTGGTCAGCTCAAGGTTGGGGTCATCTCCATACAACTGGTCCCGATATGGTACCGATGATGGTTACATCTTTAGATGTTAATGTGAATAAGTTCAAAGAAAGTATTGGTCAGCTAAGGGTTGGTGTCATCTCCATACAACTGGTCCTGATATGGTACCGAAGATGCTTACATCTTCTGATGTTAATGTGAATAAGTTCAAAGAAAGTATTGGTCAGCTCAAGGTTGGTGTCATCTCCATACAACTGGTCCCGATATGGTACCGATGATGGTTACATCTTCTGATGTTAATATGAATAAGTTCAAAGAAAGTATTGGTCAGCTCAAGGTTGGTGTCATCTCCATACAACTGGTCCTGATATGGTACCGATGATGGTTACATCTTTAGATGTTAATGTGAATAAGTTCACAGAAAGTATTGGTCAGCTCAAGGTTGGTGTCATCTCCATACAACTGGTCCTGATATGGTACCGATGATGGTTACATCTTCTGATGTTAATGTGAATAAGTTCAAAGAAAGTATTGGTCAGCTAAGGGTTGGTGTCATCTCCATACAACTGGTCCCGATATGGCACCGATGATGGTTACATCTTCTGATGTTAATGTGAATAAGTTCAAAGAAAGTATTGGTCAGCTAAGGGTTGGTGTCATCTCCATACAACTGGTCCCGATATGGTGTACCGATGATGGTTACATCTTCTGATGTTAATGTGAATAAGTTCAAAGAAAGTATTGGTCAGCTCAAGGTTGGTGTCATCTCCATACAACTGGTCTCGATATGGTACCGATGATGGTTACATCTTCTGATGTTAATGTGAATAAGTTCAAAGAAAGTATTGGTCAGCTCAAGGTTGGTGTCATCTCCATACAACTGGTCCCGATATGGTACCGATGATGGTTACATCCTGATATGGTACTGGCAATGGCCATAAGAGCCTTCTCTGTTCATCATATGTTGAACATGATTGTATCAGATGTCCAGCAGCCATGTTGTCTGTGCCACAAGCACATTCATCAGAGGTTCCTATTCTTAGACTGCTATGATGGGGACTACAGTTACCTCTCTTTGTTTGGAAGATGAGTTAGTCATTCGGATGATTCCACTGGCACGGACGGTTGAGCAATTATGGATTTTAATTCGTTTGCAGTGATACCGGGGCGTTCCATAACCAAATAACCAACCAAATCCTATTCTTAGAATATTGAAAAGGTGGTACTTTTATATGTTGAGGCATGTTCAGAGACTAATCATTGTTACTTGGTCTTTTCTGTTGAGCTGGTAGTAGGTATTATTTGTCTGGTAACCCAGGTGTTGTGTATTCCATTTTCTTGACAAATATTTACTATACGAGTATTTACGTAATTAGCGTTATTCCCACTCGCAAACGTTTCTAGTATTTATCACATAAACATTGAGAGTTGGTTATTTGGTTATGGAAGGCCCCGGTATCACTGCAAACGAATTAAAATCCATAATTGCTCAACCGCCCGTGCCAGTGGAATCATCCGAATTACTAACTCATCTCCCAAACAAAGAAAGGTAGCTGTAGTCCCCATCATAGCAGTCTCAGCACACGCCAAAAGACATAAGGCGAAACCGCACAGTAAGTGAACACGGCCAACTGTTCCCTGTCATACGATATCAGCATTCATCGTAAACAATTGAAATATCGGAACATGATCAAAACGGATGAAACACACAGCTCACGGTGTGCACAGAGCACTTAACTCAGTAGCTCCTGCAACATGCCGGACTTGGAATATGAGGAAACTGCAACAAGGAACACTTTTCAGACATGGCCTTCAATTGTTCCCGCCGCCTATCCACCATATACCGGGAGTTCACGTCCTCTTGAAAATGACGATCGTCATATTTTTTTTAATGTATAGCGCTTGATGATGTTAGGCCATCGTTGTTGACTCCAATTCCGAACATACAGACACACAGTTAGTCGTCAGATTATCCTTGTCGCACATCAAACAACAGACCGTAAGATTATCGTACGGCCGGTCTAGGGATGTAGGATGAACCATTACGATGACGTAGCACACACCAATGTCGTACACACAATTTTTCTCCCTTTAGATTTCTTATTACTCTAGTGAAAGCAGCCTACGACGCACAAAACACGGTGCAAATTCCCTAAAGAGATAAAACTGCGGCTGACGAAGTAGATTACATTAATGAGTAACTTTGGAAATAACTTGCGTCAAGGAATTTCAACAACGGTCATCTAAAAAAACACAGTGAAGAGCAACCGTTATCTAAATATACAGAAGAGCACGTTAATGTCTATCGACAAACAAAAAGCCAACCCCAAATCATCAACAGCGAAGAACTTGAAATTGAACAAAGTATGAATATCTGGGATTTGTAGTAACTAACAATGGAAACAAAGATATCACAAGAAGATTAGCAATAGCAACGCAAAAAATAATTGTCATGAAGAACATATGGCACAATACCAGCAAGGCAGCAACATTTAAATTACTAAGGACATGCATCTTTCCAATAGCAACATATGGTTATGAATCAAAGACAATCTCTCAAACAGCAAGGAAGAAAATTGATTCATTTGGAGTAAAAAGCTGTAGAAAAATCCTTAAGATACTTTAGATAATGAAAAATAGCAATGAAGACATATTAAAATACTTTTAACATTAAAAAGAACTGGCTTTATAAACACCATTCTACAGAGGAATTTAAAATACTATGGCCACATCAAAAGACACAGTGGGCTAGAAAGAACAATTAATGGAAGGTATGGTTTTTGGACAACTCATCAGGGGCAGACCAAGAAAAAGGTAAAAGACATGAAAGAAACATTAAACATGACAATAGAAGAAGTTGGAGATCTGGCTAGAGACAGGGATTCTCTCAGATGGGTTTCGATGACTGCAACGATCTACATAAGACATGCACCCTGATGATGATGAAGCTCCAAGTTTCTCCGTTGCCTACTACTATTTAATATTAACAACTTATAGTATTTACCTCAAATACAATTTAAGTATTCACTTATTTACAAAATGGTATGGCCACGTGATAAGGTAGAAGGTTCATAACACAACACAACGTGCCGTCAGTAAACGACACCAGCCTTCGTGGGCCGACCACGAAAAAGTGGATTGATGGAATATTAGAAACACTAGAACACATAACAGCAGCAGGGGCCAACAGAAGAACAAAGACCCCATTAATTATATCTCCCTTTGACGCTGAAAGGTAAATAAGGAGGAAGAGGTGGAGGAAGAAGAAGAGGTGGGGGAGGAGGAAGAAGAAGAGGTGGGGGGGGAGAGGAGGAAGAAGAAGAAGAAAAGGTGGGGAGGAGGAAGAAGAATAAAAGGTGGGGAGGAGGAAGAAGAATAAAAGGTGGGGAGGAGGAAGAAGAATAAAAGGTGGGGGAGGAGGAAGAAGAATAAAAGGTGGGGGAGGAGGAAGAAGAAGAAAAGGTGGGGGAGGAGGAAGAAGAATAAAAGGTGGGGGAGGAGGTAGAAGAATAAAAGTTGGGGAGGAGGAAGAAGACGAGGTGGGGGAGGAGGAAGAAGAAGAAGAGGTGGGGGAGGAGGAAGAAGAAGAGGTGGGGGAGGAGGAAGAAGAAGAAGAGGTGGGGGAGGAGGAAGAAGAAGAAGAGGTGGGGGAGGAGGAAGAAGAAGAGGTGGGGGAGGAGGAAGAAGAAGAAGAGGTGGGGGAGGAGGAAGAAGAAGAAGAGGTGGGGGAGAGAAGAATGATAAACACAGACAAGTTTCCTCGAAAACAAATATAAAAGCGTTGACCTCACACACCCCTCCCTCCCCCAAACAACAATGAACTGGATTTCCTCCTGAAATTACCAACAAACAGTTCATGTGCCACCCCCCCCCCCCCTCCATTTTATTTATGACAATGTTTTTCCAATACATCACTCACATCAAGGTGCACAGACAGCCGTAACGTCAAGGTGCACAGACAGCCGTGACGTCAAGGTAAGACATAGACACGCCAACTAACTCAACATCCGGTTCATAGACAGATGGTGATAGACAAACGCACAGACAGCCGTTATTTCTGACTCATCAAGACAAAGAAACCTGGCAGCGTCGTGGCACTCCATCATGACAGAGGCAACACTTTCATATATCTCCCCAACATAGTGCCGGTATTCATCTTATGTTATGATCATCATCACTGGACACACCAGACTAACCCAAAGGTGCTCGGATTTCCCCCTCGAAACATCGAGACCGATAAGAACACTGATCCTCATGCATGAACTCCGTTACACGGCATGGGATCCAGGATGTGGGTAGATTTTTTTTTTTTCGTTGACATTTTAACCCAGGAAGCAGCCATTCTTTGGCTTACTCTTTTTTATGTTTAACTCCCAAGGATTCTTTAACGTTAAGCCACGAAGAAACCACGGGTTACATTTCTTGCATTAAAAAAAAAAAAATGTTTAATCCCACTGGTGGAATTGAACCCATGAGCTTCCTGTTCAGAAGCCGAAACCTTTCCTCTCGACCACCTTATATGTACCATATTGGTTTTAGTCTTCGGCTATCACAAGATAGTAGTCATCGCTTATTGTAGCATCTAAACAGGTGACCGGAGCCAGCACTCTATCAGAAGCTACATTTTATTAATGTGTTTTAATCACAACGTTAGCAGTTAGAACCTCTTAATGATCATGGATAACTCACGTGTCATCACAGCCTCTTAATTCTGTAAACTCACCGACTCTCTCTTTGATCGCTAAAAACTCATTCTCACCAAATCCCTTTTAAAAAACTCAAATACTCACCCACACAGGATTTTGTTTTCACCTTTCATCACATCAACTTATAATAGTCAAAGCCTATTAATTTCATAAAAAAAATAGAAGCCCTACAAGAACACTTAAAGAGACTCAACAGCACAGACACAAAATACAAAATGAAAATCTACATCAACAAAACAGAAGTCATGACTGTCGCAAAAGAGAAACAGAACATCGACATAACTATAGACGGCAGACAACGATGGCAAGTCAATGATGGTAAACAGCGAGGCAAGGATCCCTCAACTTGAGTCAATGATGGTAAACAGCGAGGCAAGGATCCCTCAACTTGAGTCAATGATGGTAAACAGCGAGGCAAGGATCCCTCAACTTGAGTCAATGATGGTAAACAGCGAGGCAAGGATCCCTCAACTTGAGTCAATGATGGTAAACAGCGAGGCAAGGATCCCTCAACTTGAGTCAATGATGGTAAACAGCGAGGCAAGGATCTCTCAACTTGAGTCAATGATGGTAAACAGCGAGGCAGGGTCTCTCAACTTGAGTCAATGATGGTAAACAGCGAGGCAGGGTCTCTCAACTTGAGTCAATGATGGTAAACAGCGAGGCAGGGAACCCTCAAATTGAGGCAAGTAGTTATAGTAGTGGCCTATTCGCAACGAGCTTTGTTCAGTCGACAGATCCTCTGTATTGACCTATTCGCAACGAGCTTTGTTCAGTCGACAGATCCTCTGTAGTGGCCTTTTAACAATGAGCTTTGTTCAGTCAACAGATCCTCTGTAGTGGCCTATTAACAATGAGCTTTGTTCAGTCAACAGATCCTCTGTAGTGGCCTATTAACAATGAGCTTTGTTCAATCGACAGATCCTATGTAGTGGCCTATTAACAATGAGCTTTGTTCAGTCAACAGATCCTCTGTAGTGGCCTATCAACAATGAGCTTTGTTCAGTCGACAGACCCTCTGTAGTGGTCTATCAACAACGAGCTTTGTTCAATCGACAGATCAACTTTATTACACAAGGAACACATGCAGAGACTCAGATTTTCTCCCCCCCCCCCCCCCCAAATGAAGTACTCCCGCCACACACTAGCGAAAGTACTGAAGATTACTTCAGCTCGCGATGTACGAACTCTGTAGCACCGGCGAAGACTTTGACTCCAACTATCTTAGTCGCCCCTTTAGACAAGCGCGACTGTGGCTCTGTCCCACTCCCCCTCCCTCACCTTTCCATCGAGCGCAGTAACAATGAAATGTAATTTAACAGTTTGTATCATTATACATTTAAATATTTGGGAACTTTGTTAACCTCAGACGGAAGATGTACAAAAGAGGTGAGATGCAGAATGGCTCAGGCAAAAGCAGCTTTCCAAAAAATGAGGAAGATACTGTGCAATCCATTTTTGACAATAGAAACTAGAAAAAGAGTTCTTAAATGTTATGTAGAGCCAGTCTTAACATATGGGTGCGAATCATGGACAATAGGACAACAGACAAGAAAATCACTGGAGTCTGTAGAAATGTGGTTTTACAGAAGAATGTTGAAAGTACTATGGACAGCTAAGAAGAGTAATGAAGATGTTCTGAGAGAGGTCAAAGCAAAAAGAGAGCTAATCTCCAATATTAGGAAGAAACAATCATCATTTTTTGGCCATGTAATGAGAAGAGAACAACTGGAATATATTGTAACAACTGGAAAAATTGAGGGACGAAGAGATATAGGGAATCAAAGAGAAAAAATAACAGACAGCTTAAGAGAATGGCTTGGCAGAAGGTCAACAACAGAAATGATAAATAAATGTCGAGATCGAAAGTTGTGGAGAGACATGATCACCTACGCCAGTAGGCCCGGTACTTGATGATCATTATACATAATGCTTGTTAACAAAGATCGTCGGACACAAGAAGTCTAGAAATTCTGCCCGATGTGCCGTCTTCGGCTCGAAAGGATAACAGACAGACTGACAGATTAGATGGATGATGGGATGGGATGGGATGGGATGAGAAACAGACAGACAGAGGCAGGCAGGCATAATTTAACACAGTGACAACACTAATGATATCTTAAACCACCCCCCACCCACCCCGCGTGCACTCAGCGACCCTGTTGTTGTCACCCTACATTCCCCAAGGGGACTTAATCCAGCACTTTCGGAACTGCCAGGTTAAGCTCCCCTAGCAATCAAATCCAAAATCTGTTTGCACTTCCCAGCCAGCATGAAACCAAAGGGTTAATTCAAACGTTAGGTTGTCGTTAGTCAGGTTTTTAAATTGCCACCGCCCCCTTCCCTCCCCGTTTCCCCCGAAACCAGAAAAAAAGTCGCTAGCAGGTGGCTGAAATTGCCTCCCTTCTCCCGACGTCTGGAAGTTTGTGGGATGCGAGCTGGAAGAGTGAGAACAAGATGGGGCAGCAACGGACGGAACAGCTGTAAGATTAGGTCAGAAGGAGAAGACTGCTTCCTGCAACGGGAATGATGGGTAGAAGTAGGAAAATGTGTGGAGATGTCTGTGCAGTGGCGTGGATACTAGAGGAAGTGTCGTGGGGTGAGGGGGAAGGGGGGATGCGCAGGTAATATCTGACTTCAGGGATAGTTAATGAGAGAAATGTGTTAAAAATATACCAGTGGCTAGTAAATATTGAAAAGTAGATTTTTTTTAAAAATGAAAGAGAAAAACATGATATAATAAGGATGAGGGCGTCTGAACGTTGTTATGTAAGGATCACCATCACTGTACTCAGGACACACCCATAGGTGATCCGATATTCTTCTCGAAACAGTGAGACAAGACGCAGGTCGAGAGACAGAGAGGTTGCGAGTTCAAATGTCGGCTGCATCAGTTGGGATTTTTATTTATGATTTCTCTCTGCGGCAACCACCTCTGTTTGTCACTAGCTTCGTTCCACATACTGTTTTGAGATGTTGGTTACTGTTTTCTCAAACTGTTTCCACTCTTCTTCTCCTGTGCTTACTTCGTTAGGGAGTTTCTTGAATCCCTCTGTTAGTTTTTCCTACAGGGTTTCCCTACATTAAAAAGTCATAATATTTACACAGCGAGACCGGACTTGAAACGTCAATTACTCATTGGCGGGGGAAACAAAAATATCAGTACCTCCGAAATTGGAGTTAACTGCCTGTGCGGCGAGGGACCACTGCGCACACGTCTGCCATGGAAAAATGGATTAACATGCAAATTTCAATTCCTAGTCTCTAAGTACTTCGCCAGAGGTGAAAGCTGGCGAACGCAAAAAGAGATAGCGAGAATTACTGAAGAGAATTCCTGACCCAGGTGAACGAACTCCGTGCACGACTTGGGGATCCATGAATAGAGAACAAGTGCTGGGGTGTTACATACACTCCTACAAAGTATGGTGACAGTTTTACAGAGAAGGATAATACAACAAAAAGTGACAACATGCCTACATGCGGCCTTCTTTAGAAAACATGGACAACACGAGCAGAAAACGACATGAAGATACACTCTACTACAAGTTCGGGAGCAGAGGTGGGCAACCTACGGCCAGCGAGTCAGAACCGGCAGCCAAGTTATTTTGATCGGCACTTGTGCTTGATTGGAAAATTACTTAATACTCATTCCCTAAGATTTGTACATTACAATCGCTTCTGGATGCAAATTATGTAATTTAAAATAGTATGGCTTCTTAATGGAGGGAAGCCCTGTAGGAAAACTAACCGAGGAATTCAAGAAACTCCCTAACGAAGTAAGCACAGGAGAAGAAGAGTGGAAACAGTTTGAGGAAACAGTAACCAAGGAACGAAACTAGAGACAAACACCAATTCACAAACAGCAGAAATATACTCAAGATGCAACAAATCCTGGCAAATCACTGGAAGCTATCACCACTATTGTCCAACAAGGAAATAACTCTAGTGGCAAAACGGGCTCTCTACAATACAATCTTTATCCCAACGTTGTGCTACCAAACCTGAACCCTAGATGAAAGAATAATAAGAAAAGTAATCTCTACAGAGATTAAATGTGTTAGACGAATGACAGGAAACAGTCTGAGAGATAAGATCAGAAATGAAGAACTGAGAAAAAAAGATAGGAATAATCCCACCATACATACAATATATAAAGAAACAACAGATAAAGTGGTTTGGCCACGTGATAAAGACAGAAAGATCCAAACACAACGAATCTTCAATAAGCGTCGCGGGAACACCAGACCCAAGGGCCCACGACGAAAAAAATTGGATTTACGGAACATTAGAAACACTAAGAAATAATAACAGCAGCAGAGGCGAATAGAAGAGCAAAAGACTGCAAATTATATCTCCTCTCGACGCAGAAAGAGAAATGCGGAAGGGAAGAAGAAGAAGACACGATGGTCGTATCTAGCCCTCGGCAACTTCATAGTTTTCATATCTGGCCTCAGAAAAGAAACCGTGGTCCAGCCCTGTCTGGCGTAACTAAAACTAATACTACAAAGAAGGAAGTGATAAAATGATTTAAAAAATATGTAAAGTAGAGGTCAAGTACGAGACTTGAACCGGCGTCTTAGCACGCGAGTTTTCACCCATATGTGCTCGGCCGCCTATCCAGGAGTGTTCGGAGACTTCTGGATAGTGTCGCTTCAAGCATCGAAACTCATGTTGCGATGCGGCATTCCCCACCTTCCCTAGTACTACCCTGGTACCAATTTCTGCCAGCGGCTGGGTCGACCGCGGGGGTATTTTTTTTCTTCCAACCCCGAGTTCATCTCACAAACTGCTTCCAGCTGGAATCGAACACGGGTTGTCCGAACGTCGGCAGGCTAGCGGGGGGGGGGGGGGGGGGGGGGGGGGAGGAGGGGGGGGGGAGAGGTCCCAATTAGGCTACATAAGCCCCCAAGAAAATACGTAAGGAAAGGAAAAAAATTGAACGGACGCGAAACTGGTCAGATTTAAAAGCAAGAAACCTGAACTTTTAGAGTAGCACACCATCAAGTGAGTTATACTGTCGCATTGTGTCCGATCTGAGAGACTGTGGGAGGAGACAAATAATCATAAATGAATATTATTATGATGTTTTAGTGGGGTGAGGTGATGTTTTAGTGGGGTGAGGTGATGTTTTAGTGGGGTGAGGTGATGTTTTAGTGGGGTGAGGTGATGTTTTAGTGGGGTGAGGTGGTGTTTTAGTGGGGTGAGGTGATGTTTTAGTGGGGTGAGGTGATGTTTTTGTGGGGTGAGGTGATGTTTTTTTTTGGTATAACTATGAGGCGTTAAGGAGTGCATTGTGGTAATTAGGTGGGAAGGGCGTCACCGACCAGAGCTCTGCTCAGTCGCGGCCGTTTGATTTTATCTGAAAGTGTCATTTTAGTTCTAACATTGGAAACTTTGTATCATGTATGGATGAATGTCCTGAGGCTAGAACATCCCGCTCATTCATAACATTGATATCTGATGGGAGTGGTTCCAATTGGCAACACCAGGCACACACAAAAGTATGACTTTCAGCTGAAGTCTTCCTCTCTTGCTAGCGTTCATCCGTTAAGAGGGCGTACATGCGTTGTGTCGCTAGTTTACGTCATGGTCGCGACATATGCACCTTCGGGCCCCACACATCCGCTTTGGCATGGGTGGGTAGATTTGCTTCCCAATTTTTTGTCCGGACAGCGGCCATTTTTTTTCGAATGCCAAGGGTTCTTTAACGTGCGTGAGTGCACACTGGACGTCATGTTTTCGCCGTTTCCCGAGAGTGCTAGACATCGGATCTCACTACCGAGAGAGGGCTAGACATCGGGTCTCGCTACCCAGAGAGGGCTAGACATCGGATCTCACTACACAGAGAGGGCAAGACATCGGGTCTCACTACCCAGAGAGGGCTAGACATCGGATCTCACTACACAGAGAGGGCAAGACATAGGATCTCACTACCCAGATGGGGCTAGACAACGGATCTCACTACCCAGAAAGGGCTAGACATCGGATCTCACTACCCAGAAAGGGCTAGACATTGGATCTCACTACCAAGAAAGGGCTAGACATCGGATCTCACTACCCAGAGACCGGCGAAGGGTAAACCCACGGATTCGAGTTTTAAAAAATATCCCCTACCTGTGGTGGGAATCGAACCCAAAACCTTCCTGTTCAGAGGCCGACGTCTTACCTCTAGACCACCCAGCCCCTTTCAGCTCAAGACGATATTGACGTGTCAAAGATATTCTAGAATACTTGTAACATACAAGAAAGAATACAAACGGGCAAATCTCATAGTTTCAGATGATGCAATATTACATTTTTAACCACAAGAATTTTTTCTTTCTTTCTTTCTTTCTTTTTAAATAAACATTTGAAGATACAGCTTCTTCTAATCAGTTTGAATGTAAACTAGAAGCATGTGTATTTTATCTTCCTGGAAAGACACAAATGAGAAAATCAACTAAAGTACCAATGAGAAACAGCTGTGCGAGGATGGAAGACTTATGACCTATGACCCCTACCTCGGAAAAGAAAATGCATTATGTCACCATAACCCTGGAACAGACAGAAAACCTCATAAGAGATTCCGGAAATCCCAACCACGAATGGGTCATGCTCTCAGAAGAAGAAAACAGAGTTAAAAAGAGGAATGTACTAACATGATATTTACATCTTTATTTAAATATTCCAAATATATAAGGAACAACATAAAAATATAGTGTAGTGTATTGGTAATGAGGAATTTCTCAAAGAGGCCAACAGAATGAGGGGACTCCTAAAAAAAACACCAGAAAGAAACAATCAACATTTTGGGGGGGCACATCATGAGAAGAGGAAAGTTGGAATACTTGGTTACAACAGGCTAAATAAAAGGAAAGAGAGATCGCGGACGACAAAGAGAGACAGTACTGGATAGCTTGGTGTCATGGCATGGAAAACAGTCAACAACAGAACTGATACGATGCAATGTAGATAGAAGATTGTAGAAGAACATGATCGCCTACGCCAACCGATATGGCACATGATGATGAGTGTAATGGTAACAACTTCAGCACAAATCAGTAGCACACGAGGCAAGCTCCGACACTGCAGCAAAGATCATCTTAGAGAAAGTGAAATGATAAAACTGAATGACAGGTTATGGCTCAGCAGCCGACGGACATGTGCCGTTTGCCTCGATGCAGTATCTGGGATGCCCATCGAATCAGTATGCAGGAATGGATAGCTTTGTTGCATGTTGAGTGTAGTCTATTTCTGCTGTTTATGAATTGTTGTTGGTCACTAGAGACACTAGCACTTTTAATTGCCCCTTACAAATGTTGTTATCTACAGATGGCTATGGTTTGGGACTTCAGCAGTTTGGAATAGACGATCGATCAATATAAGAGTGAGAACCTCCAAGACATGGCTAGTTGTAAACGTAACCAGCACGCTACTGTACGCACTTCCTCATCGACTGAATTCCTATTCGCAGAGCGCTGTAACGTCAAATCTAACAATGGAATCCTCAATCGCTGGACACTGCGCGGGGCGGGGGGAGAGAAGAAGAAGAATCTGAGCACCTATGGACATGTCCGGAGTGCAATAATGATGAGCCGGAAATAACTCAAGACACCGAGTAATATTTCTACAAAAAGTGACAAAGAGAGAATAAACCGGACAGTTTTACATGGTGGAATGGAAGAAGACTAGCAACAGAACTGACTAGGAGCATGGAGTTATGACAGGTTGATTACCTAACCATGCACTACAGGTATTTATGAAAACCAAAGAAAATCAATTTTACGAAGAACAATATAGAGGAATATGGCATACAGAATAAAACAAGACCTAGCAGTGAACCATCAGAGTTATGGTATCTGCCCTTTGTGCTATGTAAGAGACGCCATAGCAGATGGTCAGACACCATTAGAAATGATGAACAGTAGTAAAGAAGAAATCGATCCACAGTGGAAGCAATGGTAGGTCAAAGACAGTGTTGGATAGGACACACTTTACGGAAGCCATATTAAAGCTTTACCAGACAAGCTCCCACCCGGAACCCACGAGAAAGGATCGAAGAGGGAAGATATAGAACCACGTGGAGATGAAACCTTGCGAGAGATCACACATGGGAGAGACAGCTCTTAACGATGACTTTACACACCTGGGAGAGAGAACACAATGATGACTTTACACACATGGGAAAGACAGATTACAAAGATGACTTTACACACATGGGAGAGACAGATCACAAAGATGACTTTACACACATGGGAGACACGGATCACAAAGATGACTTTACACACATGGGAGAGACAGATCATAAAGATGACTTTACACACAAGGGAGAGACAGATCACAAAGATGACTTTACACACAAGGGAGAGACAGATCACAAAGATGACTTTACACACATGGGAGAGACAGATCACAAAGATGACTTTACACACATGGGAGAGACAGATCACAAAGATGACTTTACACACATGGGAGACACGGATCACAAAGATGACTTTACACACATGGGAGAGACATAACACAATGATGACTTTACACACATGGGAAAGACAGATTACAAAGATGACTTTACACACATGGGAGAGACAGATCACAAAGATGACTTTACACACATGGGAGAGACAGATCACAAAGATGACTTTACACACATGGGAGAGACAGATCACAAAGATGACTTTACACACAAGGGAGAGACAGATCACAAAGATGACTTTACACACATGGGAGAGACAGATCATAAAGATGACTTTACACACATGGGAGAGACAGATCACAAAGATGACTTTACACACATGGGAGAGACAGATCACAAAGATGACTTTACACACATGGGAGAGACAGATCACAAAGATGACTTTACACACATGGGAGAGACAGATCACAAAGATGACTTTACACACATGGGAGAGACAGAAAGAATTGGTTGGACAGTTCAAGCTGATGGCCAATGACACAAAGAAAAGATTTAAATAAAAAATCATTATGGCATCAGTCTAATGTGTGCGATCTGGTGACAGTAAATCATTATGACATCAGTCTAATGTGTGCGATCTGGTGACAGTAAATCATTATGACATCAGTCTAATGTGTCCGATCTGGTGACAGTAAATCATTATGACATCAGTCTAATGTGTGCGATCTGGTGACAGTAAATCATTATGACATCAGTCTAATGTGTGGGATCTGGTGACAGTAAAAGTGTGCTGCTATAGAGCTGGAGAATAAGGACCGTATTGCCAGTGCAGTCGCCACCAGATGCTCTGCTCTGATAGTCTCTTTCTTTCTTCACTTCCTCTTGTACCCGTTCGGGTGTCAAGGGAGATAACAAAGTTCTGGTTCATGTCTCTTTGGTGGCTTCACCCGTTGTTCAATTTGTCTACCAACTCTGTGATATCAGTGCCAGAATTGGACACTGGACTCTAGAACAATAAGAAAGATAACGACCACCGAAAATTAAATGTGTCAGAAGAGTGACAGGAAACAGCTTAAGCTACAGAGAGGAAGAAACTCGAAATTGAACCAGCCATCGAATACATAAAGAAACAACAGATAAATTGGTTCGGCCACAAAACAAGACAAAAAGAACTAACAATGACTCAAAGAGCCATAAACAAACGCTACGAAAATGCCAGATTAAGAGGAAGACCGAGAAAGAGATGGATAAATGGAATACTAGAGTCACTAGGAGGGATAACACCATACTTATTACTACATAAATTATTACTATATAAATTCTTGTAACATCTAATAAGGTGATCATTTACTTGCTCTAATCACACTCCTACAATTACTATATACATTCTTGTAACATCTAATAAGGTGATCATTTACTTGCTCTAATCACACTCCTACAGTTACTATATAAATTCTTGTAACATCTAATAAGGTGATCATTTACTTGCTCTAATCACACCCCTACAGTTACTATATAAATTCTTGTAACATCTAATAAGGTGATCATTTACTTGCTCTAATCACACCCCTACAGTTACTATATACATTCTTGTAACATCTAATAAGGTGATCATTTACTTGCTCTAATCACACTCCTACAGTTACTATATAAATTCTTGTAACATCTAATAAGGTGATCATTTACTTGCTCTAATCACACTCCTACAGTTACTATATAAATTCTTGTAACATCTAATAAGGTGATCATTTACTTGCTCTAATCACACCCTACAGTTACTATATAAATTCTTGTAACATCTAATAAGGTGATCATTTACTTGCTCTAATCACACTCCTACAATTACTATATAAATTCTTGTAACATCTGATAAGGTGATCATTTACTTGCTCTAATCACACTCCTACAATTACTATATAAATTCTTGTAACATCTAATAAGGTGATCATTTACTTGCTCTAATCACACCCCTACAGTTACTATATAAATTCTTGTAACATCTGATAAGGTGATCATTTACGTGCTCTAATCACACCCCTACAGTTACTATATACATTCTTGTAACATCTAATAAGGTGATCATTTACTTGCTCTAATCACACCCCTACAGTTACTATATAAATTCTTGTAACATCTGATAAGGTGATCATTTACTTGCTCTAATCACACTCCTACAGTTACTATATAAATTCTTGTAACATCTAATAAGGTGATCATTTACTTGCTCTAATCACACCCCTACAGTTACTATATAAATTCTTGTAACATCTAATAAGGTGATCATTTACTTGCTCTAATCACACCCCGACAGTTACTATATAAATTCTTGTAACATCTAATAAGGTGATCATTTACTTGCTCTAATCACACTCCTACAGTTACTATATAAGCTCGTGTAACATCTGATAAGGTGATCATTTACTTGCTCTAATCACACCCCTACAGTTACTATATAAATTCTTGTAACATCTAATAAGGTGATCATTTACTTGCTCTAATCACACTCCTACAGTTACTATATAAATTCTTGTAACATCTAATAAGGTGATCATTTACTTGCTCTAATCACACCCCTACAGTTACTATATAAATTCTTGTAACATCTAATAAGGTGATCATTTACTTGCTCTAATCACACTCCTACAGTTACTATATAAATTCTTGTAACATCTAATAAGGTGATCATTTACTTGCTCTAATCACACTCCTACAGTTACTATATAAATTCTTGTAACATCTAATAAGGTGATCATTTACTTGCTCTAATCACACTCCTACAGTTACTATATACATTCTTGTAACATCTAATAAGGTGATCATTTACTTGCTCTAATCACACTCCTACAGTTACTATATACATTCTTGTAACATCTAATAAGGTGATCATTTACTTGCTCTAATCACACTCCTACAGTTACTATATACATTCTTGTAACATCTAATAAGGTGATCATTTACTTGCTCTAATCACACTCCTACAGTTACTATATACATTCTTGTAACATCTAATAAGGTGATCATTTACTTGCTCTAATCACACCCCTACAGTTACTATATAAATTCTTGTAACATCTGATAAGGTGATCATTTACTTGCTCTAATCACACTCCTAAAGTTACTATATAAATTCTTGTAACATCTGATAAGGTGATCATTTACTTGCTCTAATCACACTCCTACAGTTACTATATACATTCTTGTAACATCTAATAAGGTGATCATTTACTTGCTCTAATCACACTCCTACAGTTACTATATACATTCTTGTAACATCTAATAAGGTGATCATTTACTTGCTCTAATCACACTCCTACAGTTACTATATACATTCTTGTAACATCTAATAAGGTGATCATTTACTTGCTCTAATCACACCCCTACAGTTACTATATACATTCTTGTAACATCTAATAAGGTGATCATTTACTTGCTCTAATCACACTCCTACAGTTACTATATACATTCTTGTAACATCTAATAAGGTGATCATTTACTTGCTCTAATCACACTCCTACAGTTACTATATACATTCTTGTAACATCTAATAAGGTGATCATTTACTTGCTCTAATCACACTCATACAGTTACTATATACATTCTTGTAACATCTAATAAGGTGATCATTTACTTGCTCTAATCACACTCCTACAGTTACTATATACATTCTTGTAACATCTAATAAGGTGATCATTTACTTGCTCTAATCACACTCCTACAGTTACTATATACATTCTTGTAACATCTAATAAGGTGATCATTTACTTGCTCTAATCACACCCCTACAGTTACTATATAAATTCTTGTAACATCTAATAAGGTGATCATTTACTTGCTCTAATCACACTCCTACAGTTACTATATAAATTCTTGTAACATCTAATAAGGTGATCATTTACTTGCTCTAATCACACTCCTACAGTTACTATATAAGCTCGTGTAACATCTGATAAGGTGATCATTTACTTGCTCTAATCACACTCCTACAGTTACTATATAAGCTCGTGTAACATCTAATAAGGTGATCATTTACTTGCACTAATCACACTCCTACAGTTACTATATAAGCTCGTGTAACATCTGATAAGGTGATCATTTACTTGCTCTAATCACACCCCTACAGTTACTATATAAATTCTTGTAACATCTAATAAGGTGATCATTTACTTGCTCTAATCACACCCCTACAGTTACTATATACATTCTTGTAACATCTAATAAGGTGATCATTTACTTGCTATAATCACACCCCTACAGTTACTATATACATTCTTGTAACATCTGATAAGGTGATCATTTACTTGCTCTAATCACACCCCTACAGTTACTATATACATTCTTGTAACATCTAATAAGGTGATCATTTACTTGCTCTAATCACACCCCTACAGTTACTATATACATTCTTGTAACATTTAATAAGGTGATCATTTACTTGCTCTAATCACACCCCTACAGTTACTATATAAATTCTTGTAACATCTAATAAGGTGATCATTTACTTGCTCTAATCACACCCCTACAGTTACTATATACATTCTTGTAACATCTAATAAGGTGATCATTTACTTGCTCTAATCACACCCCTACAGTTACTATATAAATTCTTGTAACATCTAATAAGGTGATCATTTACTTGCTCTAATCACACTCCTACAGTTACTATATACATTCTTGTAACATCTAATAAGGTGATCATTTACTTGCTCTAATCACACCCCTACAGTTACTATATAAATTCTTGTAACATCTAATAAGGTGATCATTTACTTGCTCTAATCACACCCCTACAGTTACTATATAAATTCTTGTAACATCTAATAAGGTGATCATTTACTTGCTCTAATCACACCCCTACAGTTACTATATAAATTCTTGTAACATCTAATAAGGTGATCATTTACTTGCTCTAATCACACCCCTACAGTTACTATATACATTCTTGTAACATCTAATAAGGTGATCATTTACTTGCTCTAATCACACTCCTACAGTTACTATATACATTCTTGTAACATCTAATAAGGTGATCATTTACTTGCTCTAATCACACCCCTACAGTTACTATATACATTCTTGTAACATCTAATAAGGTGATCATTTACTTGCTCTAATCACACTCCTACAGTTACTATATACATTCTTGTAACATCTAATAAGGTGATCATTTACTTGCTCTAATCACACTCCTACAGTTACTATATACATTCTTGTAACATCTAATAAGGTGATCATTTACTTGCTCTAATCACACTCATACAGTTACTATATACATTCTTGTAACATCTAATAAGGTGATCATTTACTTGCTCTAATCACACTCCTACAGTTACTATATATATTCTTGTAACATCTAATAAGGTGATCATTTACTTGCTCTAATCACACTCCTACAGTTACTATATACATTCTTGTAACATCTAATAAGGTGATCATTTACTTGCTCTAATCACACCCCTACAGTTACTATATAAATTCTTGTAACATCTAATAAGGTGATCATTTACTTGCTCTAATCACACTCCTACAGTTACTATATAAATTCTTGTAACATCTAATAAGGTGATCATTTACTTGCTCTAATCACACTCCTACAGTTACTATATAAGCTCGTGTAACATCTGATAAGGTGATCATTTACTTGCTCTAATCACACTCCTACAGTTACTATATAAGCTCGTGTAACATCTAATAAGGTGATCATTTACTTGCACTAATCACACTCCTACAGTTACTATATAAGCTCGTGTAACATCTGATAAGGTGATCATTTACTTGCTCTAATCACACCCCTACAGTTACTATATAAATTCTTGTAACATCTAATAAGGTGATCATTTACTTGCTCTAATCACACCCCTACAGTTACTATATACATTCTTGTAACATCTAATAAGGTGATCATTTACTTGCTATAATCACACCCCTACAGTTACTATATACATTCTTGTAACATCTGATAAGGTGATCATTTACTTGCTCTAATCACACCCCTACAGTTACTATATACATTCTTGTAACATCTAATAAGGTGATCATTTACTTGCTCTAATCACACCCTACAGTTACTATATACATTCTTGTAACATTTAATAAGGTGATCATTTACTTGCTCTAATCACACCCCTACAGTTACTATATAAATTCTTGTAACATCTAATAAGGTGATCATTTACTTGCTCTAATCACACCCCTACAGTTACTATATACATTCTTGTAACATCTAATAAGGTGATCATTTACTTGCTCTAATCACACCCCTACAGTTACTATATAAATTCTTGTAACATCTAATAAGGTGATCATTTACTTGCTCTAATCACACTCCTACAGTTACTATATACATTCTTGTAACATCTAATAAGGTGATCATTTACTTGCTCTAATCACACCCCTACAGTTACTATATAAATTCTTGTAACATCTAATAAGGTGATCATTTACTTGCTCTAATCACACCCCTACAGTTACTATATAAATTCTTGTAACATCTAATAAGGTGATCATTTACTTGCTCTAATCACACCCCTACAGTTACTATATAAATTCTTGTAACATCTAATAAGGTGATCATTTACTTGCTCTAATCACACCCCTACAGTTACTATATACATTCTTGTAACATCTAATAAGGTGATCATTTACTTGCTCTAATCACACTCCTACAGTTACTATATACATTCTTGTAACATCTAATAAGGTGATCATTTACTTGCTCTAATCACACCCCTACAGTTACTATATACATTCTTGTAACATCTAAAAAGGTGATCATTTACTTGCTCTAATCACACTTCTACAATTACTATATAAATTCTTGTAACATCTGATAAGGTGATCATTTACTTGCTCTAATCACACTCCTACAATTACTATATAAATTCTTGTAACATCTAATAAGGTGATCATTTACTTGCTCTAATCACACACCTACAGTTACTATATAAATTCTTGTAACATCTAATAAGGTGATCATTTACTTGCTCTAATCACACCCCTACAGTTACTATATAAATTCTTGTAACATCTGATAAGGTGATCATTTACTTGCTCTAATCACACTCCTACAGTTACTATATAAATTCTTGTAACATCTAATAAGGTGATCATTTACTTGCTCTAATCACACCCTAGTTACTATATAAATTCTTGTAACATCTAATAAGGTGATCATTTACTTGCTCTAATCACACCCCTACAGTTACTATATAAATTCTTGTAACATCTAATAAGGTGATCATTTACTTGCTCTAATCACACTCCTACAGTTACTATATAAGCTCGTGTAACATCTGATAAGGTGATCATTTACTTGCTCTAATCACACCCCTACAGTAACTATATAAATTCTTGTAACATCTAATAAGGTGATCATTTACTTGCTCTAATCACACTCCTACAGTTACTATATAAATTCTTGTAACATCTAATAAGGTGATCATTTACTTGCTCTAATCACACCCTACAGTTACTATATAAATTCTTGTAACATCTAATAAGGTGATCATTTACTTGCTCTAATCACACTCCTACAGTTACTATATAAATTCTTGTAACATCTAATAAGGTGATCATTTACTTGCTCTAATCACACTCCTACAGTTACTATATAAATTCTTGTAACATCTAATAAGGTGATCATTTACTTGCTCTAATCACACTCCTACAGTTACTATATAAATTCTTGTAACATCTAATAAGGTGATCATTTACTTGCTCTAATCACACTCCTACAGTTACTATATACATTCTTGTAACATCTAATAAGGTGATCATTTACTTGCTCTAATCACACTCCTACAGTTACTATATACATTCTTGTAACATCTAATAAGGTGATCATTTACTTGCTCTAATCACACTCCTACAGTTACTATATACATTCTTGTAACATCTAATAAGGTGATCATTTACTTGCTCTAATCACACCCCTACAGTTACTATATAAATTCTTGTAACATCTAATAAGGTGATCATTTACTTGCTCTAATCACACTCCTACAGTTACTATATACATTCTTGTAACATCTAATAAGGTGATCATTTACTTGCTCTAATCACACTCCTAAAGTTACTATATAAGCTCGTGTAACATCTGATAAGGTGATCATTTACTTGCTATAATCACACTCCTACAGTTACTATATAAGCTCGTGTAACATCTAATAAGGTGATCATTTACTTGCTCTAATCACACTCCTACAGTTACTATATAAGCTCGTGTAACATCTGATAAGGTGATCATTTACTTGCTCTAATCACACCCCTACAGTTACTATATAAATTCTTGTAACATCTAATAAGGTGATCATTTACTTGCTCTAATCACACCCCTACAGTTACTATATACATTCTTGTAACATCTAATAAGGTGATCATTTACTTGCTCTAATCACGCCCCTACAGTTACTATATACATTCTTGTAACATCTGATAAGGTGATCATTTACTTGCTCTAATCACACCCCTACAGTTACTATATACATTCTTGTAACATCTAATAAGGTGATCATTTACTTGCTCTAATCACACCCCTACAGTTACTATATAAATTCTTGTAACATCTAATAAGGTGATCATTTACTTGCTCTAATCACACCCCTACAGTTACTATATAAATTCTTGTAACATCTAATAAGGTGATCATTTACTTGCTCTAATCACACCCCTACAGTTACTATATAAATTCTTGTAACATCTAATAAGGTGATCATTTACTTGCTCTAATCACACTCCTACAGTTACTATATAAGCTCGTGTAACATCTGATAAGGTGATCATTTACTTGCTCTAATCACACCCCTACAGTTACTATATAAATTCTTGTAACATCTAATAAGGTGATCATTTACTTGCTCTAATCACACTCCTACAGTTACTATATACATTCTTGTAACATCTAATAAGGTGATCATTTACTTGCTCTAATCACACCCCTACAGTTACTATATAAATTCTTGTAACATCTAATAAGGTGATCATTTACTTGCTCTAATCACACTCCTACAGTTACTATATAAATTCTTGTAACATCTAATAAGGTGATCATTTACTTGCTCTAATCACACTCCTACAGTTACTATATAAATTCTTGTAACATCTAATAAGGTGATCATTTACTTGCTCTAATCACACTCCTACAGTTACTATATACATTCTTGTAACATCTAATAAGGTGATCATTTACTTGCTCTAATCACACTCCTACAGTTACTATATACATTCTTGTAACATCTAATAAGGTGATCATTTACTTGCTCTAATCACACTCCTACAGTTACTATATACATTCTTGTAACATCTAATAAGGTGATCATTTACTTGCTCTAATCACACCCCTACAGTTACTATATAAATTCTTGTAACATCTGATAAGGTGATCATTTACTTGCTCTAATCACACTCCTACAGTTACTATATAAATTCTTGTAACATCTGATAAGGTGATCATTTACTTGCTCTAATCACACTCCTACAGTTACTATATACATTCTTGTAACATCTAATAAGGTGATCATTTACTTGCTCTAATCACACTCCTACAGTTACTATATACATTCTTGTAACATCTAATAAGGTGATCATTTACTTGCTCTAATCACACTCCTACAGTTACTATATACATTCTTGTAACATCTAATAAGGTGATCATTTACTTGCTCTAATCACACCCCTACAGTTACTATATACATTCTTGTAACATCTAATAAGGTGATCATTTACTTGCTATAATCACACTCCTACAGTTACTATATAAGCTCGTGTAACATCTAATAAGGTGATCATTTACTTGCTCTAATCACACTCCTACAGTTACTATATAAGCTCTTGTAACATCTGATAAGGTGATCATTTACTTGCTCTAATCACACCCCTACAGTTACTATATAAATTCTTGTAACATCTAATAAGGTGATCATTTACTTGCTCTAATCACACCCCTACAGTTACTATATACATTCTTGTAACATCTAATAAAGTGATCATTTACTTGCTCTAATCACGCCCTACAGTTACTATATACATTCTTGTAACATCTAATAAGGTGATCATTTACTTGCTCTAATCACACCCCTACAGTTACTATATACATTCTTGTAACATCTAATAAGGTGATCATTTACTTGCTCTAATCACACCCCTACAGTTACTATATAAATTCTTGTAACATCTAATAAGGTGATCATTTACTTGCTCTAATCACACCCCTACAGTTACTATATAAATTCTTGTAACATCTAATAAGGTGATCATTTACTTGCTCTAATCACACCCCTACAGTTACTATATAAATTCTTGTAACATCTAATAAGGTGATCATTTACTTGCTCTAATCACACTCCTACAGTTACTATATAAATTCTTGTAACATCTGATAAGGTGATCATTTACTTGCTCTAATCACACCCCTACAGTTACTATATAAATTCTTGTAACATCTAATAAGGTGATCATTTACTTGCTCTAATCACACTCCTACAGTTACTATATACATTCTTGTAACATCTAATAAGGTGATCATTTACTTGCTCTAATCACACCCCTACAGTTACTATATAAATTCTTGTAACATCTAATAAGGTGATCATTTACTTGCTCTAATCACACTCCTACAGTTACTATATAAATTCTTGTAACATCTAATAAGGTGATCATTTACTTGCTCTAATCACACTCCTACAGTTACTATATAAATTCTTGTAACATCTAATAAGGTGATCATTTACTTGCTCTAATCACACTCCTACAGTTACTATATACATTCTTGTAACATCTAATAAGGTGATCATTTACTTGCTCTAATCACACTCCTACAGTTACTATATACATTCTTGTAACATCTAATAAGGTGATCATTTACTTGCTCTAATCACACTCCTACAGTTACTATATACATTCTTGTAACATCTAATAAGGTGATCATTTACTTGCTCTAATCACACCCCTACAGTTACTATATAAATTCTTGTAACATCTAATAAGGTGATCATTTACTTGCTCTAATCACACTCCTACAGTTACTATATACATTCTTGTAACATCTAATAAGGTGATCATTTACTTGCTCTAATCACACTCCTACAGTTACTATATAAGCTCGTGTAACATCTAATAAGGTGATCATTTACTTGCTCTAATCACACTCCTACAGTTACTATATAAGCTCGTGTAACATCTAATAAGGTGATCATTTACTTGCTCTAATCACACCCCTACAGTTACTATATAAATTCTTGTAACATCTAATAAGGTGATCATTTACTTGCTCTAATCACACCCCTACAGTTACTATATAAATTCTTGTAACATCTAATAAGGTGATCATTTACTTGCTCTAATCACACCCCTACAGTTACTATATAAATTCTTGTAACATCTAATAAGGTGATCATTTACTTGCTCTAATCACACCCCTACAGTTACTATATACATTCTTGTAACATCTAATAAGGTGATCATTTACTTGCTCTAATCACACTCCTACAGTTACTATATACATTCTTGTAACATCTAATAAGGTGATCATTTACTTGCTCTAATCACACCCCTACAGTTACTATATACATTCTTGTAACATCTAATAAGGTGATCATTTACTTGCTCTAATCACACTTCTACAGTTACTATATAAATTCTTGTAACATCTAATAAGGTGATCATTTACTTGCTCTAATCACACTCCTACAGTTACTATATAAATTCTTGTAACATCTAATAAGGTGATCATTTACTTGCTCTAATCACACACCTACAGTTACTATATAAATTCTTGTAACATCTAATAAGGTGATCATTTACTTGCTCTAATCACACCCTACAGTTACTATATAAATTCTTGTAACATCTAATAAGGTGATCATTTACTTGCTCTAATCACACTCCTACAGTTACTATATAAATTCTTGTAACATCTAATAAGGTGATCATTTACTTGCTCTAATCACACCCCTACAGTTACTATATAAATTCTTGTAACATCTAATAAGGTGATCATTTACTTGCTCTAATCACACCCCTACAGTTACTATATAAATTCTTGTAACATCTAATAAGGTGATCATTTACTTGCTCTAATCACACTCCTACAGTTACTATATAAATTCTTGTAACATCTAATAAGGTGATCATTTACTTGCTCTAATCACACCCCTACAGTTACTATATAAATTCTTGTAACATCTAATAAGGTGATCATTTACTTGCTCTAATCACACTCCTACAGTTACTATATAAATTCTTGTAACATCTAATAAGGTGATCATTTACTTGCTCTAATCACACCCCTACAGTTACTATATAAATTCTTGTAACATCTAATAAGGTGATCATTTACTTGCTCTAATCACACTCCTACAGTTACTATATAAATTCTTGTAACATCTAATAAGGTGATCATTTACTTGCTCTAATCACACTCCTACAGTTACTATATAAATTCTTGTAACATCTAATAAGGTGATCATTTACTTGCTCTAATCACACTCCTACAGTTACTATATAAATTCTTGTAACATCTAATAAGGTGATCATTTACTTGCTCTAATCACACTCCTACAGTTACTATATACATTCTTGTAACATCTAATAAGGTGATCATTTACTTGCTCTAATCACACTCCTACAGTTACTATATACATTCTTGTAACATCTAATAAGGTGATCATTTACTTGCTCTAATCACACTCCTACAGTTACTATATACATTCTTGTAACATCTAATAAGGTGATCATTTACTTGCTCTAATCACACTCCTACAGTTACTATATAATTCTTGTAACATCTAATAAGGTGATCATTTACTTGCTCTAATCACACTCCTACAGTTACTATATAAATTCTTGTAACATCTAATAAGGTGATCATTTACTTGCTCTAATCACACTCCTACAGTTACTATATAAATTCTTGTAACATCTAATAAGGTGATCATTTACTTGCTCTAATCACACCCTACAGTTACTATATAATTCTTGTAACATCTAATAAGGTGATCATTTACTTGCTCTAATCACACCCCTACAGTTACTATATAATTCTTGTAACATCTAATAAGGTGATCATTTACTTGCTCTAATCACACCCTACAGTTACTATATACATTCTTGTAACATCTAATAAGGTGATCATTTACTTGCTCTAATCACACCCCTACAGTTACTATATAAATTCTTGTAACATCTAATAAGGTGATCATTTACTTGCTCTAATCACACCCCTACAGTTACTATATAAATTCTTGTAACATCTAATAAGGTGATCATTTACTTGCTCTAATCACACCCCTACAGTTACTATATACATTCTTGTAACATCTAATAAGGTGATCATTTACTTGCTCTAATCACACCCCTACAGTTACTATATAAATTCTTGTAACATCTAATAAGGTGATCATTTACTTGCTCTAATCACACCCCTACAGTTACTATATAAATTCTTGTAACATCTAATAAGGTGATCATTTACTTGCTCTAATCACACCCCTACAGTTACTATATAAATTCTTGTAACATCTAATAAGGTGATCATTTACTTGCTCTAATCACACTCCTACAGTTACTATATAAATTCTTGTAACATCTAATAAGGTGATCATTTACTTGCTCTAATCACACCCTACAGTTACTATATAAATTCTTGTAACATCTAATAAGGTGATCATTTACTTGCTCTAATCACACTCCTACAGTTACTATATAAATTCTTGTAACATCTAATAAGGTGATCATTTACTTGCTCTAATCACACTCCTACAGTTACTATATAAATTCTTGTAACATCTAATAAGGTGATCATTTACTTGCTCTAATCACACTCCTACAGTTACTATATAAATTCTTGTAACATCTAATAAGGTGATCATTTACTTGCTCTAATCACACTCCTACAGTTACTATATAAATTCTTGTAACATCTAATAAGGTGATCATTTACTTGCTCTAATCACACTCCTACAGTTACTATATAAATTCTTGTAACATCTAATAAGGTGATCATTTACTTGCTCTAATCACACTCCTACAGTTACTATATAAATTCTTGTAACATCTAATAAGGTGATCATTTACTTGCTCTAATCACACTCCTACAGTTACTATATACATTCTTGTAACATCTAATAAGGTGATCATTTACTTGCTCTAATCACACTCCTACAGTTACTATATAAATTCTTGTAACATCTAATAAGGTGATCATTTACTTGCTCTAATCACACTCCTACAGTTACTATATAAATTCTTGTAACATCTAATAAGGTGATCATTTACTTGCTCTAATCACACTCCTACAGTTACTATATACATTCTTGTAACATCTAATAAGGTGATCATTTACTTGCTCTAATCACACTCCTACAGTTACTATATACATTCTTGTAACATCTAATAAGGTGATCATTTACTTGCTCTAATCACACTCCTACAGTTACTATATACATTCTTGTAACATCTAATAAGGTGATCATTTACTTGCTCTAATCACACTCCTACAGTTACTATATACATTCTTGTAACATCTAATAAGGTGATCATTTACTTGCTCTAATCACACTCCTACAGTTACTATATAATTCTTGTAACATCTAATAAGGTGATCATTTACTTGCTCTAATCACACTCCTACAGTTACTATATAAGCTCGTGTAACATCTGATAAGGTGATCATTTACTTGCTCTAATCACACCCCTACAGTTACTATATAAATTCTTGTAACATCTAATAAGGTGATCATTTACTTGCTCTAATCACACCCCTACAGTTACTATATACATTCTTGTAACATCTAATAAGGTGATCATTTACTTGCTCTAATCACACCCCTACAGTTACTATATACATTCTTGTAACATCTGATAAGGTGATCATTTACTTGCTCTAATCACACCCTACAGTTACTATATACATTCTTGTAACATCTAATAAGGTGATCATTTACTTGCTCTAATCACACCCCTACAGTTACTATATAAATTCTTGTAACATCTAATAAGGTGATCATTTACTTGCTCTAATCACACCCCTACAGTTACTATATAAATTCTTGTAACATCTAATAAGGTGATCATTTACTTGCTCTAATCACACCCCTACAGTTACTATATAAATTCTTGTAACATCTAATAAGGTGATCATTTACTTGCTCTAATCACACTCCTACAGTTACTATATAGCTCTTGTAACATCTAATAAGGTGATCATTTACTTGCTCTAATCACACCCCTACAGTTACTATATAAATTCTTGTAACATCTAATAAGGTGATCATTTACTTGCTCTAATCACACTCCTACAGTTACTATATACATTCTTGTAACATCTAATAAGGTGATCATTTACTTGCTCTAATCACACCCCTACAGTTACTATATAAATTCTTGTAACATCTAATAAGGTGATCATTTACTTGCTCTAATCACACTCCTACAGTTACTATATAAATTCTTGTAACATCTAATAAGGTGATCATTTACTTGCTCTAATCACACTCCTACAGTTACTATATAAATTCTTGTAACATCTAATAAGGTGATCATTTACTTGCTCTAATCACACTCCTACAGTTACTATATACATTCTTGTAACATCTAATAAGGTGATCATTTACTTGCTCTAATCACACTCCTACAGTTACTATATACATTCTTGTAACATCTAATAAGGTGATCATTTACTTGCTCTAATCACACTCCTACAGTTACTATATACATTCTTGTAACATCTAATAAGGTGATCATTTACTTGCTCTAATCACACCCTACAGTTACTATATAAATTCTTGTAACATCTAATAAGGTGATCATTTACTTGCTCTAATCACACTCCTACAGTTACTATATAAATTCTTGTAACATCTGATAAGGTGATCATTTACTTGCTCTAATCACACTCCTACAGTTACTATATACATTCTTGTAACATCTAATAAGGTGATCATTTACTTGCTCTAATCACACTCCTACAGTTACTATATACATTCTTGTAACATCTAATAAGGTGATCATTTACTTGCTCTAATCACACTCCTACAGTTACTATATACATTCTTGTAACATCTAATAAGGTGATCATTTACTTGCTCTAATCACACTCCTACAGTTACTATATACATTCTTGTAACATCTAATAAGGTGATCATTTACTTGCTCTAATCACACTCCTACAGTTACTATATACATTCTTGTAACATCTAATAAGGTGATCATTTACTTGCTCTAATCACACTCCTACAGTTACTATATACATTCTTGTAACATCTAATAAGGTGATCATTTACTTGCTCTAATCACACTCCTACAGTTACTATATACATTCTTGTAACATCTAATAAGGTGATCATTTACTTGCTCTAATCACACTCCTACAGTTACTATATACATTCTTGTAACATCTAATAAGGTGATCATTTACTTGCTCTAATCACACTCCTACAGTTACTATACATTCTTGTAACATCTAATAAGGTGATCATTTACTTGCTCTAATCACACCCCTACAGTTACTATATAAATTCTTGTAACATCTAATAAGGTGATCATTTACTTGCTCTAATCACACCCCTACAGTTACTATATAAATTCTTGTAACATCTAATAAGGTGATCATTTACTTGCTCTAATCACACCCTACAGTTACTATATACATTCTTGTAACATCTAATAAGGTGATCATTTACTTGCTCTAATCACACCCCTACAGTTACTATATAATTCTTGTAACATCTAATAAGGTGATCATTTACTTGCTCTAATCACACCCTACAGTTACTATATACATTCTTGTAACATCTAATAAGGTGATCATTTACTTGCTCTAATCACACCCCTACAGTTACTATATAAATTCTTGTAACATCTAATAAGGTGATCATTTACTTGCTCTAATCACACCCCTACAGTTACTATATAAATTCTTGTAACATCTAATAAGGTGATCATTTACTTGCTCTAATCACACTCCTACAGTTACTATATAATTCTTGTAACATCTAATAAGGTGATCATTTACTTGCTCTAATCACACCCCTACAGTTACTATATAAATTCTTGTAACATCTAATAAGGTGATCATTTACTTGCTCTAATCACACCCTACAGTTACTATATACATTCTTGTAACATCTAATAAGGTGATCATTTACTTGCTCTAATCACACCCTACAGTTACTATATACATTCTTGTAACATCTAATAAGGTGATCATTTACTTGCTCTAATCACACTCCTACAGTTACTATATACATTCTTGTAACATCTAATAAGGTGATCATTTACTTGCTCTAATCACACTCCTACAGTTACTATATAAATTCTTGTAACATCTAATAAGGTGATCATTTACTTGCTCTAATCACACTCCTACAGTTACTATATACATTCTTGTAACATCTAATAAGGTGATCATTTACTTGCTCTAATCACACTCCTACAGTTACTATATACATTCTTGTAACATCTAATAAGGTGATCATTTACTTGCTCTAATCACACTCCTACAGTTACTATATACATTCTTGTAACATCTAATAAGGTGATCATTTACTTGCTCTAATCACACCCCTACAGTTACTATATAATTCTTGTAACATCTAATAAGGTGATCATTTACTTGCTCTAATCACACCCCTACAGTTACTATATAAATTCTTGTAACATCTAATAAGGTGATCATTTACTTGCTCTAATCACACTCCTACAGTTACTATATACATTCTTGTAACATCTAATAAGGTGATCATTTACTTGCTCTAATCACACTCCTACAGTTACTATATACATTCTTGTAACATCTAATAAGGTGATCATTTACTTGCTCTAATCACACTCCTACAGTTACTATATACATTCTTGTAACATCTAATAAGGTGATCATTTACTTGCTCTAATCACACCCCTACAGTTACTATATACATTCTTGTAACATCTAATAAGGTGATCATTTACTTGCTCTAATCACACTCCTACAGTTACTATATACATTCTTGTAACATCTAATAAGGTGATCATTTACTTGCTCTAATCACACTCCTACAGTTACTATATACATTCTTGTAACATCTAATAAGGTGATCATTTACTTGCTCTAATCACACTCCTACAGTTACTATATACATTCTTGTAACATCTAATAAGGTGATCATTTACTTGCTCTAATCACACTCCTACAGTTACTATATAAATTCTTGTAACATCTAATAAGGTGATCATTTACTTGCTCTAATCACACTCCTACAGTTACTATATAAATTCTTGTAACATCTAATAAGGTGATCATTTACTTGCTCTAATCACACCCTACAGTTACTATATAAATTCTTGTAACATCTAATAAGGTGATCATTTACTTGCTCTAATCACACTCCTACAGTTACTATATAAATTCTTGTAACATCTAATAAGGTGATCATTTACTTGCTCTAATCACACCCCTACAGTTACTATATAAATTCTTGTAACATCTAATAAGGTGATCATTTACTTGCTCTAATCACACTCCTACAGTTACTATATAAGCTCGTGTAACATCTAATAAGGTGATCATTTACTTGCTCTAATCACACTCCTACAGTTACTATATAAATTCTTGTAACATCTAATAAGGTGATCATTTACTTGCTCTAATCACACTCCTACAGTTACTATATAAATTCTTGTAACATCTAATAAGGTGATCATTTACTTGCTCTAATCACACTCCTACAGTTACTATATACATTCTTGTAACATCTAATAAGGTGATCATTTACTTGCTCTAATCACACCCTACAGTTACTATATACATTCTTGTAACATCTAATAAGGTGATCATTTACTTGCTCTAATCACACTCCTACAGTTACTATATACATTCTTGTAACATCTAATAAGGTGATCATTTACTTGCTCTAATCACACCCCTACAGTTACTATATAATTCTTGTAACATCTAATAAGGTGATCATTTACTTGCTCTAATCACACTCCTACAGTTACTATATAATTCTTGTAACATCTAATAAGGTGATCATTTACTTGCTCTAATCACACCCCTACAGTTACTATATAAATTCTTGTAACATCTAATAAGGTGATCATTTACTTGCTCTAATCACACCCCTACAGTTACTATATAAATTCTTGTAACATCTAATAAGGTGATCATTTACTTGCTCTAATCACACTCCTACAGTTACTATATAATTCTTGTAACATCTAATAAGGTGATCATTTACTTGCTCTAATCACACCCCTACAGTTACTATATAAATTCTTGTAACATCTAATAAGGTGATCATTTACTTGCTCTAATCACACTCCTACAGTTACTATATAAATTCTTGTAACATCTAATAAGGTGATCATTTACTTGCTCTAATCACACTCCTACAGTTACTATATAAATTCTTGTAACATCTAATAAGGTGATCATTTACTTGCTCTAATCACACCCCTACAGTTACTATATAAATTCTTGTAACATCTAATAAGGTGATCATTTACTTGCTCTAATCACACTCCTACAGTTACTATATACATTCTTGTAACATCTAATAAGGTGATCATTTACTTGCTCTAATCACACTCCTACAGTTACTATATACATTCTTGTAACATCTAATAAGGTGATCATTTACTTGCTCTAATCACACTCCTACAGTTACTATATAAATTCTTGTAACATCTAATAAGGTGATCATTTACTTGCTCTAATCACACTCCTACAGTTACTATATACATTCTTGTAACATCTAATAAGGTGATCATTTACTTGCTCTAATCACACTCCTACAGTTACTATATACATTCTTGTAACATCTAATAAGGTGATCATTTACTTGCTCTAATCACACTCCTACAGTTACTATATACATTCTTGTAACATCTAATAAGGTGATCATTTACTTGCTCTAATCACACTCCTACAGTTACTATATACATTCTTGTAACATCTAATAAGGTGATCATTTACTTGCTCTAATCACACTCCTACAGTTACTATATAAATTCTTGTAACATCTAATAAGGTGATCATTTACTTGCTCTAATCACACCCTACAGTTACTATATACATTCTTGTAACATCTAATAAGGTGATCATTTACTTGCTCTAATCACACTCCTACAGTTACTATATACATTCTTGTAACATCTAATAAGGTGATCATTTACTTGCTCTAATCACACTCCTACAGTTACTATATACATTCTTGTAACATCTAATAAGGTGATCATTTACTTGCTCTAATCACACTCCTACAGTTACTATATAAATTCTTGTAACATCTAATAAGGTGATCATTTACTTGCTCTAATCACACTCCTACAGTTACTATATAAATTCTTGTAACATCTAATAAGGTGATCATTTACTTGCTCTAATCACACTCCTACAGTTACTATATACATTCTTGTAACATCTAATAAGGTGATCATTTACTTGCTCTAATCACACTCCTACAGTTACTATATAAATTCTTGTAACATCTAATAAGGTGATCATTTACTTGCTCTAATCACACTCCTACAGTTACTATATACATTCTTGTAACATCTAATAAGGTGATCATTTACTTGCTCTAATCACACCCTACAGTTACTATATACATTCTTGTAACATCTAATAAGGTGATCATTTACTTGCTCTAATCACACTCCTACAGTTACTATATACATTCTTGTAACATCTAATAAGGTGATCATTTACTTGCTCTAATCACACTCCTACAGTTACTATATAAATTCTTGTAACATCTAATAAGGTGATCATTTACTTGCTCTAATCACACTCCTACAGTTACTATATAAATTCTTGTAACATCTAATAAGGTGATCATTTACTTGCTCTAATCACACTCCTACAGTTACTATATAAATTCTTGTAACATCTAATAAGGTGATCATTTACTTGCTCTAATCACACCCCTACAGTTACTATATAAATTCTTGTAACATCTAATAAGGTGATCATTTACTTGCTCTAATCACACCCTACAGTTACTATATACATTCTTGTAACATCTAATAAGGTGATCATTTACTTGCTCTAATCACACTCCTACAGTTACTATATACATTCTTGTAACATCTAATAAGGTGATCATTTACTTGCTCTAATCACACTCCTACAGTTACTATATAAATTCTTGTAACATCTAATAAGGTGATCATTTACTTGCTCTAATCACACTCCTACAGTTACTATATAAATTCTTGTAACATCTAATAAGGTGATCATTTACTTGCTCTAATCACACTCCTACAGTTACTATATAAATTCTTGTAACATCTAATAAGGTGATCATTTACTTGCTCTAATCACACCCCTACAGTTACTATATAAATTCTTGTAACATCTAATAAGGTGATCATTTACTTGCTCTAATCACACCCCTACAGTTACTATATACATTCTTGTAACATCTAATAAGGTGATCATTTACTTGCTCTAATCACACCCCTACAGTTACTATATACATTCTTGTAACATCTAATAAGGTGATCATTTACTTGCTCTAATCACACCCCTACAGTTACTATATACATTCTTGTAACATCTAATAAGGTGATCATTTACTTGCTCTAATCACACCCTACAGTTACTATATAAATTCTTGTAACATCTAATAAGGTGATCATTTACTTGCTCTAATCACACCCCTACAGTTACTATATAAATTCTTGTAACATCTAATAAGGTGATCATTTACTTGCTCTAATCACACCCCTACAGTTACTATATAATTCTTGTAACATCTAATAAGGTGATCATTTACTTGCTCTAATCACACTCCTACAGTTACTATATAAATTCTTGTAACATCTAATAAGGTGATCATTTACTTGCTCTAATCACACTCCTACAGTTACTATATAAATTCTTGTAACATCTAATAAGGTGATCATTTACTTGCTCTAATCACACTCCTACAGTTACTATATACATTCTTGTAACATCTAATAAGGTGATCATTTACTTGCTCTAATCACACTCCTACAGTTACTATATACATTCTTGTAACATCTAATAAGGTGATCATTTACTTGCTCTAATCACACTCCTACAGTTACTATATACATTCTTGTAACATCTAATAAGGTGATCATTTACTTGCTCTAATCACACTCCTACAGTTACTATATAAATTCTTGTAACATCTAATAAGGTGATCATTTACTTGCTCTAATCACACTCCTACAGTTACTATATACATTCTTGTAACATCTAATAAGGTGATCATTTACTTGCTCTAATCACACTCCTACAGTTACTATATACATTCTTGTAACATCTAATAAGGTGATCATTTACTTGCTCTAATCACACTCCTACAGTTACTATATAAATTCTTGTAACATCTAATAAGGTGATCATTTACTTGCTCTAATCACACTCCTACAGTTACTATATAAATTCTTGTAACATCTAATAAGGTGATCATTTACTTGCTCTAATCACACCCCTACAGTTACTATATAAATTCTTGTAACATCTAATAAGGTGATCATTTACTTGCTCTAATCACACTCCTACAGTTACTATATAAATTCTTGTAACATCTAATAAGGTGATCATTTACTTGCTCTAATCACACTCCTACAGTTACTATATAAATTCTTGTAACATCTAATAAGGTGATCATTTACTTGCTCTAATCACACTCCTACAGTTACTATATAAATTCTTGTAACATCTAATAAGGTGATCATTTACTTGCTCTAATCACACTCCTACAGTTACTATATACATTCTTGTAACATCTAATAAGGTGATCATTTACTTGCTCTAATCACACCCCTACAGTTACTATATACATTCTTGTAACATCTAATAAGGTGATCATTTACTTGCTCTAATCACACCCCTACAGTTACTATATAAATTCTTGTAACATCTAATAAGGTGATCATTTACTTGCTCTAATCACACCCTACAGTTACTATATAAATTCTTGTAACATCTAATAAGGTGATCATTTACTTGCTCTAATCACACCCCTACAGTTACTATATAAATTCTTGTAACATCTAATAAGGTGATCATTTACTTGCTCTAATCACACTCCTACAGTTACTATATACATTCTTGTAACATCTAATAAGGTGATCATTTACTTGCTCTAATCACACTCCTACAGTTACTATATACATTCTTGTAACATCTAATAAGGTGATCATTTACTTGCTCTAATCACACTCCTACAGTTACTATATAAATTCTTGTAACATCTAATAAGGTGATCATTTACTTGCTCTAATCACACCCCTACAGTTACTATATACATTCTTGTAACATCTAATAAGGTGATCATTTACTTGCTCTAATCACACTCCTACAGTTACTATATACATTCTTGTAACATCTAATAAGGTGATCATTTACTTGCTCTAATCACACTCCTACAGTTACTATATACATTCTTGTAACATCTAATAAGGTGATCATTTACTTGCTCTAATCACACTCCTACAGTTACTATATAAATTCTTGTAACATCTAATAAGGTGATCATTTACTTGCTCTAATCACACTCCTACAGTTACTATATAAATTCTTGTAACATCTAATAAGGTGATCATTTACTTGCTCTAATCACACTCCTACAGTTACTATATACATTCTTGTAACATCTAATAAGGTGATCATTTACTTGCTCTAATCACACTCCTACAGTTACTATATACATTCTTGTAACATCTAATAAGGTGATCATTTACTTGCTCTAATCACACTCCTACAGTTACTATATACATTCTTGTAACATCTAATAAGGTGATCATTTACTTGCTCTAATCACACTCCTACAGTTACTATATACATTCTTGTAACATCTAATAAGGTGATCATTTACTTGCTCTAATCACACTCCTACAGTTACTATATAATTCTTGTAACATCTAATAAGGTGATCATTTACTTGCTCTAATCACACCCCTACAGTTACTATATACATTCTTGTAACATCTAATAAGGTGATCATTTACTTGCTCTAATCACACTCCTACAGTTACTATATACATTCTTGTAACATCTAATAAGGTGATCATTTACTTGCTCTAATCACACTCCTACAGTTACTATATACATTCTTGTAACATCTAATAAGGTGATCATTTACTTGCTCTAATCACACTCCTACAGTTACTATATACATTCTTGTAACATCTAATAAGGTGATCATTTACTTGCTCTAATCACACTCCTACAGTTACTATATAAATTCTTGTAACATCTAATAAGGTGATCATTTACTTGCTCTAATCACACTCCTACAGTTACTATATACATTCTTGTAACATCTAATAAGGTGATCATTTACTTGCTCTAATCACACTCCTACAGTTACTATATAAATTCTTGTAACATCTAATAAGGTGATCATTTACTTGCTCTAATCACACTCCTACAGTTACTATATACATTCTTGTAACATCTAATAAGGTGATCATTTACTTGCTCTAATCACACTCCTACAGTTACTATATACATTCTTGTAACATCTAATAAGGTGATCATTTACTTGCTCTAATCACACTCCTACAGTTACTATATAAATTCTTGTAACATCTAATAAGGTGATCATTTACTTGCTCTAATCACACTCCTACAGTTACTATATAATTCTTGTAACATCTGAAAAGGTGATCATTTACTTGCTCTAATCACACTCCTACAGTTACTATATAATTCTTGTAACATCTAATAAGGTGATCATTTACTTGCTCTAATCACACTCCTACAGTTACTATATAATTCTTGTAACATCTAATAAGGTGATCATTTACTTGCTCTAATCACACCCCTACAGTTACTATATAAATTCTTGTAACATCTAATAAGGTGATCATTTACTTGCTCTAATCACACCCCTACAGTTACTATATACATTCTTGTAACATCTAATAAGGTGATCATTTACTTGCTCTAATCACACCCCTACAGTTACTATATACATTCTTGTAACATCTAATAAGGTGATCATTTACTTGCTCTAATCACACCCCTACAGTTACTATATACATTCTTGTAACATCTAATAAGGTGATCATTTACTTGCTCTAATCACACTCCTACAGTTACTATATAAATTCTTGTAACATCTAATAAGGTGATCATTTACTTGCTCTAATCACACTCCTACAGTTACTATATAAATTCTTGTAACATCTAATAAGGTGATCATTTACTTGCTCTAATCACACCCCTACAGTTACTATATAAATTCTTGTAACATCTAATAAGGTGATCATTTACTTGCTCTAATCACACTCCTACAGTTACTATATAAATTCTTGTAACATCTAATAAGGTGATCATTTACTTGCTCTAATCACACTCCTACAGTTACTATATAAATTCTTGTAACATCTAATAAGGTGATCATTTACTTGCTCTAATCACACCCCTACAGTTACTATATAAATTCTTGTAACATCTAATAAGGTGATCATTTACTTGCTCTAATCACACTCCTACAGTTACTATATAAATTCTTGTAACATCTAATAAGGTGATCATTTACTTGCTCTAATCACACCCCTACAGTTACTATATAATTCTTGTAACATCTAATAAGGTGATCATTTACTTGCTCTAATCACACTCCTACAGTTACTATATAATTCTTGTAACATCTAATAAGGTGATCATTTACTTGCTCTAATCACACTCCTACAGTTACTATATAAATTCTTGTAACATCTAATAAGGTGATCATTTACTTGCTCTAATCACACTCCTACAGTTACTATATAAATTCTTGTAACATCTAATAAGGTGATCATTTACTTGCTCTAATCACACTCCTACAGTTACTATATACATTCTTGTAACATCTAATAAGGTGATCATTTACTTGCTCTAATCACACTCCTACAGTTACTATATACATTCTTGTAACATCTAATAAGGTGATCATTTACTTGCTCTAATCACACTCCTACAGTTACTATATACATTCTTGTAACATCTAATAAGGTGATCATTTACTTGCTCTAATCACACCCCTACAGTTACTATATAAATTCTTGTAACATCTAATAAGGTGATCATTTACTTGCTCTAATCACACCCCTACAGTTGCTATATAAATTCTTGTAACATCTAATAAGGTGATCATTTACTTGCTCTAATCACACTCCTACAGTTACTATATAAATTCTTGTAACATCTAATAAGGTGATCATTTACTTGCTCTAATCACACTCCTACAGTTACTATATAAATTCTTGTAACATCTAATAAGGTGATCATTTACTTGCTCTAATCACACTCCTACAGTTACTATATACATTCTTGTAACATCTAATAAGGTGATCATTTACTTGCTCTAATCACACTCCTACAGTTACTATATACATTCTTGTAACATCTAATAAGGTGATCATTTACTTGCTCTAATCACACCCCTACAGTTACTATATAAATTCTTGTAACATCTAATAAGGTGATCATTTACTTGCTCTAATCACACCCCTACAGTTACTATATACATTCTTGTAACATCTAATAAGGTGATCATTTACTTGCTCTAATCACACTCCTACAGTTACTATATACATTCTTGTAACATCTAATAAGGTGATCATTTACTTGCTCTAATCACACTCCTACAGTTACTATATACATTCTTGTAACATCTAATAAGGTGATCATTTACTTGCTCTAATCACACTCCTACAGTTACTATATACATTCTTGTAACATCTAATAAGGTGATCATTTACTTGCTCTAATCACACTCCTACAGTTACTATATAAATTCTTGTAACATCTAATAAGGTGATCATTTACTTGCTCTAATCACACCCCTACAGTTACTATATACATTCTTGTAACATCTAATAAGGTGATCATTTACTTGCTCTAATCACACTCCTACAGTTACTATATACATTCTTGTAACATCTAATTAGGTGATCATTTACTTGCTCTAATCACACTCCTACAGTTACTATATACATTCTTGTAACATCTAATAAGGTGATCATTTACTTGCTCTAATCACACTCCTACAGTTACTATATACATTCTTGTAACATCTAATAAGGTGATCATTTACTTGCTCTAATCACACTCCTACAGTTACTATATACATTCTTGTAACATCTAATAAGATGATCATTTACTTGCTCTAATCACACTCCTACAGTTACTATATACATTCTTGTAACATCTAATAAGGTGATCATTTACTTGCTCTAATCACACTCCTACAGTTACTATATAAATTCTTGTAACATCTAATAAGGTGATCATTTACTTGCTCTAATCACACTCCTACAGTTACTATATACATTCTTGTAACATCTAATAAGGTGATCATTTACTTGCTCTAATCACACTCCTACAGTTACTATATACATTCTTGTAACATCTAATAAGGTGATCATTTACTTGCTCTAATCACACTCCTACAGTTACTATATAAATTCTTGTAACATCTAATAAGGTGATCATTTACTTGCTCTAATCACACTCCTACAGTTACTATATAAGCTCGTGTAACATCTGATAAGGTGATCATTTACTTGCTCTAATCACACTCCTACAGTTACTATATAAGCTCGTGTAACATCTAATAAGGTGATCATTTACTTGCTCTAATCACACTCCTACAGTTACTATATAAGCTCGTGTAACATCTGATAAGGTGATCATTTACTTGCTCTAATCACACCCCTACAGTTACTATATAAATTCTTGTAACATCTAATAAGGTGATCATTTACTTGCTCTAATCACACCCCTACAGTTACTATATACATTCTTGTAACATCTAATAAGGTGATCATTTACTTGCTATAATCACACCCCTACAGTTACTATATACATTCTTGTAACATCTGATAAGGTGATCATTTACTTGCTCTAATCACACCCCTACAGTTACTATATACATTCTTGTAACATCTAATAAGGTGATCATTTACTTGCTCTAATCACACCCCTACAGTTACTATATACATTCTTGTAACATCTAATAAGGTGATCATTTACTTGCTATAATCACACCCCTACAGTTACTATATACATTCTTGTAACATCTGATAAGGTGATCATTTACTTGCTCTAATCACACCCCTACAGTTACTATATACATTCTTGTAACATCTAATAAGGTGATCATTTACTTGCTCTAATCACACCCCTACAGTTACTATATACATTCTTGTAACATCTAATAAGGTGATCATTTACTTGCTCTAATCACACCCCTACAGTTACTATATAAATTCTTGTAACATCTAATAAGGTGATCATTTACTTGCTCTAATCACACCCCTACAGTTACTATATAAATTCTTGTAACATCTAATAAAGTGATCATTTACTTGCTCTAATCACACTCCTACAGTTACTATATACATTCTTGTAACATCTAATAAGGTGATCATTTACTTGCTCTAATCACACCCCTACAGTTACTATATAAATTCTTGTAACATCTAATAAGGTGATCATTTACTTGCTCTAATCACACCCCTACAGTTACTATATAAATTCTTGTAACATCTAATAAGGTGATCATTTACTTGCTCTAATCACACCCCTACAGTTACTATAAATTCTTGTAACATCTAATAAGGTGATCATTTACTTGCTCTAATCACACCCCTACAGTTACTATATACATTCTTGTAACATCTAATAAGGTGATCATTTACTTGCTCTAATCACACTCCTACAGTTACTATATACATTCTTGTAACATCTAATAAGGTGATCATTTACTTGCTCTAATCACACCCCTACAGTTACTATATACATTCTTGTAACATCTAATAAGGTGATCATTTACTTGCTCTAATCACACTTCTACAATTACTATATAAATTCTTGTAACATCTGATAAGGTGATCATTTACTTGCTCTAATCACACTCCTACAATTACTATATAAATTCTTGTAACATCTAATAAGGTGATCATTTACTTGCTCTAATCACACCCATACAGTTACTATATAAATTCTTGTAACATCTGATAAGGTGATCATTTACTTGCTCTAATCACACCCTACAGTTACTATATAAATTCTTGTAACATCTAATAAGGTGATCATTTACTTGCTCTAATCACACCCCTACAGTTACTATATAAATTCTTGTAACATCTGATAAGGTGATCATTTACTTGCTCTAATCACACTCCTACAGTTACTATATAAATTCTTGTAACATCTAATAAGGTGATCATTTACTTGCTCTAATCACACCCCTAGTTACTATATAAATTCTTGTAACATCTAATAAGGTGATCATTTACTTGCTCTAATCACACCCCTACAGTTACTATATAAATTCTTGTAACATCTAATAAGGTGATCATTTACTTGCTCTAATCACACTCCTACAGTTACTATATAAGCTCGTGTAACATCTGATAAGGTGATCATTTACTTGCTCTAATAACACTCCTACAGTTACTATATAAATTCTTGTAACATCTAATAAGGTGATCATTTACTTGCTCTAATCACACTCCTACAGTTACTATATAAATTCTTGTAACATCTAATAAGGTGATCATTTACTTGCTCTAATCACACTCCTACAGTTACTATATACATTCTTGTAACATCTAATAAGGTGATCATTTACTTGCTCTAATCACACTCCTACAGTTACTATATACATTCTTGTAACATCTAATAAGGTGATCATTTACTTGCTCTAATCACACTCCTACAGTTACTGTATACATTCTTGTAACATCTAATAAGGTGATCATTTACTTGCTCTAATCACACCCCTACAGTTACTATATAAATTCTTGTAACATCTAATAAGGTGATCATTTACTTGCTCTAATCACACTCCTACAGTTACTATATACATTCTTGTAACATCTAATAAGGTGATCATTTACTTGCTCTAATCACACTCCTACAGTTACTATATAAGCTCGTGTAACATCTGATAAGGTGATCATTTACTTGCTCTAATCACACCCCTACAGTAACTATATAAATTCTTGTAACATCTAATAAGGTGATCATTTACTTGCTCTAATCACACCCCTACAGTTACTATATAAATTCTTGTAACATCTAATAAGGTGATCATTTACTTGCTCTAATCACACCCCTACAGTTACTATATAAATTCTTGTAACATCTAATAACGTGATCATTTACTTGCTCTAATCACACTCCTACAGTTACTATATAAATTCTTGTAACATCTAATAAGGTGATCATTTACTTGCTCTAATCACACTCCTACAGTTACTATATAAATTCTTGTAACATCTAATAAGGTGATCATTTACTTGCTCTAATCACACTCCTACAGTTACTATATAAATTCTTGTAACATCTAATAAGGTGATCATTTACTTGCTCTAATCACACTCCTACAGTTACTATATACATTCTTGTAACATCTAATAAGGTGATCATTTACTTGCTCTAATCACACTCATACAGTTACTATATACATTCTTGTAACATCTAATAAGGTGATCATTTACTTGCTCTAATCACACCCCTACAGTTACTATATAAATTCTTGTAACATCTAATAAGGTGATCATTTACTTGCTCTAATCACACCCCTACAGTTACTATATACATTCTTGTAACATCTAATAAGGTGATCATTTACTTGCTCTAATCACACTCCTACAGTTACTATATACATTCTTGTAACATCTAATAAGGTGATCATTTACTTGCTCTAATCACACTCCTACAGTTACTATATACATTCTTGTAACATCTAATAAGGTGATCATTTACTTGCTCTAATCACACTCCTACAGTTACTATATACATTCTTGTAACATCTAATAAGGTGATCATTTACTTGCTCTAATCACACTCCTACAGTTACTATATAAATTCTTGTAACATCTAATAAGGTGATCATTTACTTGCTCTAATCACACCCCTACAGTTACTATATACATTCTTGTAACATCTAATAAGGTGATCATTTACTTGCTCTAATCACACTCCTACAGTTACTATATACATTCTTGTAACATCTAATTAGGTGATCATTTACTTGCTCTAATCACACTCCTACAGTTACTATATACATTCTTGTAACATCTAATAAGGTGATCATTTACTTGCTCTAATCACACTCCTACAGTTACTATATACATTCTTGTAACATCTAATAAGGTGATCATTTACTTGCTCTAATCACACTCCTACAGTTACTATATACATTCTTGTAACATCTAATAAGATGATCATTTACTTGCTCTAATCACACTCCTACAGTTACTATATACATTCTTGTAACATCTAATAAGGTGATCATTTACTTGCTCTAATCACACTCCTACAGTTACTATATACATTCTTGTAACATCTAATAAGGTGATCATTTACTTGCTCTAATCACACTCCTACAGTTACTATATACATTCTTGTAACATCTAATAAGGTGATCATTTACTTGCTCTAATCACACTCCTACAGTTACTATATACATTCTTGTAACATCTAATAAGGTGATCATTTACTTGCTCTAATCACACCCCTACAGTTACTATATACATTCTTGTAACATCTAATAAGGTGATCATTTACTTGCTCTAATCACACTCCTACAGTTACTATATACATTCTTGTAACATCTAATAAGGTGATCATTTACTTGCTCTAATCACACTCCTACAGTTACTATATACATTCTTGTAACATCTAATACAGTTGTCTGACAGTAATTTTAAAAAAAAAACTGTTCTGACCATTCCGAGAATCGACCCGCTTCCCCCTGGTTTGGATGATGGCGGGTTACCCATCTAGCAACCCGATCTTGGGAAGGGGGGCATGGGTTAAGGCAAAGAAATTCAAACAAAAGTACGAAATTGCGAAGCTGTAGTAAAGTTGGATGTGAAGAAGAAATGGGAAAAATAAATATTTTTTAAAAATGGCAAGATTAAAGATTGACGTGACCGATGTCATTGTGATTCTCGGTGGCCATAAGGGTACGGGTATCGAAGGTTTAAACAAATGTGATCAAATTGACCTCAGGCAGCATGACACATGATGACGGTGGGATACATTATATCCAGCATTTCGCAGAGGAAAACACAGATAAGATATCATCTAAACCGCTCCTCAACACCACCTCCGTGGAAAAATCGAAACTAGAACAGCACTTGAATGGAATCCTGCCCACAGATTTCCAAGTAAGAAATATATCGTATAGCGAGCGGTCGGGTATTGTATAGCCTGGCTTGTACATTGTACCTAGTAGACCCGAGGGCACGAACATGACCTGGCTTAAACTCGCGTCGTGGGTGTGAGTCGGTGCCGAGGAGTAATATCGTAATCCTAATCAGCGCCAATTGCAGGCGTTGACGACTATGCGTCTGCAAACCGTTGGGTGCAAATCGAAATAATTGGGGGCGTGAAATTGTAGAAAAATGAGGAAATCGTAGAAGGAGAGTGGCGTCATCGTGCTACCTAAATGTTCCGAACAACAGAGCACGATTAAGTAAATAGAGAGCAAGAAGAGGCTCATCTGAGATAGAGGTAAGCAAAGAGAAAAGATACCAGACAGTTTAAGAGAATGGCTTGGCAGAAGGTCAACAGAAATAATAAATATCTGTCGAGATAGAAAGTTGTGGAGAGACATGATCACCTACGCTAGCAGGCACGGTACTTAATGAAACTATTATAAGTTATATAAATAATGTTTAAAAGAAAAGGCAAACCATAAACAATATATAACAAGGGAACACAAACATTCCACCTTCATATCATATGATATGAGATGGTCTAGAGGTAACACGTCAGGCTTTGGAACTGAGGGTTACAGGGTTGAATCCCTTAGCATGCAATTTGTCACTCCAAACACGTGATTTCTTTGTGTCTCTACCTTCCCCTGGTCTCTAAATAGTGAGATCTGATGTCTACCCCTTTCTGGGTAGTGAAATCTGATGTCAAGCCCTTTCTGGGTAGTGAGACCCGATATATAGCCCTCTCTGTGTAGTGAGATCCGATGTATAGCCCTCTCTGTGTAGTGAGATCCGATGTATAGCCCTCTCTGTGTAGTGAGATCCGATGTCTAGCCAGCTCTGGGTAGTGAGATCCGATGTCTAGCCCTCTCTAAGTAGTGAGATTCGATGTCTAGCCCTCTCTGGGTAGTGAGATCCGGATGTCTAGCCCACTCTGGGTAGGGAGATCCGATGTCTAGCCCTCTCTGGGTAGTGAGATCCGATGTCTAGCCCTCTCTAAGTAGTCAGATCTGATGTCTAGTCCTCTCTATGTAGTGAGATCTGATGTCTAGCCCTCTCTGGGTAGTTAGATCTGATGTATAGCCCTCTCTGGGTAATGAGATCCGATGTCTAGTCCTCTCTGTGTAGTGAGATCCAATGTATAGCCCTCTCTGTGTAGTGAGATCCGATGTCTAGCCCTCTCTGGGTAGTGAGGTCCGATGTCTAGCCCTCTCTAAGTAGTGAGATTCGATGTCTAGCCCTCTCTGGGTAGTGAGATCCGATGTCTAGTCCACTCTGGGTAGGGAGATCCGATGTCTAGCCCTCTCTGGGTAGTGAGATCCGATGTCTAGCCCTCTCTGGGTAGTGAGATACGATGTCTAGCCCTCTCTAAGTAGTCAGATCTGATGTCTAGTCCTCTCTATGTAGTGAGATCTGATGTATAGCCCTCTCTGGGTAGTGAGATTCGATGTCTAGTCCTCTCTGGGTAGTGAGATCCGATGTCTAGTCCTCTCTAAGTAGTGAGATTTGATGTCTAGTCCTCTCTGGGTAGTGAGAACCGATGTCTAGTCCTCTCTGGGTAGTGAGAACCGATGTCTAGTCCTCTCTGGGTAGTGAGATCCGATGTCTAGTCCTCTCTAAGTAGTGAGATCCGATGTCTAGTCCTCTCTGGGTAGTGAGATCCGATGTCTAGTCCTCTCTAAGTAGTGAGATTTGATGTCTAGTCCTCTCTAAGTAGTGAGATCCGATGTCTAATCCTCTCTAAGTAGTGACATCCGATGTCTAGTCCTCTCTAAGTAGTGAGATCCGATGTCTAGCCCTCTCTAAGTAGTGAGATTTGATGTCTAGTCCTCTCTAAGTAGTGAGATCCGATGTCTAGTCCTCTCTGGGTAGTGAGATCCGATGTCTAGTCCTCTCTAAGTAGTGAGATCTGATGTCTAGCCTTCTCTGGGTAGTGAGATCCGATGTCTAGCCCTCTCTGGGTAGTGAGATCCGATGTCTAGTCCTCTCTAAGTAGTGAGATTTGATGTCTAGTCCTCTCTAAGTAGTGAGATCCGATGTCTAATCCTCTCTAAGTAGTGACATCCGATGTCTAGTCCTCTCTAAGTAGTGAGATCCGATGTCTAGCCCTCTCTAAGTAGTGAGATTTGATGTCTAGTCCTCTCTAAGTAGTGAGATCCGATGTCTAGTCCTCTCTGGGTAGTGAGATCCGATGTCTAGTCCTCTCTAAGTAGTGAGATCTGATGTCTAGCCTTCTCTGGGTAGTGAGATCCGATGTCTAGCCCTCTCTAAGTAGTGAGATCCGATGTCTAGCCCTCTCTGGGTAGTGAGATCCGATGTCTAGCCCTCTCTGGGTAGTGAGATTTGATGTCTAGTCCTCTCTGGGTAGTGAGATCCGATGTCTAGTCCTCTCTAAGTAGTGAGATCCGATGTCTAGTCCTCTCTAAGTAGTGAGATTTGATGTCTAGTCCTCTCTAAGTAGTGAGATTTGATGTCTAGTCCTCTCTAAGTAGTGATATCCGATGTCTAGTCCTCTCTAAGTAGTGAGATCCGATGTCTAGTCCTCTCTAAGTAGTGAGATCCTATGTCTAGTCCTCTGTCAAATGTCAGACTCCACACAGTCTCCTAACAACCAAGAGGTCATAACTTCAAACATTGTCATCCTGGGTGATGCATGCTCAATTCTACAAATAATGTCAAGACCTAAACAGAACAGACTCATCCAAAAAATAAAGAACAACATATGTATGCTGACTGATAAACAGAACAGAGGCATTGAAGAAATAAAGAATAACATATGTATGCTGACTGACAAACAGAACAGAGGCATTGAAGAAATAAAGAATAACATATGTATGCTGACTGACAAACAGAACAGAGGCATTGAAGAAATAAAGAATAACATATGTATGCTGACTGATAAACAGAACAGAGGCATTGAAGAAATAAAGAATAACATATGTATGCTGACTGACAAACAGAACAGAGGCATTCAAGAAATAAAGAATAACATATGTATGTGGTCTGACAAACAAAACAGAAGCATTCAAGAAATAAAGAATAAAATATGTGTGCTGTCTGACAAACAAAACAGAAGCATTGAAGAAATAAAGAATAAAATAAATGTGCTGTCTGACAAACAGAACAGAGGCATTCAAGAAATAAAGAATAACATATGTATGCTGTCTGACAAACAAAACAGAGGCATTCAAGAAATAAAGAATAAAATAAATGTGCTGTCTGACAAACAGAACAGAGGCATTCAAGAAATAAAGAATAGCATATGTATGCGGTCTGACAAACAGAACAGAGGCATTCAAGAAATAAAGAATAGCATATGTATGCTGTCTGACAAACAAGACAGAGGCATTCAAGAAATAAAGAATAGCATATGTATGCTGTCTGACAAACAAGACAGAGGCATTCAAGAAATAAGAATAGCATATGTTTGACAAACAGAACATGCCCAGCAATGGATGCTATGACATTCCCAAACACCAAAAAAGTATATAAATTTGGCAAACAATCCAACCTACCTCACAGAAGTAAAAACAATTCTAAAACAAGCCAGGAAAACTGAATGGAAAGATCTGCATGAAAAATATTAGCCAGAACATGACAGTTCAAACAAGCTCAGCAGACATGAGCAGACCAAGATCTTCAGACACAGAATATGCCAGTGTGGCCACTGAGCACTTCTACTCTAAATGGGACTCTGTCACAGCGCACTACATCATCATCATCATCAAGTACCGTGCCTGCTGGTGTAGGTGATCATGTATCTCTACAACTTTCAATCTCAACAGTTATTTATAATTTCTGCTGTTGACCTTCTGCCAAGCCATTCTCTTAAGATGTCTGGTATCTTTTCTCTTTGCTTCCCTCTATCTCTTCGTCCCTCAATTTACCAGTTGTTACAATATATCCCAGCTGTTCCCTCACAGCGCACCACTACAGACCACAAAAGCAGACTTCCGAGTACACCCTATGGGACTTTGATTGCTCTCAACACCATCAAATCACAAATATGGCACACAGAAACAACCCTGCATGACAAACTATGGTTATTGAGTTATTAGCGGGTCATCATCATTGCATTCCAAACATGTCCATAGGTGCTCAGATCCCTTCCTCAGCAAGTCTCAAAGTGTACAGCGACTGATGACAAACTATGGTGCACTGGTGAAGACTTAAAATGCATTGTCTTGCTTACTAATCGTTTAAAGTTAAACAATAGCAAAAATTGATCCTGAGAAAGAATAATTTAGCTTTAATTTCAAAAGATCACAATTCTATTCTAAATGGGAACATTACCTTCTCACACAAAAATATATAAATACAGAATCCCAACCTCCAGCTAGAATTAAAGAACCTTCAACAAACAGCAATGCACTTCTTTTCCTTGGTCACAAACATCTTCAACCTTGACTCATCATCATGATCGTCGTCATTAAGTGCTGTCTCCGCATCGAAGGTTGGCCACTATGGAGCGCCATTCCACTCTGTCTCTTGCTTTTATTGTGCAGGATGTCATAGGCTAACTTGTCTATCTTTTGACGTTACTCGTCCATGTTAGTATTGGTCTGCCGTTTCCTCTTTTACCTTGTATTTTCCTTTCCAAGAGTACTTATAGTAGGTTGTTGTGTTTTAACATGCCCCAAAAATCTCATTTGTCTAGTTTGAAATGTGTTTTGTAGTTCTCTTTTCATTTTTAGATGCATTAAGACTTCATCGTTTATTTTCTTTTCTTTCCACCCAATTCTTCCTAATCTTCTATAAATCCACATTTCAAAGGCTTTATGTTCTGTTTTCTTGTCTAATGTCCATGTTTCTGCACCACACAGGAATGTTGAGAAGATATAACATTTGCTTTCTCTTCAAAGGTTGTTAGTGTGGCGCATGTTTTCATCCTCAAATCTTTGTACTGGAGACAGTATTGGAGAATGTGCTCAGCTAGGACACAGTGCACTGTCTGCTAGTACCTGTCTTGAGTTTGGAATACAGGTGGCGTCTCATTTAGATGTGGAATACAGGTGGTGTCTCATTCAGAAGTGGAATACAGGTGGTATCTCATTCAGATGTGGAATACAGGTGGTGTCTCAATCAGATGTTGAATACAGGTGGTATCTCATTCAGATGTGGAATACAGGTGGTGTCTCATTCAGATGTGGAATACAGGTGGTATCTCATTCAGATGGCATAGTTCTTATCAGGAGCAATGTGAACAAGACGCAAGCATGATTTCCTTACAAAAGTAGACTTGCAAACCCTTACAAAGCTATGTCAGAAAAAACAGACCACTACTGCAATTTTCTGCATCTCTTTTTTTTAAATTAAAATAAAACTACACATAACATTTTAAGAAATAACATATTAGATACATTAGATTTTATGAAATCTAGAAAGTAGCTTACCTTATACCTGTACTAGCCAATCAAATAGTAGCAAACTTACCTTTAAAACAAGACTATAAATTCTCAGATAAATCAACCACACTACATGGATACATATAGTCAATCCTAACATCATCAAGCGCTATACATTTAAATACTACGACGATCATCATTTTCAGGAGGACGTGAACTTCCGGGCAATATGGTGGATAGGCGGCAGGAACCATTGAAGGCTATGTCTGAAAAGTGTTCCTTGTTGCAGTTTCCTCATATTCCAAGTCCGGCTTGTTGCAGGAGCTACTGAGTTAAGTGCTCTGTGCACACCGTGAGCTGTGTGTTTCATCCGTTTTGATCATGTTCCGATATTTCAATTGTTTACGATGAATGCAGATATCGTATGACAGGGAACAGTTGGCCGTGTTCACTTACTGTGCAGTTTCACCTTATGTCTTTTGGCGTGTGCTGAGACTGCTATGATGGGGACTACAGCTACCTTTCTTTGTTTGGGAGATAAGTTAGTAATTCGGATGATTCCACTGGCATGGGCGGTTGAGCAATTATGGATTTTAATTCGTTTGCAGTGATACAGGGGCCTTCCATAACCAAATAACGAAATATAGTCAATAAAAAACATAGTTTTAAATATAAATTTGTTATGGCAATCGTGCTCTAATATAACATAAAAGATATGTTATGAGGATGAATGGTCTATACTTTGTTAAGAAGAAGACACAGGAGATTGATATGTAAGGTTTTTTTAAAATATATTTGCAATAGATTTTTTTGGTCTGTTGTAAGGACTTGCCTTTATATGGAAAGCATGGATGGTAAATGTAAGTAGTTCTACAGTGTCCACAGGGGTTCCCCGCCGCACAGGCAGATAACTCCATCCTCAGAGGTACTCAGATTTTTTTTTGGTCTGTTGTAAGGACTTGCCTTTATAAAATATGGAAAGCAAGGTAAATGTAAGTAGTTCTACCATGTGCACAGGGGTTCCCTGCCGCACAGGCAGATAACTCCATCCTCAGAAGTATTCAGATTTTTTTTCGTCGAAAAGTAATTGACGTTTCAAGCCAGGCCTCGCTACTGACACCAGGGGTGGTTGCCCCAGAGATAAATCACTAATAAAAATCTCAACTGGTGCAGCCAGGATTTGAACTTACAACCTCTCTGTCTTGAGACCGGCGACTTGCCCCCAAACCAACCAGTCTCCCATTTCTAGTGTTATAATGAGGAAAAGAGCTTGCCAGTACTTGTGGAGCAGACATAGTCAACAACCTAAAGCTGATTAAGACCTCAATTTTACTCTTATGGAACTCTTTAGTAACAGCTGAAGTTACAGTAGACATAGCTAACAAGGTCAGGACTGCTGTCATGCTCACTTTTTTGTTATCATGAAGCCTGATGCTCACTTTTTTGTTATCATGAAGCCTGATGCTCACTTTTCTATTATCATGTAGTCTGATGCTCACTTTTCTGTTATCAGAAGCCTGATGCTCACTTTTCTGTTATCATGTAGTCTGATGCTCACTTTTCTGTTATCAGAAGCCTGATGCTCACTTTTCTGTTATCATGTAGTCTGATGCTCACTTTTCTGTTATCATGTAGTCTGATGCTCACTTTTCTGTTATCATGTAGTCTGATGCTCACTTTTCTGTTATCATATAGCCAGATGTTCACTTTTTTGTTATCATATAGCCTGATGCTCCCTTTTCTGTTATCATATAGCCTGATGTTCACTTTTTTGTTATCATGTAGCCTGATGCTCACTTTTCTGTTATCATATAGCCAGATGCTCACTTTTCTGTTATCATATAGCCAGATGCTCACTTTTCTGTTATCATGTAGCCTGATGCTCACTTTTCTGTTATCATATAGCCAGATGCTCACTTTTCTGTTATCATATAGCCAGATGCTCACTTTTCTGTTATCATGTAGTCTGATGCTCACTTTTCTGTTATCATGTAGCCTGATGCTCACTTTCTGTTATCATATAGCCAGATGCTCACTTTTCTATTATCATATAGCCAGATGCTCACTTTTCTGTTATCATATAGCCTGATGCTCACTTTTCTGTTATCATATAGCCTGATGTTCACTTTTCTGTTATCATATAGCCAGATGCTCACTTTTCTGTAATCATATAGCCTGATGCTCACTTTTCTGTTATCATATAGTCTGAAGCTCACTTTTCTGTTATCATATAGCCAGATGCTCACTTTTCTGTTATCATATAGCCTTATGCTCACTTTTCTGTTATCATATAGCCTGATGCTCACTTTCTGTTATCATATAGCCTGATGCTCACTTTTCTGTTATCATATAGCCTGATGCTCACTTTTCTGTTATCATATAGCCAGATGCTCACTTTTCTGTTATCATGTAGCCAGATGCTCACTTTTCTGTTATCATGTAGTCAGATGCTCACTTTTCTGTTATCATATAGCCAGATGCTCACTTTTCTGTTATCATATAGCCAGATGCTCACTTTTCTGTTATCATATAGCCAGATGCTCACTTTTCTGTTATCATATAGTCAGATGCTCACTTTTCTGTTATCATGTAGCCTGATGCTCACTTTTCTGTTATCATATAGTCTGATGCTCACTTTTCTGTTATCATGTAGCCTGATGCTCACTTTTCTGTTATCATATAGCCAGATGCTCACTTTTCTGTTATCATGTAGTCAGATGCTCACTTTTCTGTTATCATATAGCCTGATGCTCACTTTTCTGCTATCATGTAGAGTCAGATGCTCACTTTTCTGTTATCATGTAGTCAGATGCTCACTTTTCTGTTATCATGTAGCCTGATGCTCACTTTTCTGTTATCATATAGCCAGATGCTCACTTTTCTGTTATCATATAGCCAGATGCTCACTTTTCTGTTATCATGTAGCCTGATGCTCACTTTTCTGTTATCAAATAGCCTGTCTGTGAAGATTGCCAATCTGAACTCTTCTCATTCCCTGGCCATGTTTCCTGTTTATGTAAATAGTTGCCTGTAGTTATTCCTTGATGTCTTTTTGGTAACCACTCCCCCTTTTTGTGGGGACCATAACGGACAACACATCATTTGAGAAGCCGTGGTGGGGACGCGGTCAACACAATTACTAACAAAGGGTTCAATATGTTGTCGCTGCGCGGTTTTTCAGAATTTTTTAACAATTTTGAAATAGCGAGGAAAAAAAATCAAAATTTATCTAAAAATTCATTTTATTGGGACATTGATAAATTAAAAGCCACTAAATTCTGCTTTTGGGCTCAGCATGCCGTCTATTAGAGCTGTATTTTGCGACTCATGATAGAGAATGTGTTAATACATTCTCTTATTGTGGTGACCCCTCTGGGTTCCATTCTATCTATTGTCCTTTGGAGCTGAAAATGGTCCACAGAAGAGAAACTCTAGATTCTTGTGTCTAGTGATCTTTCAAGTGTTCTTGAGGTTCTGTTCTCTAAATGTTGCTCAATCTTGGTAAGGCAGCTGATGCCAGCAATTCTTGCCTCTCGCCTCAATGTTCTTTTTTTTCTCAGGGCTCCATTACCACATTTTTTTAGGACTCATCCAACTTCTGAAAATGGGTACCAGATAGTTATTCTGGGAAAACTGAGTAGTCTGGCTTTATACTAACACTCAGTGGTTCCCAAGACAAAGTGTGTGCCATGACTAGCGAGCGGTGCCATTAGGCTGTGACAAGGGCACCGTGTTGAGCATATTGCAGTGTGCCTACTCAGTGGTTAGAAATCATCATAAAATGACAGTATTCACTTAGGTTTAATATTTTTAAATACACAAATGAGTTTCTACAGAACAGTGTTAACTCTGGTGTCATCTTATATATCCTATCCAGGAATCAGAGTTTACCAAACTTATATGATCGTAGCTGCCATGAGTGCCCTGCCAGCAGATGCTCAGCAGGGACCATTGGTTCAACAGTTTGGGAATCCCTGTACTAACCACATCATCCATTAATGTGCTGATGGTCATGACAAAAAAATATAGGCACTTAAAAAAAAAAAGACTTTTTAACATGATAAAATATGGGCATTACAAGTACTATATAGCTCATGCACCTAAAGGGTATGACTGGTGTGTACTCTTAAACTTTTAAAAACAATTCCTGAAACATGTGTAATGTTAGAAATTGACAATAAAAATATGAAAGACAAAGACATTACCTCGCCAGCATAGCTGTATTTTGCCTTGATTATCAACCTGTACAATCGTGTTCTGTTCTCATCATCAAATGGCATAGTCCCACTTAAAAGAATGTACGTTATCACACCTATTGCCCATAGATCTACCTGACAGGTATATGGTTTCCTTGCAAGAATCTCCGGAGCTATATATTCCGGAGTACCACAAGTGGTCCTCATATGATTGTCTGGGCCTTTGAGCATTGCGCTCAACCCGAAATCTGTGATCATGATTTTGGAATCATGTCCAGGATGGTAGTAGAGTAGGTTTTCTGGTTTGAGATCTCGATGGGTGATGCCTAACCCATGCAGATACTTCACCCCATCCAAGATCATTGTCAATACCCTGGTAGCATCACGTTCTGTGAAGCTACCCTTCGCTATGATACGGTCGAAAAGCTCACCCCTGTTGCTAACTCCATCACCATGTAGACTTTTTCTGGAGCTTCGAATACTTCAACCAACTGTATAATATAAACGTGCTTAACTCGCCATAAAACGTTTAGTTCTGCTTCATATACCTCCTTCCCCTGGATTCTATCAATCATCTTAATAGCATAAGGCTGCTTTGTCATTCGGTGTTCCACTCGAACCACTCTGCTGAAGCTACCTCGACCAATTAAAGCTTTAATATCGTATTTCGCAGTCACTCGTGGATCAAATTTATCACGGTACTTCTTCACTTTTTTATACGTCCCCGTGCCTTGTCCTTCGATGCTAGATGTTTGATTTTGATTAGTATCGTTAGACCAAAGATTGGTTTGTGTTTTGATGGCGGTGACTGCATCTTGTTGATTGTTTCTTATTCTAGACTTGACGTCCTGACTATTATACACGGTTTCAACCAGGTGTGCTTTCGATGGGGTTTCTGGCACCAACTTGGTGCTCATACAACCCATATCGTGTCGAAAGTGTAGAGAAATACTTGTGACATGCCTTTACACACACGAAATGCTACACACGATAAAACAAAGGGGGTAAATCGAGCACAGAAGTGTACCGTTAATACCTGATCCACATGAATTCCGCCATTAATTTTCTCTCCAGAACTTCAGTCAGAAAAAAACAAATAGAAAAGTTTCATCCGCGGCAGAATATAGTTCATATCTATTTTAATTCCTTTTTCGTAATTTAAAACAATAACAATAATTTTATAATTTTATTAAAACTATGTTATAGTTTTATATCCTTTTTAGCAATTGTATTGTTCGTGTTTAGCAGTAAAAGGCTTGGTGCCAATGTCTTACTATAACCAATGCCAGAAGTGTGAACTTCTTTTATAGCTACAGTCGGACCAGTGTGTTACCACTCCTTGCATTTTGTTCAGGGGCGGTTCTTATTATACACCAGGGCGGTGTTTTTTTTTAATATTTTAAATTCAGCACCCTTTTTTGGGTCGACAATATATGGAAAACTGAGGGGATGAGGGATAAATTACATTCCAAATGTCCTGTTTATGCATATTTAAAAAAAAATTTTAATTGTATTAGTTTAAAAAAAAAAAAAAATAAAAAAGAAACAACATTTTTCGGGCACATCATGAGAAGAGGAAAGTTGGAATACTTGGTTACAACTGGCAAAATACAGGAAAGACGAGAGATCGCGGACGACAAAGTGAGAAGATGGTATGGTGTTATGGCACAGAAAACGGTCAACAACAAAATTTGATACGAGGCACTGTGGATAGAAGATTGTGGAAGGACCTGATCGCCTACGCCAACCGGTATGGCACATGATGATGATGAATAGTTTTAAAGTGGTATATTGAGGTCTATAGTAGAGCTTTGTAATAGAGTGAGCGTAATCTAATCATTAGAAGTGAGAGGCCCAGGATAAAATACCTTAACTTGTCAGATGAAGTTAAACAGAATCCGCTGAGAAAGTAAAGCTAAAGTCATCATCAAGTACCGGGCCTGCTGGCGTAGATGATCATCTCTCTCCACAACTTTCGATCACGACAGTTATTTATCATTGCTATTGTTGACCTTCTGCCAAGTCATTCTCTTAAGCTGTCTGGTATCTTTTCTCTTTGCTTCCCTCTATCTCTTCGTCCCTCAATTTTCCCAGCTGTTCTCTTCTCATTGCATGGCCAAAAAATGATAATTGTTTCTTCCTATTATTGGAAAATAGCTCTCTTTTTGCTTTGGCCTCTTTCAGAACGTTTTCATTGCTCTTCTTAGCTGTCCATGGTACTCTCAACATTCTTCTGTAAAACCACATTTCTACAGACTCCAGTGATTTTCTTGTCCTATTGTCCATGACTCACATGACTCATCCATATGTTAAAGCTGGTTCTACATAACATTTAAGAACTCTTTTTCTTGTATCTATTGCCAAAAATGGATCGTATAGTATCTTCCTCATTTTTTGGAAAGCTGCTTTTGCCTGAGCCATTCTGCATCTCACCTCTTTTGTACATCTTCCGTCTGAGGTTAACAAAGTTCCCAAATATTTAAATTCATTTACCTGTTTTAATATTGTTCCACTTGTCTTTATTTTGCACTGAGGTGATATGTTTTCTTCGTTGTTACCTCTACTTCTGTCTTTTTGCTATTAAGGCTGGGTCCTTTATGTTTGCTTTCTTCCACTGTAATGTCCAACAAACAAAAACACGTAAAGTACGAGACTTGAAACAGCGTTTTAGCACGTAATTTTTCACCCAAATGTGCACGACAGTAGCAGGCATGGCACATGATGATGTTGACAGGTAAAATAAAGAGTTTCCGTTACCAATTGTGGAGTATGGGAGATACGATGTGGAGTATGCGAGATACGATGTGGAGTATGAGAGATATGAATGTGTATTGTGCAGAGGAAACGATGTGATGTGGCGTTAGAGGGATATGATCTGGAGTTCGGGATATACGATGTGATGTACAGGAGGTATGGAGATACGATGTGATGTGCAGGAGGTATGTAGATACGATGTGATGTGCAGGAGGTATGGAGATACGATGTTTTGTGCAGGAGGTATGGGAGATACGATGTGATATTCAGGAGGTATGATGGATGTACAGTAGGTATGGGAGATATGATGTGATGTACAGGAGGTATGATGGATGTCGTATGGGAGATACGATGTTGTGTCACTGTCAGATTTTAATTTTCTTTTACCTTCCAGCTCCCTGTGGAGCGCAGGTCTTCAACAAACACTTTCAGCTCCCCGTGGAGCGCAGATCTTCAACAAACACTTTCAGCTCCCCGTGGAGCGCAGGTCTTCAACAAGCACTTTCAGCTCCCCGTGGAGCGCAGGTCTTCAACAAGCACTTTCAGCTCCCCGTGGAGCGCAGGTCTTCAACAAACACTTTCAGCTCCCCGTGGAGCGCAGGTCTTCAACAATCACTTTCAGCTCCCCGTGGAGCGCAGGTCTTCAACAAACACTTTCAGCTCCCCGTGGAGCGCAGGTCTTCAACAAACACTTTCAGCTCCCTGTGGAGCGCAGATCTTCAACAAACACTTTCAGCTCCCTGTGGAGCGCAGATCTTCAACAAGCACTTTCAGCTCCCTGTGGAGCGCAGGTCTTCAACAAACACTTTCAGCTCCCTGTGGAGCGCAGGTCTTCAACAAACACTTTCAGCTCCCTGTGGAGCGCAGGTCTTCAACAAACACTTTCAGCTCCCTGTGGAGCGCAGGTCTTCAACAAACACTTTCCAAGCCGTTCTGTTTCTTACTATTCTCTAAAGATTGTTCAGTGTCTTGTCCAACTTTTCCACCTGTCTTCTCTACATATATTTTATTCTACCCCTTTATCTCATCCCCTGATACTAATTTAAAATAAAATAGACTGTCGTGTTATACTCGCGGTAGGCTTCCGCAGTGAGTGTCCTATACTTTCCCATAATTACACGTTAGTGATGGCTTCCGCAGTGAGTGTCCTATACTTTCCCATTATTATACGTTAGTGATGGCTTCCGCAGTGAGTGTCCTATACTTTCCCATAATTATACGTTAGTGATGGCTTCCGCAGTGAGTGTCCTATACTTTCCCATTATTATACGTTAGTGATGGCTTCCGCAGTGAGTGTCCTATACTTTCCCATTATTATACGTTAGTGATGGCTTCCGCAGTGAGTGTCCTATACTTTCCCATAATTATACGTTAGTGATGGCTTCCGCAGTGAGTGTCCTATACTTTCCCATTATTATACGTTAGTGATGGCTTCCGCAGTGAGTGTCCTATACTTTCCCATTATTATACGTTAGTGATGGCTTCCGCAGTGAGTGTCCTATACTTTCCCATAATTATACGTTAGTGATGGCTTCCGCAGTGAGTGTCCTATACTTTCCCATTATTATACGTTAGTGATGGCTTCCGCAGTGAGTGTCCTATACTTTCCCATAATTAAACGTTAGTGATGGCTTCCGCAGTGAGTGTCCTATACTTTCCCATAATTATACGTTAGTGATGGCTTCCGCAGTGAGTGTCCTATACTTTCCCATAATTATACGTTAGTGATGGCTTCCGCAGTGAGTGTCCTATACTTTCCCATTATTATACGTTAGTGATGGCTTCCGCAGTGAGTGTCCTATACTTTCCCATTATTATACGCTAGTGATGGCTTCCGCAGTGAGTGTCCTATACTTTCCCATAATTATACGTTAGTGATGGCTTCCGCAGTGAGTGTCCTATACTTTCCCATAATTATACGTTAGTGATGGCTTCCGCAGTGAGTGTCCTATACTTTCCCATAATTATACGTTAGTGATGGCTTCCGCAGTGAGTGTCCTATACTTTCCCATTATTATACGTTAGTGATGGCTTCCGCAGTGAGTGTCCTATACTTTCCCATTATTATACGTTAGTGATGGCTTCCGCAGTGAGTGTCCTATACTTTCCCATAATTATACGTTAGTGATGGCTTCCGCAGTGAGTGTCCTATACTTTCCCATCATTATACGTTAGTGATGGCTTCCGCAGTGAGTGTCCTATACTTTCCCATCATTATACGTTAGTGATGGCTTCCGCAGTGAGTGTCCTATACTTTCCCATCATTATACGTTAGTGATTTTGTCCTGCCATTTCCATCCTTTTATTCCGTGCAAACATTCGTTAATAAAAATCTGTCTCTTCATGACTGTCGTTTATCTTGTTCTCCATGTTTCACAGCCATATAATAGGTCGGTTAACATTGCAATTCAATATGTGTGTGTGTATGCGCGTACGTGCGTGTACTTAACATAATCTCCTTGAGCCCCATGTACAACTTTATATTCAGTGAGATTATATAATATTTTAGTGTATAATATATATATCATCATCATCATCAAGTACCGTGCCTACTGGCGTAGGTGATCATGTCTCTCCACAATTTTCGATCTCGGCAGCTATTTATCATTTCTGTTGTTGACCTTCTGCCAAGCCATTCTCTTAAGCTGTCTGGTATTTTTTCTCTTTGCTTCCCTCTATCCCTTCATCCCTCAATTTTTCCAGTTGTTACAATATATTCCTGTTGTTCTCTTCTCATTACATGGCCAAAAAATGATGATTGTTTCTTCCTAATATTGGAAATTAGTTCTCTTTTTGCTTTGACCTCTTTCAGAACTTTTTCATTACTCTTCTTAGCTGTCCATGGTACTCTCAACATTCTTCTGTAAAACCACATTTCTACACTCCAGTGATTTTCTTGTCTGTTGTCCTACTGTCCATGATTCGCATCCGTATGTTAAGACTGGCTCTATATAACATTTAAGAACTCTTTTTCTTGTTTCTATTGTCAAAAATGGATTGCATAGTATCTTCCTCATTTTTTGGAAAGCTGCTTTTACCTGAGCCATTCTGCATCTCACCTCTTTTGTACATCTTCCGTCTGAGGTTAACAAAGTTCCCAAATATTTAAATTCATTGACCTGTTTTAATATTGTTCCATGACTAGTTGCAGCGATAAGAACATCAATTTTGAGCAACATATCGTGTCAGTTTGACCAAACGCTAGCGAAACATAAAGACTTACAGCTGAGCCACAAATGGAAATACAAGCTATGGAGGTAGACATGTTATTGTAAGGGTTTAGCATCGTTGCTTACATCGTATCACAAATAGAAGAGTTTACACATACAGGCACACACACACACACAGAGAATAAAACAAGTAATCGGAGTATATGTTGATCTTTTGACTTTTGTGAAGAAACGCAAAATGAAATGGTTTGGTCACGTATATCGATCGTTTGACCTGGAAAAGACCATCCTTCAGGGAAATGTGAATGGAGCGAAAAACTGAGGTAGGCGGAGAATGAGATGGGAAGATAACATCAAAGAGTGGACAGGTCTCAACTTTGCAGAGTCCCAATGAATGGAGGAAAATAGAAAGATAAATGGAGAAGGTAGATGAGGTCTGTTAGTGGTGCCCCAACAACCACCAGGTTGACGAGGTCTGTCTGTGGTGCCCCAAGGACCCTCAGGTTGACGAGGTCTGTCAATAGTGCCCCAATGACCCCCAGGTTGACGAGGTCTGTCAATGTTGCCCCAAAAACCATCAGGTTGACGAGGTCTGTCAATAGTGCCCCAATGACCCCCAGGTTGACGAGGTCTGTCAATGTTGCCCCAACAACCATCAGGTTGACGAGGTCTGTCAATAGTGCCCCAATGACCCCCAGGTTGACGAGGTCTGTCAATGTTGCCCCAACAACCATCAGGTTGACGAGGTCTGTCAATAGTGCCCCAATGACCCCCAGGTTGACGAGGTCTGTCAATGTTGCCCCAACAACCATCAGGTTGACGAGGTCTGTCAGTGGTGCCCCAAGTACCCTCAGGCTGACGAGGTCTATCAGTGGTGCCCTAAGTACCCTCAGGCTGACGAGGTCTGTCAGTGGTGCCCCAAGTACCCTCAGGCTGACGAGGTCTATCAGTGGTGCCCCAAGGACCCCAGGTTGACGAGGTCTGTCAGTGGTGCCCCAAGTACCCTCAGGCTGACGAGGTCTGTCAGTGGTGCCCCAAGGACCCCCAGGTTGACGAGGTCTGTCAATGGTGCCCCAATGACCCCCAGGTTGACGAGGTCTGTCAATGGTGCCCCAATGACCCCCAGGTTGACGAGGTCTGTCAGTGTTGCCCCAAGGACCCCCAGGTTAATGAGATCTGTCAGTGGTGCCCCAAGTACCCTCAGGCTGACGAGGTCTGTCAGTGTTGCCCCAAGGACCCCCAGGTTAAGGAGATATGTCAGTGTTGCCCCAAGGACCCCCAGATTAATGAGATCTGTCAGTGGTGCCCCAAGGACCCCCAGATTAATGAGATCTGTCAGTGGTGCCCCAAGTACCCTCAGGCTGACGAGGTCTGTCAGTGTTGCCCCAAGGACCCCCAGGTTAAGGAGATCTGTCAGTGGTGCCCCAAGGACCCCCAGATTAATGAGATCTGTCTGTGGTGCCCCAACAACCATCAGGCTGACGAGGTCTGTCAGTGGTGCCCCAACAACCATCAGGCTGACGAGGTCTGTCAGTGGTGCCCCAAGGACCCCCAGATTAATGAGATCTGTCAGTGGTGCCCCAACAACCATCAGGCTGACGAGGTCTGTCAATGTTGCCCCAAGGACCCCCAGATTAATGAGATCTGTCAGTGGTGCCCCAACAACCATCAGGCTGACGAGGTCTGTCAGTGGTGCCCCAACAACCATCAGGTTGACGAGGTCTGTCAATGTTGCCCCAAGGACCCCCAGATTAATGAGATCTGTCAGTGGTGCCCCAACAACCATCAGGCTGACGAGGTCTGTCAGTGTTGCCCCAAGGACCCCCAGATTAATGAGATCTGTCAGTGGTGCCCCAAGGACCCCCAGATTAATGAGATCTGTCAGTGGTGCCCCAACAACCATCAGGTTGACGAGGTCTGTCAGTGTTGCCCCAAGGACCCCCAGATTAATGAGATCTGTCAGTGGTGCCCCAACAACCATCAGGTTGACGAGGTCTGTCAGTGGTGCCCCAAGGACCCCCAGATTAATGAGATCTGTCAGTGGTGCTCCAAGGACCCCCAGATTAATGAGATCTGTCAGTGGTGCTCCAAGGACCCCCAGATTAATGAGATCTGTCAGTGGTGCTCCAAGGACCCCCAGATTAATGAGATCTGTCAGTGGTGCTCCAAGGACCCCCAGATTAATGAGATCTGTCTGTGGTGCCCCAAGGACCCCCAGATTAATGAGATCTGTCTGTGGTGCCCCAACAACCATCAGGTTGACGAGGTCTGTCAGTGGTGCCCCAAGGACCCCCAGATTAATGAGATCTGTCTGTGGTGCCCCAAGGACCCCCAGATTAATGAGATCTGTCTGTGGTGCCCCAAGGACCCCCAGGTTAAGGAGATCTGTCTGTGGTGCCCCAAGGACCCCCAGATTAATGGGATCTGTCTGTGGTGCCCCAAGGACCCCCAGATTAATGAGATCTGTCAGTGGTGCCCAAGGACCCCAGATTAATGAGATCTGTCTGTGGTGCCCCAACGAGCCGTCATGATTATAGGGTGGGGGGGAGACACCTGCTGGATGTTGCGTGCTGGCAGATTTGTTTAATGAATGCATGTAGAAAATATTCATTAGGCAGGTTGCATGGAAAACAGACAATCATTATGTTTTCCTATCTCTTGTTTTTGTCAGTATCCATCATTATCAAGTGACGTGCCTGCTGGCACAGATGATCATGTCTCTTCACAAATGTTTACCTCTGTAGATGTTTATTAATTCTGTTATTGTCTTTCCACCAGCCATTTCTTCAAACAGGCTGTAAACTCAATGAGAATGATCATGACGAACGAAGGGGGCTGGGTTCGAAGACAGTGGTTGGTGTCACTAAAGAACACGGGGATGACTTGGATTTGTTTCATTTTCGTCCCGTTCACGGAGGGATGCAAAGTAAGTAAATAGCCCAGTCACGCCAAGGGGCGTATCGGGAATATGGTGTTAGTGACCATAATTTTATAGACCTTCGGCCCACGATTTTTGGGGTAATGTAGTCTGTATTACGCCTGTGCCGCTTGACTTCCCCATGAAAAAATCCTGTACCCATATTAGGCTGGGTGAAACCGGAAGCCGTCGGTTGGGATCGAACCCTACCCCTTGTCTTTTGTAGTCCAGTCCACTAACCACTGAGCTATCGCGGCTCCCTTCCGGCACTATGTTGGGGGGGGGGGGGTATATATGAAAGTGTTGCCTTCGTCATGATGGAGTGCCACCAGGCTGCCAGGTTTCTTTGCCTTGACGAGTCACAAATACCGGCACTATGTTGGGGGGATATATGAAACGCGACCTCTTGTACTGAGGGAGGTAGGGTGAGCTAATGATTCAGTCAATGATCACGAATTTATAACCGTGTCCAGACTGAGTGAACACCAGGTCAAAACGGAAGACACCAGAAAGGAGCACAAAGATGGAAGACACAGAATAATAACAAATCAACATAGAACTGGAGTCACAAGTTTCCACACACTGAGGGGCACCCTGGGAAGGAGATATGAGCACTTAGGACGTGTCCAACACATAGAGAGGATGATCCGTCGACCAAATAGTCTGTAATCTTTTCTCTGTTCCCGTCCGCTCCTATACTAATTAATTACCACGCTAACACACTCGAACGCATGGTTCGAGAATCTCTTGCAACAATTACAACACACGTGAACACACAGAAGGTTTGTGAATCTCTGACAACAATTACAACACATGTGAACACACAGAAGGTTTGTGAATCTGTGCCAACAATTACAACACACGTGAACACACAGAAGGTTTGTGAATTTATGCCAACAATTACAACACACGTGAACACACAGAAGGTTTGTGAATCTATGCCAACAATTACAACACACAGAAGGTTTGTGAATCTATGCCAACAATTACAACACACGTGAACACACAGAAGGTTTGTGAATCTATGCCAACAATTACAACACACGTGAACACACAGAAGGTTTGTGAATCTATGCCAACAATTACAACACACGTGAACACACAGAAGGTTTGTGAATTTATGCCAACAATTACAACACACGTGAACACACAGAAGGTTTGTGAATCTCTGACAACAATTACAACACACGTGAACACACAGAAGGTTTGTGAATCTCTGACAACAATTACAACACACGTGAACACACAGAAGTTTGTGAATCTCTGACAACAATTACAACACACGTGAACACACAGAAGGTTTGTGAATCTCTGACAACAATTACAACACACAGAAGGTTTGTGAATCTCTGACAACAATTACAACACACGTGAACACACAGAAGGTTTGTGAATCTGTGCCAACAATTACAACACACGTGAACACACAGACGGTTTGTGAATCTCTGACAACAATTACAACACACGTGAACACACAGAAGGTTTGTGAATCTCTGACAACAATTACAACACACAGAAGGTTTGTGAATCTATGCCAACAATTACAACACACGTGAACACACAGAAGGTTTGTGAATCTATGCCAACAATTACAACACACGTGAACACACAGACGGTTTGTGAATCTCTGACAACAATTACAACACACGTGAACATACAGAAGGTTTGTGAATCTATGCCAACAATTACAACTTCCATGAGCAAACAGAAGGTTTGTGAATCTCTGACAACAATTACAACACACGTGAACACACAGAAGGTTTGTGAATCTCTGACAACAATTACAACACACGTGATCACACAGAAGGTTCGCGAATCTATGCCAACAATTACAATACACGTGAACACACAGAAGGTTCACGAATCTATGCCAACAATTACAACACACGTGAACACACAGAAGGTTCACGAATCTATGCCGTCAACTACACGATGACATGAAAACCTGGTTCAGCTAAACAGTTTTCTTTAAAACTGCAATTGAGATTTAATATAACCAGGGAGATTTTAGTCTGTGATTGATCGTGCATCGCCACGAGGAAGGCAACAAGAAATCATTGACAATCAACATTGTGTCTGCTTGCGTTCGTCCGATGACTAAAACATTACACATCTTCATCATCCGCCAGTAAAAGGACGTTATGTGAGCGTATCTGTGTTGTGTTGTGGTTTGCAGTATAACTGTGACATTTGCGCCTTTCGGCCCAACACATCCGACTTCAATGCTATGTTTGAGTACCGGGTTGTCTTCCCTCTTCGATTCATACTAGCTTGGCCAGACTTAACATGTTAGTCTGCTACTGGAGGCACCACGGAGAGGTTTAGCAGGGTCTGGATGGTTCTGGTTCACCGATCCTGGCGCAAGCCATCAGTTGTGGGTCGCTGACAACTTCCAGCTCTGGTCAGACGCCTTTGTCTCTAACATTGGATATAAAAGTACACGAAATACGCACCTCTAATATAAATGCCACACTTCTCTCATATATACACTTAGAGTGTACACATCTCCCATACATATAAAGTGTACACATCTCTCATACATATATACTTAGAGTGTACACATCTCTCATATAAATACTTAAAATGCACACATCTCTTATATAAATACTTAAGAGTGTACACACCTCTCATATAAATGCTTAGAGTGTACACATCGCGCATATATATAAAATGTACAATTCTCTCTATATAAATACTTAGTCTACACACATCTCTCATATAAATACTTAGTCTACACACATCTCTCATATAAATAATTAGTCTACACACATCCCTCATATAAATAATTAGTCTACACACATCCCTCATATAAATAATTAGTCTATTCACATCCCTCATATAAATAATTAGTCTACACACATCCCTCATATAAATAATTAGTCTACACACATCCCTCATATAAATAATTAGTCTACACATATCCCTCATATAAATAATTAGTCTACACACATCCCTCATATAAATAATTAGTCTACACACATCCCTCATATAAATAATTAGAATTTAGGCACTTCTCATTTTAAAATCAGAGACAGTACAAACTCATTCCCAAAACTTTTTTAAGGATAGTTTTCCTTTAATTTCCCCAACAGGAAACGGAACTAATTTAAATCAAATCGGAACCACTTGCGGTAGAATATTGAAAACACAAGCCAGTGGTGCTAGACAACAACTGGATATCACAGCGATGGTCCGTTGGATAACGGGACTAGTGGGGTGGGTGAGGGCTATACGAACCTCTTCTTTTCCTCTTTCTGTCTGCATCTTTAAATCACCCCCCCCCCCCACCAAAGGTCAGACTGTTATAAAGAGTTTTACATTTTTGTTGCAAACATAGCCCAGAGAGTATGATAGTGCACAGTTAAGCTATTCATTCATTCATTGGGTGCCGTCTCCACATGGAAGGTTGGCTATCATTGAGCGCCATTCATTGGGTGCCGTCTCCACGTGGAAGGTTGGCTATCATGGAGCGCCATTCATTGGGTGCCGTCTCCACATCGAAGGTTGGCTATCATTGAGCGCCATTCATTGGGTGCCGTCTCCACATCGAAGGTTGGCTATAATAGAGCGCCATTCATTGGGTGCCGTCTCCACGTGGAAGGTTGGCTATCATTGAGCGCCATTCAATGGGTGCCGTCTCCACATGGAAGGTAAGCTATCATTGAGCGCCATTCATTGGGTGCCGTCTCCACGTAGAAGGTTGGCTATCATTGAGCGCCATTCATTGGGTGCCGTCTCCACATGGAAGGTTGGCTATCATGGAGCGCCATTCAATGGGTGCCGTCTCCACATGGAAGGTTGGCTATCATTGAGCGCCATTCATACAGTGCCGTCTCCACATCTAAGGTTGGCTATTATTGAGCGCCATTCATTGGGTGCCGTCTCCACATCTAAGGTTGGCTATTATTGAGCGCCGTCTCCACATCTAAGGTTGGCTATTATTGAGCGCCATTCATTGGGTGCCGTCTCCACATCTAAGGTTGGCAATTACTGAGCGCCATTCATCGGCTGCCGTCTCCACATCGAAGGTTGGCTATAATAGAGCGCCATTCATTGGGTGCCGTCTCCACATCGAAGGTTGGCTATAATAGAGCGCCATTCATTGGGTGCCGTCTCCACATCGAAGGTTGGCTATAATAGAGCGCCATTCATTGGGTGCCGTCTCCACATCGAAGGTTGGCTATAATAGAGCGCCATTCATTGGGTGCCGTCTCCACATCTAAGGTTGGCTATCATTGAGCGCCATTCATTGGGTGCCGTCTCCACATGGAAGGTTGGCTATTATTGAGCGCCATTCATTGTGTGCCGTCTCCACATGGAAGGTTGGCTATCTTTGAGCGCCATTTATTGGGTGCCGTCTCCACATGGAAGGTTGGCTATCATTGAGCGCCATTCAGCCAGCCTGTGTGTCCTGCCTATAGGTACTGCAATACTAGGTCTTTCAAATTCAGTAATAGCCACCACTAGAGGAAGCATGACGATCCTAGCTTCTGTTAACCAACCTGTCCTGACTAAAAAGTAAAAAAAGTGCCCCCATCATGCCAAGTGGCGTATAGGGAATATGGTGTTAGTGATCGTAAAATTTAACAGACCTTCGTCACGTGATTCTTGGGATAATGTGGTCGGTATTAAGCCCGTGCCGCTTTACTTTTCCAGAAAAAAAATCTGGTACCCAATAAAGGCTGGGTGAACCTGGAAACTGTCGGTTGGGATCGAACCCTACCTCTTGTCCTTTGTAGTCCAGTTCACTAACCACTGAGTATCCTGGTTCCTATCTTGACTAGAGGTACTGCAATACTAGGTCATCTATATCAGTAAACGCCACCACTATGGGGTAAATTGCGATCCTAGCTTCTGTTAGCATCTTCTCACGCAAGTGATTTCCAGGAGAAGACAGACTAGGAGGTCGGAGCTAGGTCATCATTAACTGACAGACAACCTACCCCACTGTTCCAACTGCAGGCACTTGAGTTCCCCTAAAGAACTCCAGCAGACTAGGAGGTCGGAGCTAGGTCATCATGAACAGACAACCTACCCCACTGTTCCAACTGCAGGCACTTGAGTTCCCCTAAAGAACCCCAGCAGACTAGGAGGTCGGAGCTAGGTCATCATGAACAGGCAACCTACCCCGCTGTTCCAACTGCAGGCACTTGAGTTCCCCTAAAGAACCCCAGCAGACTAGGAGGTTGGAGCTAGGTCATCATTAACTGACAGACAACCTACCCCGCTGTTCCAACTGCAGGCACTTGAGTTCCCCTAAAGAGCTCCAGCAGACTAGGAGGTCGGAGCTAGGTCATCATGAACAGACAACCTACCCCACTGTTCCAACTGCAGGCACTTGAGTTCCCTAAAGAACCCCAGCAGACTAGGAGGTCGGAGCTAGGTCATCATGAACAGACAACCTACCCCGCTGTTCCAACTGCAGGCACTTGAGTTCCCCTAAAGAACCCCAGCAGACTAGGAGGTTGGAGCTAGGTCATCATTAACTGACAGACAACCTACCCCGCTGTTCCAACTGCAGGCACTTGAGTTCCCCTAAAGAACTCCAGCAGACTAGGAGGTTGGAGCTAGGTCATCATTAACTGACAGACAACCTACCCCGCTGTTCCAACTGCAGGCACTTGAGTTCCCCTAAAGAACTCCAGCAGACTAAGAGAAATCTAATTAAGATAAGTCCAACAAGTATCTTGCTCCATTAACATAAAAAAAAAAATAGTCCAACAAAGGTGATGACATATAAAACCTACTGCCCTGAACTTAACTTCTCTAAAGTAATATGAACTACATAAGATAGGAGCAAGTTTTTGTTCTATACCATCTGTTTCCAGAGCCTGTATTTTACTTCCAAGATCAGCATTAAATGTCCATGTTTCACAAGCACATAGAAATACAAAAGCCACTACTGTTCGTAAGAATCTCATTTTTCCTCTCAAACAAATTGTATTTCTCATGTTTCTTAAAGTGTCTTTTGTCTCCTGCTGCCATTGGGTGTCTACTTCTCCAGTTACACCCATTAAGCAGATGTGGAAGAGTTGTGTTGCTATATTATGACAACCCCCGATATCTGTGACTTTTGACTCAACACATCTCTGCCTTCAGCAAAAGCATATTTTTTTACAAACAACGTGTGCTCAAACAACTTCTGTTGTTCAACAATCATAAAGCACAGTCAAATGTGGGTCGCTGACCGTTCTCAGCTCAGTTACTAGTGGCCATCTTCCTATACAAACAACTTGTGTTTACCAATCATAAAACACAGTCAAATGTGGGTCACTAACCGTTCTCAGCTCAGTTACTGGTGGGCATCTTCCTATACAAACAACTTGTGCTCAACAATCATAAAACACAGTCAAATGTGGGTCACTGACCGTTCTCAGCTCAGTTACTAGTGGACATCTTCCTATACAAACAGCTTGTGTTCACCAATCATAAAACACAATCAAATGTGGGTCACTGACCGTTCTCAGCTCAGTTACTAGTGGCCATCTTTCTATACAAACAACTTGTGCTCAAACAACTTCTGTTGTTCACCAATCATAAAGCACAGTCAAATGTGGGTCGCTGACCGTTCTCAGCTCAGTTACTAGTGGCCATCTTCCTATACAAACAACTTGTGCTCAACAATCATAAAACACAGTCAAATGTGGGTCACTGACCGTTCTCAGCTCAGTTACTAGTGGCCATCTTCCTATACAAACAACTTGTGTTCACCAATCATTAAACACAGTCAAATGTGGGTCACTAACCGTTCTCAGCTCAGTTACTGGTGGGCATCTTCCTATACAAACAACTTGTGCTCAACAATCATAAAGCACAGTCAAATGTGGGTCGCTGACCGTTCTCAGCTCAGTTACTAGTGGCCATCTTTCTATACAAACAACTTGTGCTCAAACAACTTCTGTTGTTCACCAATCATAAAGCACAGTCAAATGTGGGTCGCTGACCGTTCTCAGCTCAGTTACTAGTGGCCATCTTTCTATACAAACAACTTGTGCTCAAACAACTTCTGTTGTTCACCAATCATAAAACACAGTCAAATGTGGGTCGCTGACAGTTCTCAGCTCAGTTACTGGTGGCCACCTTCCTGTAAAAACAACTTCTGTTGTTCACCAATCATAAAACACAGTCAAATGTGGGTCGCTGACTGTTCTCAGCTCAGTTACTAGTGGCCATCTTCCTATACAAACAACTTCTGTTGTTCACCAATCATAAAACACAGTCAAATGTGGGTCGCTGACAGTTCTCAGCTCAGTTACTAGTGGCCATCTTCCTATACAAACAACTTCTGTTGTTCACCAATCATAAAACACAGTCAAATGTGGGTCGCTGACCGTTCTCAGCTCAGTTACTAGTGGGCATCTTCCTATACAAACAACTTGTGCTCAACAATCATAAAACACAGTCAAATGTGGGTCGCTGACCGTTCTCAGCTCAGTTACTAGTGGACATCTTCCTATACAAACAATCAAAGAAATGTTAGTCTCCCAGAGTATTTCCTCTGCTTTTTCTGGCAGCCTTCGACACTTGATAATGTTGTAGAGCTCTCCTGATGTTTCCAGTCAAAAAACACACAAGTAAAAAAAAAAAAATATATATACAACGACCGTAACAAACTGAAATCATACAATCAAACACTTTAATATTTATAATAGAAAAACAATATTTTTAAAAAAAAATTTATAATAAAATCAATAATTATAAAACATGAAATCCTTATTTCTTTTTCTTGCCGTAAGGTTTCTTTGAATGTTCCGAGACATTTGCTCTGACCTTGACCTTTCCCTGAAGGAAAAAAAATGATAGATTTATGTACTTAAAAAAAAAAAAAAACATGAAAACATCATCGAGCACACCAATCAGCTGAGTTTGTCAGTGTCTATTATTGCCACGAGACCCTAATACCATTGCCACGAGACCCCAATAACCATTGCCACGAGACCCCAATAACCATTGCCACGAGACCCTAATACCATTGCCACGAGACCCCAATAACCATTGCCACGAGACCCCAACAACCATTGCCACGAGACCCCAATAACCATGACAGCATATTTATCCAAGATGTTTAAAAGTTGGGTCTCTGTGTTCGCCAGCTTTATATTTCTAATGAAGACCCGAGGCACTTTTTCCTATATTTTACACCGGCAGCCATATGCTCAGGTGTCCCTGACCATACAGGCAGAAAATCTCCTACTTCTGAGGTAATATCATTTTTCTTTTAATTGTCAAGAGTTTAACATTGTTTTTTTCGTATTGATCTTTGCCTGGGCAGCAACTATTCTGGCCTACTCTTTCCAGCTGTCAACATGTACAGAATGTACAATGGACCTTCTAATCTTTGTCATTATCTGAGATGACTAAATGTCAGATCTCACTACACAGAGACCAGGGAAGGAAGCCATGAAGAAACCACTGATATGATTTTTTAAAAAATTCCTGCTGCTTGTGGTGCAAATCAAACCTGGGATCTTCATCTCAAGCGGTCGACATTATACCTCTAGACCACCCAGCTGCCCGAATGATTTTGACTTTTCATTCCATTAACTGAGACTGATCAGTACTGAGGTGGAGTCAGATGACCTAACCCTTTATATAGAACATCATCATCGAGTGCCGTCTCCGCAACAAAGGTTGGCGACCATGGATCGCCATTCCACAATTTCTTGCTTTGATGGTGCAGGTTGTCATAGATTGACTTGTCCATCTTTTGATGTTACTCGTCCATGTTAGTCTTGGTCTGCCTGTGCCTCTTTTACCTTGTATTTTCCCTTCCAATATTACTTTTATTAGGCTGTTGTATCTTTTAACATGCCCCAAAAATTTCATTTGTTTTGTTCTAATTGTGTTTAGTAGTTCTCTTTTCATTTTTAGTTGTTTTAAGACTTCATCGTTTGTTTTCTTTTCTTTCCATCCAATTCTACCTATTCTTCTATAAATCCACATTTCAAAGGCTTCAATTCTCTGTTCTGTTCTCTTGTCTAATGTCCATGATTCTGCACCATACAGGAATAGTGAGAAGATGTAACATTTTGCTATTCTTAGTTTCAGCCCTGCTGTTATTTGTTTTGTTGTTAGCATATTTATCATGGCATTAAAATTACTTTTTGCCATACCTATTCTTTTGTTTATTTCAATTTTACATTTTCCATCATTGGTTATAGTATGTCCAAGCTTTATATATAACCCTAGAGATATAAATGTGGTGAACATAAACAGCATCTGTTACTCATTATCAGCGACATTATTTATAGAAAGTAAACATTACAATAATACAAGATTTGTGTGCTGTGAAAATCAGGTGTGATCACTAAGTACTTGATGAAATTCATTAATAGATAGTTTTAAATGTTCACCAGTGATGGAGATTTGCTTCCCTTGTTCACGAACTCATTGCTGGAATTGGCTGACCATAAACACAATAAGCCATCTTCACCACCCGTCAACAGAGTTTGTGTCTGCAAAAAAAAATAAAAAAAAAGATAACACATTTTTCAGATTATAATTATTTCGGAAAAGGCAAAAAATGTTAACATCATAATCATTTATGAAAATGCAGAAAAATGTTTGCATACCAATAAGGAAATAAAATATAATGGATTTAAAGTCTAAATTTCTAAATGACAAAAAGAACAAAAATACAGACATTATTGATGGCAACAGTGTATTTCTGTCATATTAGGGTAAGAGACTGCAGCAAAGGTAGCATCATACCAGAGCTAAAGCGATTACCTTATTATCCCAGTAACAGCAGCGAACAGTTGCGGTATGACCTGCATCCAGAGTGGACAGTGTACGACTTTCTGTCTTCTGGTCAGTGCACAAACACAGCTGGAGATGACCACTAAAAGAAAATTGTCAAAGTTGGTTTCTGTTAATTATAGACACTACAAGTAGATGGAAATGTGTTCATGGAGGTAAGGGATGGCTAATTTCATCATTTTTGTCATTTCTCTTTTAGAGAAGGGTTGAGAGATTTGACAAGGGTGGGAGAGAAAGAGAAATTGTTGATTCGTTTGATAATGAACAAACAGGTTTTTAACAAATATATGAACAAACAGGTTTTTAACAAATATATGAACAAACAGCTTTTTAACAAATATATGAACAAACAGGTTTTTAACAAATATATGAACAAACAGGTTTTTAACAAATATATGAACAAACAGCTTTTTAACAAATATATGAACAAACAGCTTTTTAACAAATATATGAACAAACAGCTTTTTAACAAATATACGAACAAACAGGTTTTTAACAAATATATGAACAAACAGCTTTTTAACAAATATATGAACAAACAGGTTTTTAACAAATATATGAACAAACAGCTTTTTAACAAATATACGAACAAAATGGAGCAGAATTCTAGGGCTATCAGAACAATGGCAAGGATGCCTTTTGAAAAAAACACATATTAGACTCACATAACAGATTGATTATGAATGTGGACAGGCACCCCAGACTGCTGAACACATACTTCAAGACTGCACTGAATATAGTAGACTGAGGAAAATCCATTGGCCCATAGATACAACACTACAGACAAAACTATATGGGCCACTGCAAGAATTACAACAGACAGTAAAATTTATACAAGAAACGACATTGCTGATATAGACAATACTTCAGGCGAACGAAAGATAGATAGATAATGAATGTGATTGTAAAGTTAAAAAAAAACGTAAAGAGCCCCGTCACGCCAAGTGGCGTATAGGGAATATGGTTATTGGTTATGGAAGGCCTCGGTCTCACAGCAAACGAATTAAAATCCATAATAGGGAATATGGTGTTAGTGACCATAATTTTTTTATTTACCTTCGGCACATGATTTTTGGGGCAATGTGATTGGTATTACGCCCATGCAGCTTTACTTTCCCATAAAAAGGGCCGGGTGAGCCCGGAAACTGTCAATCAGGATCATATATGACCTCTTGTCATTTCTAGTCTAGCTCATTAACCACTGAGCTATCATGGTTCCCTTTAATGTGATTGTGGTACAGACAAAATGGCAGCAAGCCGAACATCTGCTATAATCATGCCCAACATTTGATAAAGGCTCTTGTTGCTGTCATTGGTATTATACCTGGACAAGTTGTATGGAGATGTCACCTGTCTTGAGTGGATTTATGCTTCCTTTGAACATATTAATATTAATGTCTAGTGGTGTGACTATCACCTGCGCCATACCAGGACAAGTTGTATGGAGATGTTACCTGTCTTGAGTGAATGAATGCTTCCTTTGAACATATTAATATTAATGTCTAGTGGTGTGACTATCACCTGCGCCATACCAGGACAAGTTGTATGGAGATGTTACCTGTCTTGAGTGGATGAATGCTTCCTTTGAACATATTAATATTAATGTCTAGTGGTGTGACTATCACCTGTACCATACCAGGACAAGTTGTATGGAGATGTTACCAGTCCTGGTTTGACCAATACTTTCTTAAAAATGATTAAAATTAATGTTTAGACGTGTACCCAGAGTAGGAGGAAGAAACAGGATTTCAAGCCCGCATGATCTTGTAGAAAAATAGGTGAGTTTCCTGTCCATCCAGGTCTGGAGTTAGTATGCGATTTATACATAACCATGGAGTTTACATATTGAAAGGAAAGATGTAAGGTTAATTCTTTATTTCTTTTTGCGACCACCTGATATAAAAGGAACGAACAGTCCTCTTTGTCATCCGCTTGTAAAAGGACATTAATTGGGCACAGATGTGTTGTGCCTTACAGCCCAATACATCAGACTTCAGCACTACATTTTTGAGTACTGGACTGCCTTCCCAGTCTGGTTAGTGTGTTTTCTGTGTAGCAGCGTACTGATTAGTTCTGTGTATCACCAATCCTGATGCATGCACAGTCAGCTATGGGTTGTTGACCAAGCTCTGCTCAATTGCTGGATGGGCATCTTGGCCACTGTTTAGGGTAGATGAGACAGACCAAAGTGGACTGACAATCCAAAGTGGACTGACAGCATCATAAGATGGACAGTGAAACTTATATCATCAAAACAAGGGACAGAGGTGATTGTTCCATCCACTTGGCCACCCTTTCCAAATCAACATAATTCAGATAAATAATATATATATAAAAAAAGTAAAGTACCCCCGTCACGCCAAGTGGCGTATGGAAATATGGTGTTAGTGACCATAAATTTTACAGACCTTCAGCACATGATTTTTGGGGTAATGTGGTCGGTATTACGCCCATGCCGCTTTACTTTCCCAGAAAAAAAATCCGGCACCCATTAAAGGTTGGGTGAACCTGGAAGCCGTCGATTGGGATCGAACCCTACCTCTTGTCCTTTGTAGTCCAGTTCACTAATCACTGAGCTATCGCAGCTCCCAACAATATATTATAATATAGAATAATAATGCACATAATAATAAATTCATATTAAAACACCCACCCCTCCCATACAATAATAATTTAACAACAAGATAGCCATAAAAATAACCAACGAACAAAGAATGAACGCTATAGGATTGTTCCATCATAGCAACAATAATCACCTGTGATTCCCTGTCAACAAGACAGCTGTGGATTGGTCATCATTTGCTGTCAGATTTGGTATACAGTCAACTATGTAACCGTCGACTCCATCCTGAAATGATAACACACACATATATACAGTCGAACCTGTCTAAGGCGACCATTCACGGCACTTTCAAAAACTGGTCCCATAGGACAGGTGGTCCTGCCTCACAGGTTTCACATAATAAATAGAGCGATAAAAAAAATTTTATCCTAAGCTCTATGAAAACTAACCTGCAAATCAGCGTAACCCATGAGTAGAACATAGTGCACATGTCGGTCTACAATAGCCACTGGTTGGACACTTTTCATAAAACACGATAGTTAAACACACAAAAATAAAACACACATACACAGATTCCACTTATACTGTACATGTATCACTTTTGACTTGAAAAAAAATCCAATATGGTAGTCTGTTGTTTGACAGATGAAATAAACGATAAGTTCAATTTTTCTCTCAAGTCCATGATAACGTCTAGTATGTCAGATCTCCCGTTTGTTATTGAATAGGTGCGCAGAAGCTCCAAAGCATTATGTGCATCTGCGATAGTGTATGTTTTCTCAATGTCAGTAGAATCTTGTTCGTTGTCTGATTCACTATTCACATCCTCAGCAGCTAAAATTGCAGTGGCAGGAAGATCCCAGTTTGTTTCTATTGTGTTGCAAGTTTGGAGCCCTGAATCAATCATGGAGATGTCTGTCAATTGGTATCCAAACAATTCTTTTGAAAGGTTATCCAAAGCAGTAGAAATTGCAGTAGAAACAATTTGCACGTCGGTCTTTGATGCAGATTCCATGTGCGTCAGAGAATATGCGTGTGTTTCAGCAGGACAATGAAAACCTGCTTTACAGAAACACTTAAGGATGGTTGAGTTGTCCACTTCTTTCCATGCTGCAGCAATCCAGTAGACTACATCCAGTAAATTGACCTGTTTCATGAGTTCGGTTCCGGAAGCATCCTTGTTTGATTCCATGACTGTGATAAGATGTAGAAGCTGTTTTTGTCTAAACTTTAATTTAAATGTCTGAATGACACCCTGGTCTAGGGGTTGAACTAATGCAGTTGTGTTGGGTGGCAGAAACTGCAGCTTAACATTCTGTAGTTCGATCTTGGGATGACAGGTAGCGTTGTCAACAAATAAAATAATGTGGCGCTTTTTTTTCTGCATCTTACGGTCAAAACTTTTCAGCCAATCTTCAAATATAGCTGCAGTCATCCATGCCTTTTTGTTGTTTCTGTAAATCACTGGCAGTGTGTTTATGTTGATGTTTTTAAAAATCCTAGGGTTAGCTGCTTTCCCAATCACTAAAGCCGGTTCTCGTTCCCCCAACATGTTAGTGCATAGCATCACTGTTATTCGCTCTTTGCTTTTTTTACCCCCAGCGCATTTTTCTCCTTTGACAAAAAATGTTTTGTCCGTAGTCGCTTTGAAAAATAACCCGGTTTCATCTAAATTAAAAATGTCTTGAGCAGCGTAACCATAGCATATCTCGGATAATTTAGAAGTCCAGTCAGCCGCAGCACTCATATCTGAATCACCGACTTCGCCACATTGCTTACCAAACACAAGATTGTGTCTTTTAATGAAGGCCTCTAACCAGCCGTTCGATGCTTTAAAGACTGAGTTTTCCAATTCTTTTGCAAACTGTAAAGCTCGTTCTTTGATCATCGGCCCAGATAACGGAATTTTTCGTGCAAGTGCTGATTGACACCATTTCCAACAAAGTGTATTTATGTCTTCATTTCCCGTTTTCCTGCTATTCCTCCTTTTCATACTTGGTGCATTATTTTCAAAGTCATTCATATACTCGGCTTTTCTCTTTAACGTACGTAAAATCTGTGTCTTTCCCACTCCAAACTGTTCTGCCAATAATCGCGAACTTTTACCTTGCTGATTTTGTCGAATCACTGATATTCGTTCTTCCAGCGTTAACGCTTTTGGTTTTACACTTTTGACACTGGCCATTTCCTATATTGTGTGTAACACTTTTAAAATCCACAAAAATAATTCACTGAGATACTGTACATGTACGTGAATACACTCTAAGCGGGCAATGACTAATTCTTTAGTTAATTCCTGTAATTTATACGGGCCACGCAATGGTCTACTCTGGTCTAGACGGAACCGCGAAGTGATGTCACTTCACGAATCATAGATCTGTGTCTGCCGTGTTTCTCACACCAGTATTGACTGATAAACGTAACACGTCCCACTGTAATCTGGGACTCACTAAATACGGGAAAACATCGACACCTGTAGACACCTGTGTCGATCGTTTATGGCTCCCAGCGAGACGAAGGACTGGCTGGTCGTCGTAAACGGGATAAATAACATTGGCGGCGGTTAATTAGCCTGGTCTCTGGTCGCGTCATACGGTGAGCGCCGTAATCAGTGTTAGCATATAGTAAAAAACTCGGGGAAATTGTAGACCCGGTCCTATAACCAGGGAAACGCTTTAAACAGGTGGTCCTAAGACCAGGTTCGACTGTATATATATTTTTTACCTTTAGCACTAAAGAAGGTGCATTTTCATTGCAAAAAAAATATCACATATAATGATAAACAAAGGTAAGATCAAATAACGACTTGCAGGTAAGATTTCCTCTATATATAATGATTAAAAACATGAATTCTTTACATCTGTAACCAAAGGATGATAAATACAGGTAAGATTCCATCACAAAATGATAAAATCAAATAGGACATCCATGACATAAGTTAAAGATGACTGAGTACCTATAGGTATGACAGAACCAGCTTGTTGCAGGAGCTACTGAGTTAAGTGCTCTGTGCATATATTAAGCTATGTGTCTCATCTGTTTTGATTGTGTTTCGATATTCCGATTCTTTACGATGAATTATGATGGAGAACAGATGGATGTGTTCACTTTCTGTGCGGTTTCGCCTTATGTCTTTTGGCATGTGCCGAGACTGCTATGATGAGGACTACAGCAACCTTTCTTTGTTTGGGAGATGAGATGGTAATTTTGATGATTCCACTGGCACAGGCGGTTGAGCAATTATGGATTTTAATTCGTTTGCAGTGATACCGGGGCCTTCCATAACCACAGGTATGACAGAAGTGCTGTGATGCAAACTCTAACAACAATGAACATATACCTATTTATACTACACTGGCCTGCAAACACACTTGCTATGACCAAACTGCCTGCCAACCACGTAATATGTTAATCACAAAAGAGTTTCTCTCCGAGCCTAAGGTCTGTGAGGAATATGGAGATTCCATAATTGTCAATGACATGTGGCACATTTCTTAAAGAATGATATGCTCAGTATCAGGCCAGATATCCTACATTCCCACTGAACATTTGGGAACTTATTTTCAGTGACAGGGTGTACCCAGAAGTCATATTTGTAAAAAATAAAACAAATAAATAAAAAAGGTTCTAACCATATGACATGTTATCACACTATGATGCTTTCAGTAAAAAAAATGCCTTGCTAGACATATGGAGAGTATGATGCCAGTGACCAGATTTTTGTTTCAACCACTGCACATTTTTGGGTGATTTGGCTGGTATCATGCCATGCTGCTTTTACTTCCCAGAAAGATCTCTGGCACCAAGTTTTAGAGGCTAGGTGAACCCTGGAGACGTGGTCATGTGGAGGATCAAACCTGGACCCTCCTGATCAGGAAGCAAGTCCCCACTAACCACTCAGTCGCTGAGGCTCCAGACTTTCAGTATCACTCAACAATTAAATGAAACGCACACAGGATTCTCACCTCAAGGTTACCATTAAAGCTATCAATTCTACAATGACTGTCTCCCTGCAAGAAAATGACAAAATACATGTCAGAAATAGTAATTCAGAAATGCTCACAAAATATTTGCTACTCTTTTCATTTCCACATCTGTTAGAGAACTCATTATCCAGTAATTATTTATTTTGAAGCAACAGTGTTCAATTTTCATTCCTTCATTTTAAACTGATTTCATAATGCTTGTCTACAACTCATTATCCAGTAATTATTTATTTTGAAGCAATAGTGTTCAATTTTCATTCCTTCATTTTAAACTGATTTCATAATGCTTGTCTAAAACTCATTACTACTCATTATCCAGTAATTATTTATTTTCAAGCAACAGTGTTTACTTTTCATTCCTTCATTTTAAACTGATTTCATAATGCTTGTCTAAAACTCATTACTACTTTCTACCAATAATGATAATTTCAAATTCTTTATTACTACTTTTTCAACAATGATATTTTAAACTCTCATTACTACACTAGAGGCATCACTATCAATAAACAGCCTCTCATAACCTCTGCTCAGATTTCTATGACGTGTCATATTTTTTTCCTGACCTGTATTTTTGAAATCCAAGTTAATTCCAACATGTTTCACACCTTTCTGAACACCCTTATCCTGTTCTTATTGCTCACATAAATACTGATTTTGCCCTTAATTTAGGCTTAGGTCATATTTTGATCAAACTGAGGGCATAAATGCATATTTTTGGTTATATTTCTTGTCATTTTAGGTACAATAAAACTTTAATTTATTTAAGCGGGAACAAATTTGGTTTTGCAATTTTATTGTCAAGAGACATGTAAATTTGTCTGTGTAAATACACGTCTATAACTCCAATAATGTAATTCAAAATAAATTATGAGATGGATAATTAAAGACCACTTTTATTAGTTGATTTACCGTATGTCAGGATAACATTTGAAGTTCAAATATAAAAGAGACATTTGGCCAAAACAAAAAAAATAAGTGAAAGTAATTGTAGACAATGAGAAAGAATAAATGTGTAAAAAAATTGGAAAAAAGTTAAAGTCAGAGAGATGCGTCGCTTCAGAAATTACTCATCAACAAAGACATGAAAGCAGAGCCCAATGCAAAGGATGCAGACGCCTTAGTGGATAATTTGACAGATCGTCTGAATAAAGAAAAAGATGAGGCCAATTGAAAAAAAGAAAATAAAAATGGTCCATAAGACTGTCGGCAATATGTCACATGGTCAAATGATCAAACAGTTTCTGTAAATTAGAGAGAGATGACCTGTTTAAATGTTTTTACCCATTTATCTTCTACGATTCTAAAAACTTATAATTTAATGTCATTTTGAATAGTAAATGAGAAATTAATTTGTCATATTTTGGTCTATTGTTCATTCTGAAGGTCATAAATGCAAGCATATTTTGATGACATTTAGGCCATAGAAATCTGAGCCCCGCTCATTACCGATTGTTTTATAATTACGGTCTTTAGCACATAATAAATAACATGCGGAAAACTTTTCAATTCTCACTAAATTATTATTATCTAGATCACAAATGGCTTTCATCACTAACAAATATTACATCATTTAATTAATCATTTTTTGGTGGCAAATACATTATTGATCAGTTTGCAGGTTCCTGCCATCATCCCCTTTGAGACCTCATCTTCCGTCCTTATCATATCCTAGGCCCCACTTTGAGATCTCATCTTCCGTCCTTATCATATCCTAGGCCCCACTTTGAGACCTCATCTTCCGTCCTTATCATATCCTAGGCCCCACTTTGAGATCTCATCTTCTATCCTTATCACATCCTAGGCCCCCCCCCTTGAGACCTCATCTTCTGCCCTTATCACATCCAAGGCCCCCCTTTGAGACCTCATCTTCTGCCCTTATCACATCCTAGGCCGGCAGTGAAAGTGTCTCATTTGCATGGTCGTGACCTAGGTCATCCCAAACAACGAGCATGCCGGGAACAAATATGTACAGGACAAAAGTAAAGTTTCATTTCTTCCCGCATGCAGTCAGGCCCCAGATGAAGCCCAACTATCAATTTGTGTATCTACTGACATCTATCAGGTTGCGTTAAGTAAATCACACCACACAAATTTTCACGTGTCCGTAACCAATGTTACCCAAGTCACTCCTACATCTCAATCCATTACCAGTCTTCATGACCCACTAATTCCCTCTGTCCATACCTGCATATAATGATGCACACACCCTACATATAACCACGTTTACACCCTACATATAACCATTTACACACCCTACAAATAACCACATACACACGCTACATATAACCACATTACACAGCTACATATAACTTCCATACTGAACATATAACCACGTACACATCCCACCCAACTATAAAAGCCCCTAACCTCTTGAGCGTCCCAGACCTGGAAGCAATTGTCGCTAGTCACACAATACACACAGGACGTGTTACTGCGACCACACCAGCCTATCCGGGCCTAGTTGGAAAAAACATTTAGAATAATATTTGCAGTCTAGGTGTAATCTGTATGATATCTAACAATATTCTCTACAGTGTAAAGTTTTTTTTTTCCCATTATCCAAGGTATCTTAAGGATTTTTCTTCAGCACAATCCAGGATTGTTTCAAATGAATCGATTTTCTTCCTTGCCATTTGTGAGATTCTCCATGATTCACAACCATATGTTACTATCGGGAAGATACATTTCCTCAATAATTTTAATTTTACTGTCTTGCTGGTATTGTGTCTCATGTTCTTTCATTGTTGTGTTGCTATTTCTAATCTTCTTTTCATCTCTTTTAGGCAGTCTCTATTGTTAGTTGCAACAGATGAAAGATATGTAAGTGTATAGAATGTTGGTGTCATTTGACAGGTATAATCATGTACCGTACCGGTTGGCGATCTTGTCCTTCCACAATCTTCTTCTATCCACAGTGCATCGTATCAGTTCTGTTGTTGACTGTTTTCCATGCCATGACACTAAGCTATCCAGTATTTTCTCTCTTTGTCGTCCGCGATCTCTCTTTCCTTTTATTTTTCCAGTTGTAACCAAGTATTCCAACTTTCTTCTTCCCATGATGTGCCCAAAAAATGTTGATTGCTTCTTTCTGATGTTTTTTAAAAGCTCCCTTTTTGTGTTGACCTCTTTGAGAACTTTCTCATTGGTCTTTTTAGCTGTCCAGGGAACTTTCAACATTCTTCTGAGAAATCCCATCTCTGTGGCCTCTAATCGTCTATTCATTTGTTTGTCTATTGTCCACGAGACAGGTATACCACTGTCAGTTACTTAGTTTCTCCCGTGTTCTTTGTCATTTGTCCATGTCAATAAACAACATGTATTCCTACGCCTTCCAGGAACTCATGAGTTGTTTGGGCACCCACTGACAAACGTCATCAACCTTCTCCAGAGATTTCCAGCTACAGTCATTCTATGGGACTCTGAAAAACTAAGGTCTATCCATTTTTTGATGTTATCTTCCCATCTCTTTCTCTGATTATTATGAGTGCTTGTTGCATCCTCTCGCAAACTTTTCATTCATGATAATATCCAAGTATATAAAAAAAAAAGTAAAGAGCCCCCGTCACGCCAAGTGGCGTATAGGGAATATAGTGTTAGTGACCATAAATTTTACAGACCTTCAGAAAAATGATTTTTGAGGTAATGTGTTACACTCATGCGCTTTATATTACCTGAAAAAATTTGGTATCCATTTAAGGCTGGGTGAACCAGGAAGCTGTCAGTTGGGATCGAACCCTACCTCTTGTCCTTTGTAGTCCAGTTCACTAACCACTGAGCTATCGCGGCTCCCATAATATCCAAGTATGACGTGTCCAAAACATTTCATCTCCGCAGCCTGTATGTTATTCTGTAGCCGTGCTGTGATACATTTCATTGCTATCATATTATACAGACCACGGGAGCATATCACCATTTTAAAATGAGTATTTGTCTTCCATGTTTGTATTAACATTCATTGTTTCATACCCGATGAAGCGCTTCTGCTGAAACATTGTTTGTCTTGTCTCTCTATAAGTTTAGATGCTTTTACCATTTTATGTTTATTCAACATTTCTTCAGCTCTACTCACAGTACCACACAGTATTTAATACACTGGATAGTTATACTAATCTACCTGTCTAAATATATAAGAAAACATTTGAGAGAGGAAGATGGCAGAAGACAAACAATCAGGCAACAATAATAAAGAAATATAATTTGTAGTTCAATGGCATTCATGAAAGTACAGCCTTCGATGCTTGTGGCAAATAGAAGGATGGAAATGGCAGGACAAAATTACTAACTTACAACTATGGGGAAGTATCAGTCAAATACCGGTGGACAAAGAGATGAGATAAAGACACATATGGCAGTGGGTAGGAAACACTCTGTGGAAACCAACTGAGAGTAGTACACAAGTCTTTTAATGGAATCCCCAGGGGAGGAGACAAAGGGGAAGACCAAAATGTACTTTGAGAGGACAAGTGGAGGGAGAGATGAAAGAGACGGAGAAGACATGGAATGATCTTTAAAGAATGGTAAGTAACAGGATGGTTAGTAAAGTGTTTGTTGAAGACCTATGCTCCACAGGGAGCTGAAAGTGTTTGTTGAAGATCTATACTCCACAGGGAGCTGAAAGTGTTTGTTGAAGACCTATGCTCCACAGGGAGCTGAAAGTGTATGGTGAAGACCTATGCTACAAAGGGAGCTGAAAGTGTTTATTTTCCTATGCTCCAACGGGAGCTGAAAGTGCTTATTAAAGACCTATGCTCCAACTGGAGCTGAAAGTGTTTATTAAAGACCTATGCTCCAACGGGAGCTGAAAGTGTTTATTAAAGACCTATGTTCCAACGGGAGCTGAAAGTGCTTATTGAAGACCTATGCTCCAACGGGAGCTGAAAGTGTTTATTAAAGACCTATGTTCGAACGGGAGCTGAAAGTGTTTATTAAAGACCTATGTTCCAACGGGAGCTGAAAGTGTTTATTAAAGACCTATGCTCCAACGGGAGCTGAAAGTGCTTATTAAAGACCTATGCTCCAACGGGAGCTGAAAGTGTTTATTAAAGACCTATGTTCCAACGGGAGCTGAAAGTGTTTATTAAAGACCTATGCTCCAACGGGAGCTGAAAGTGTTTATTAAAGACCTATGCTCCAACGGGAGCTGAAAGTGCTTATTAAAGACCTATGCTCCAACGAGAGCTGAAAGTGCTTATTAAAGACCTATGCTCCAACGGGAGCTGAAAGTGTTTATTAAAGACCTATGCTCCAACTGGAGCTGAAAGTGTTTATTAAAGACCTATGCTCCGCAGGGAGATGAAAGAAAGATTGGGAAGAGAATGCTGGTGAGCAAAACAAATAATTATCAGGTGAGAGCCTTTATTAGGAGCATCACTGTGCAAAGTTAGTTGAACACAAACAACGTTTTGCTTAGCGCGGATATAAAGGTGAAAGGTCATACCACATCTGATTCAGCATTAGAGGTGATTTGCAGTGCATCATCTTCTGACGTTTCTGACAAATCAAAGGTGCACACCAGTCCATCAGCAGAGCCTGACGCTAGGTATCTGTCACTTCCTGGCTGGAAGCACACCTTGGAAAAGCAAAGAAATAAACTGTTAATCTTGATAATAGATAAAATAGCTTGAGTAACACACCTTAGTAATACAACAATATCTTGAGTGACACACCTTGGTAATACAACCATATCTTGAGTGACACACCTTGGTAATACAACAATATCTTGAGTGGCACACCTTAGTAATACAACAATATCTTGAGTAACACACCTTAGTATTACAACAATATCTTGAGTGACACACCTTGGTAATACAACAATATCTTGAGTGACACACCTTGGTAATACAACAATATCTTGAGTAACACACCTTAGTAGTACAACAATATCTTGAGTGACACACCTTGGTAATACAACAATATCTTGAGTGACACACCTTAGTAATACAACAATATCTTGAGTGACACACCTTAGTAATACAACAATATCTTGAGTGACACACCTTAGTAATACAACAATATCTTGAGTGACACACCTTGGTAATACAACAATATCTTGAGTGACACACCTTAGTAGTACAACAATATCTTGAGTGGCACACCTTGGTAATACAACAATATCTTGAGCGACACACCTTGCTAATACAACAATATCTTGAGTGACACACCTTGGTAATACAACAATATCTTGAGTGACACACCTTAGTAATACAACAATATCTTGAGTAACACACCTTAGTAATACAACAATATCTTGAGTGACACACCTTGGTAATACAACAATATCTTGAGTGACACACCTTGCTAATACAACAATATCTTGAGTGACACACCTTGGTAATACAACAATATCTTGAGTAACACACCTTAGTAATACAACAATATCTTGAGTGACACACCTTAGTAGTACAACAATATCTTGAGTGACACACCTTGGTAATACAATATCTTGAGTGACACACCTTGGTAATATAACAATATCTTGAGTGACACACCTTGCTAATACAACAATATCTTGAGTGACACACCTTGCTAATACAACAATATCGAGTGACACACCTTGCTAATACAACAATATCTTGAGTGACACACCTTAGTAATACAACAATATCCGGCACATTATATAGGCAAGAAAGAGCATACAGAAAAACAAACATTGACTTCTAATGACAAAACATCATGACAAACACATGAAACTGTCAACTGATAAAAACTATGATCTAATCCTGCGATAAGACAAACTAACAATTATAGTAGATCTTTACAACAAATTGACTAGTCCAGCCACTACTATGACAAATAACTACAGAAGACTGTCCATCAACAAAGTCTAATTAATGCTGCTAATTACAAACCACATAGACTTACCTGAGTGATATCGTCTTGGTGACACTCACTGTAACATCCTAAAAGTGAATTCTGTCTGCTGTCCCTGAGAAAGCAATAACGGATTTCATTAACGAGACACACTCACATCAGCGTATACTCATTTTATAATATAACAGTATGTTGTTCATGTACAAGTAAAAAAAAGTAAAGACCCCCGCCACATCACATGGCATATAGGGAATATGGTGTTTGTGACCATAATTTTTATAGACACTAGTCACATGATTTTTTGGGTAATGTGGTCGGTATTACACCCGTGTTGCTTTACTTTCCCAAGAAAAAAAATTCAGGTACCCATTTAAGGCTGTGTGAACCTGGAACCTTGTCAATCAGGATTGAACCCAACCTCTTGTCCTTTGTAGTTCAGTTCACTAACCACTGAGCCATCGCAGCTCCATGTTGTTCACATATGCCAGCTATATATCACTAGCAAAGTTCAGAGGAGTTGAATTTTGCATAAATATATTTTCCTTACTTTTCTGCAGCCATGCGCCCCTAGCCATACAGGCAGATATTCTCCAGCTTCAGAGATACTCTAATTTTTTATCATCATCAAATGTTTTAGGTCAATTTTTCACCCCTACCAATACCGACCACATTACCCCAAAAATTAAGCGCCAAAGGTCTGTAAAATTTATGGTCACTAACACCACATTCCCTATACGCCACTTGGCGTGACGGGGGCACTTCACTTTTCTTTTTTTTTATTAATTTAGAAACCTTCTTGCAAGAGTTAACAGTGCTCATATTAAAAATGACTGCATTTCAACCTACCAAAACAGCAAGTAGGAGTCACTGCTGACCTTCTCTGTGCCAGCACAAAGCAACCTATCAGACTGACTGACATCCAGACTTAACATCTCGGGCTTTACGTCTTGAGGGGCTGTAGAAAAAGATGATGTAGAGAAATCAATAATTCTACACAAGACGACTATCTGTAAATGAACTGAATAACTATCCATCAATAGTACATACACAAGTAAATCAGCCATCCAGGAATGATAAAGAGGGAGGAACAGAAAATAGTACTAAAATAAGGATATCAAAAGCAAGAGGAGCTTTTGTAGCACCGGGAAAATATGGAAGTTCAAAGAAATTAGGTTAAATACTAAAGTAAAAATTTTCAACTCAAATGTTAAGTCAGTCTTATTATATGGCTGTGAAACATGAAGAACAACAAAACTGACAATCATGAAGATACAGACTTTCATTAATGGATGCTTACGCAGAATAAAAGGATGGAAATGGCAGGACAAAATCAATAACATAGAATTATGAGAATATACCAGCCAAATACCAGTGGATAAAGAGATACAGCAAAGACGATGGTGTTGGATAGGACACACACTGCGGAAGCCAACTGAGAGTATTACACAACAGGCCTTTTTTTTGGAATCCCCAGGGGAAAAGACAAAGAGGAGGGCCAAGGAATTCTTGGAGAAGACAGATAGAAGCAGAGATGAAGATAATGGGGAAGACATGGAATGATCTTAAAAGAATGGCGAGAAACAGAATGGTTTGGAAAGTGTTTGTTGAAGACCTATGCTCCACAGGGAGCTGAAAGTGTTTGTTGAAAAGACCTATGCTCCACAGGCAGCTGAAAGTGTTTGTTGAAAAGACCTATGCTCCACAGGGAGCTGAAAGGTAGAAGAAGAAGAATAGTACACACTGCTGCTGGCCGAAAGGGTGGAGGATTGACTCAACAACAGGCTCAAATGCAGGAGCTGGAACAGCCTGGTATCAGGCTTAACAGGGACCTAGGATACTAAGTGGCCAGAACCAATTAGAAAGCAACAGCAAACTGCTGAGAAATCATGACTGCTAAAAAAAAAAAAAAGTAGAGAAATTAAAATACTATGACCATGTCAAAAGACACAGCGAGCTGGCAAGAACAATAATGGGGGGCAGAATGTGGTTTTATAACATGAAGGAGACATTGAACATGAGAACAGAAGAGGTGGGAGATCTGGTTAGAGACAGAGATTCTTTCAGACAGGCTTTGGTGAATGCAATGTTTTGCAAAGGGTATGTGACTTGATGATGATGAATAACTCTTTATAGGACAGGGATGTTTAAGAGCATTGTATAATATTGATAAAAGTTATCAGTGACTCATAGTTGACTGTTTGTGTCTGAATCAGCAGCAACAGCTGATTAAGATCCTACTCCCAGCTGTGCCCCTTTATAAACAGGCTAACCTCCCAGGCCAAGTAAACAAGAATTGAAAAGAGCAAGCAAGCCTTGTACCCCAAAAATGTCATATTGAAGTCTGAAGTGTTGGACAGAAAGACACAAAATATCTCACCTTGCTATAAATGATAACACATCTTCACCCATTTAACATCATTTTAAGAATAGACGAAGAAAAGTAATCATCACGCAAATGCAATCAAAGGAAGAAAAATTGTATTATTTCTTTTCTTTTTTAAATCCTCAAGCAGGGGAATTGGTGGTCTAGAGGTAAGACATTGGCTTCTGGGTAGGTAGGTCCTGGGTTTGTATCCCACCATGGGCAGCGGAAATTTTTCACTTCAAATTCGTGGTTTCTTCAAGGCTGTACCTTCCCATGGTCTCTGGGTAGTGAGATCTGAAGTCTAGCCCTTTGGATAATGGTGAAAAACAGGTCCCTCACAGAAAACAACCCTTGGCAGTTAAAGGGGAAAAAAGTAGGTCTGAAGTGGTCACTGTCTGGATCAAACAGATAAGGAAATATCTATCTACCAATGACTCAGACGGATGTGTCGGACCAAAAGTCCAATATAATAAAATATTTTACCTTGAAACATCTGAACTTCTTTGGAAGTTTTAACCCTTGTGTCCCAGCATCTGAAAAAATGTCAAGCACACATTCAGAGAAGTGAAATGTTAAAAATAACATATCGGGAGATATATGTCCTATTGTGGTGAATCAGAGAAAAATCGAAATATATACCTTATACCAACAAAAATATCAGCTTTATTATTGCACAATAGGGAAAGACTGACATAGAGGATGATGGGTTTAAAAAAAAAATAAAGTATGAGTCCCAATACATAGCATTAATTGAACATTCCTCAATGCTGAAAGGTCAAGCGGGGGAAATTAAAGCCAAGTGTAAAGTTATAAACATTGGGGTCCTAGATGTTGGACAGCAACTCACAGCTGACTATGGGTGCCAGTGTCAGCAAACAACAACCCATAAACATCCCAGAGGTAGTCATGGAAACAGACTAAATTATCTGGCCAAGTAATTTGAGATCAAAGAGGGGAAGTAAATCTACCTATTTTATTTTTCAAGTTAAAGGTGGACAGAAATTCTTGGCTTTCCTTGTTCATTGATCTTTACTATTAAGTGCCAGACTTTACACAGGACCCGCATTGTGTCCCACCAAATGTCCCTATTGACTGCTTTGTTGCTTCTCACTTCAGAGTTCTTTTTAGCGCTTCTCTAGATCAACCTATTTTTCTTTTACTCTCTGCCTTCCAGTTGAGAGTGTTGCTTTGTTGTCTCTTCACATGGCCAACATATGACCCTTCTCATCACATGGCCAACATATGACCCTTCTCATCACACGACCAAGATACGACCCTTCTCATCACATGACCAACATATGACCCTTCTCATCACACGACCAACATACGACCCTTCTCATCACATGGCCAACAAAAGACCCTTCTCATCACATGGACAACATATGACCCTTCTCATCACATGGACAACATATGACCTTTCTTATCACATGGACAACATATGACCCTTCTCATCACATGGCCAACATACGACCCTTCTCATCACACAACCAATCTTGAAAATAAATCTAGCAGTGGAGGAATGCAACATCGCACGCAAGGAGCTAAAAGGGGTGTAACAGCTTGCTGTGGTTAAGTGAGTAATGTCCCATGACACATTTCATACAATAGGTGAGTGAAGTACAGTATTTCAGTATACTAGGTCACAACATTTAGACATGAAGGGGACAGTGCTCTTCCATGCTATTATTACTTTCCTTCAATTCAGTTAGCCAGGTAGCCATACCTTTATTACCTGGGTCATCTGATGAGTGTCAAGTTGTGTTTGAACCTATGTTCAACTAGAATGCCAAGCCTACAAGTTATCATTAAGCTATAAACCCTTGCTGTCTTGTGACCTAATAGTTCATCACGCCTGACTCCACAACGCCAGACCTAATAGTTCATCATGCCTGACTCCACAATGCCAGGCCTAATAGTTCATCATGCCTGACTCCACAATGTCAGATCGAATAGTTCGTCATGCCTGACTCTACAATGCCAGACCTAATAATTCATCACGCCTGACTCCACAATGCCAGACCTAATAGTTCATCACGCCTGACTCCACAATGCCAGACCTAATAATTCATCATGCCTGACTCCACAATGCCAGGCCTAATAATTCATCACGCCTGACTCCACAATGCCAGGCCTAATAGTTCATCACGCCTGACTCCACAATACCAGACCTAATAATTCATCACGCCTGACTCCACAATGCCAGACCTAATAATTCATCACGCCTGACTCCACAATGCCAGGCCTAATAATTCATCACGCCTGACTCCACAATGCCAGGCCTAATAGTTCATCACGCCTGACTCCCCAATGCCAGACCAAATAATTCATCATGCCTGACTCCACAATGCCAGGCCTAATAATTCATCACGCCTGACTCCACAACGCCAGACCTAATAATTCATCATGCCTGACTCCACAACGCCAGACCTAATAATTCATCATGCCTGACTCCACAATGTCAGATCTAATAGTTCGTCATGCCTGGCTCCACAGTGCCAGACCTAATAATTCATCATGCCTGACTCCCCAATGCCAGACCTAATAATTCATCATGCCTGACTCCCCAATGACAGACCTAATAGTTCATCATGCATGACTCCCCAATGCCAGACCTAATAGCTCATCATGCATGACTCCCCAATGCCAGACCTAATAATTCATCATGCCTGACTCCCCAATGCCAGACCTAATAGCTCATCATGCATGACTCCCCAATGCCAGACCTAATAGCTCATCATGCATGACTCCCCAATGACAGACCTAATAGTTCATCATGCCTGACTCCCTAATGATAGACATACTAGCTCATCATGCCTGACTCACAAAGTAAGACTCACTAATTCACCATACCCAGCTCACTAATCCATAATGTTAGACATACTAATTTAATATACCAATCCCATATTCTACCGGACTCTAGTTCACCATACCTCACCCACTATTTCACCATACATGACCAACTAGTTCATCATACCAGACCCACTATTTCACCATACCTCACCCACTATTTCACCATACATGACCCACTAGTTAACCATAACTGACCCGCTATTTCACCATAACTGACCCACTAGTTCACCATAAGTGACCAACTAGTTCACCATAACTGATCCACTAGTTCTCCATGCCTGACCAACTAGTTCATCATACCAGACCCACTATTTCACCATACCTCACCCACTATTTAGGGTGTCCGGTTAGCGCAATCGATAGGCGGTTGGCTTACCACGGCAATAGCCGGGGTTCGTACCCTGGCGAGGACACCTGGGTTTTACTAATTCCCTAAAAATTAGTAGGAGCCGCGATAGCTCAGTGGTTAGTGAACTGGACTACTACGGACAAGGGGTATAGGGTTCGATCCCAACCGACGGCTCCGGGTTCACCCAGCCTTAAATGGGTACCGGATTTTTTCTGGGAAAGTAAAACAGCACGGGCGTAATACCGACCACATTACCCCAAAAATCATGTGCTGAAGGTCTGTAAAATATAGGGTCACTAACACCATATTTCCCTATACGCCACTTGGCGTGACGGGGGTACTTTACTTTTTTTACTTTTTCACCCACTATTTCACCATACCTGACCCACTATTTCACCATAACTGACCCGCTATTTCACCATAACTGACCCACTAGTTCACCATACCTGACTGTCTTGTCTTTGGAGCATGAATACAGCAAGTGTGGATCTGTTTCCCAAACTGGACTTTGGTTACAGTACCTTTGTGACCTGGTGAGGTGTAGCAATCAAATAATGCAGCAATTGCAAGAAATAATTAATTGAATTAAAATTGATAATTAATGAATATTTCTTATTTCACATAAGCAATCTCTCTTTATTTCCTGTTATACCCATTTGTGTGTCGAAGGAGATATAAAATTCTAGTTCTCACCCTTTTGGTGGCTTCAGTCATTGTCAATTGATGATGTAGCATTTCTGTGATATCATATGTCCATCTTACTCTGGGTCTGCCTTGCTCTTCTCTTTTACTATATGCTTTATATGGTAAGGGTTGGGATTTTTATTTATGATTTCTCTCTGCGGCAACCATCCCTGGTCTCAGACCCAGACTAGGGGTGGTTGCAGCAGAGAGAAATCATAAATAAAAATCCCAACTGATACAGCCAGGATTTGAACCCACAACCACTCTGTCTCGAGACCAACCAGTCACCCCCCCCTGAAAAGGGTATGAGGACAGTTCTATGTCGGTGGAAGACAGCACAATCAAACAACGTTTCTGCTCAATAGGCCTTCATCAGGCACAGTGGTAAATACATACACATACAGAAATGTAAGAAAATAAACTTAACACCGCATAGCAAAATAATAACGAAATACTAGAAAAGAAAGAATATAACATCAAAAATGAATGAAATGGAACTTCTCTGCAGTGCTTGCTTGTGGCTGGGTCATGGGGGACGTGAAGTGAGCCTAGCTAGGAGTGGTTGGGTGAACACTTGGGCTGCCCACAAGCAAGCATCGTAGAGAAGTTCATTTTAATATTATGTTCTTTCTTTTTTTAGTTATTTCATCATTATTTTGCCATGGTGTGTTAAGCTTATTTACTTACCTTTCTCTGTGTTGTCCACTGTTGAAAGCCTATTGTGCTGAAACATTGTTTGATTGCGTTGTCCTTCGCCTATGTGAAGCCATATTTTTTCTTTCACCTTTAGCATCAGCTTTACATCTCTATACATTCTTATCCCTTTAATCCTAGATATGGGAGACAAGTTCAACAGTGACAAGCATCTAGATAATGATGAAATGGATTACTTAAAAAAAAAATACTCAAAGAGAGGATGCAGCTCTTCCAACTGCCAGTTTGAATATTCCTCGCTGCCAGGCCACACTGCTAGGCTCAGTGAGTGTAATTTGTAGGGAGTCCTTGACGACTTGGTATCATCATTTTCTTTGGCCATTCTCGTCTCTGTTTTCCAAAAATGTTACGGGGAGAATCCACATATAACGAGATTGGTTATAATGAGAATCTCTCTATCTATCTATTGTCCTTTCGAGCCGAAGACGGCACATAGGGCAGAATCACAATCTCAAAAATAGAAACCTTGCGTGCCAAAATGGCACATATTGCAGAGATCACTGCTTCTAAAATCTATGGTCTGTTTCCATAACAATGCTTTTTACAATGACAGCTTGTCAAGCCATCGATCAACCTCCTTAGTCGCCTCATACGACATGCCTGGAAGGTCACAGTGTCACTATTCTTTACATCCCACATAATGGGGCCCCGGTAACACACGGGTATAATGAGAATACAGCAATTTTAAAAATCCCAGAATTTGTTCTTCTTGATCCTATATATAACCCTTAATTAAAATACCTATCTGTAACTCTTCCAGTTATGACACCGCAGTAAAAATTACTACCACTTAAATGTAACAGGTGCTCTAAAAATAGTAACTTCTATGAACTCTTGAAACACAGTCCTGTGTTCACACTAGGTAAAACATGGGGACTCTGAAATTCCTGGCTCAGGTTGATTTATGACTTCACTTCATGGACAAGACGTGTTAAAATGTTTATCGGTACGGTCAGTGACCACATAGCATTATTCACTGTGTTTAAAGAGTCACAAAGGGTGAAATTTCCATGGTCAAAAAAAAAGATAAATTTCTTGAAAATTAGCAATTTTTTTTCTCATTAAAGATGTATCTCATGATGTGAAAAAAAAATTCCAACAGCAGTGGAAACAAATTAAATACACAGGGGTCACCGGAAGTGCTAATTAGGGAGGTGCACGGAGGAGGGGTCATGTTTAAACATTGGGAAAATGTCAAATTTTGAGGAATTTGTGTTCTAATGCTGTACATTTTACTACGGTATCGTAATCTAGCGGAAAAAAAAATTATTGTCTAACGCCATTACCAAGCCTGAAAATCGGTTACAACACGTGAAATTTGCATACCAAAAAAAAAAAATTGCTATCGGCGTGTACTTTTCTCACATCATTAAATTCTTTTTTATCACAATGGCTTCCCATATTGGCAAGAAACAAAAGTGCACATCACTTGAAAAGAAAGTGATGTTGATAGAGAATGTGGACAAAAAGTTAAAATCAAAAGCAGAAATATGCTGGGAAAATGATAATCCCTCAAGTACATAACATACACTCCTGAAGGACAGAAAAATTATGTCAGTGTTTACGACTATGAAGACGTTGACTGCACTTTAGATACATGGTTAAAGCAAGCTAGGAGCAAGAATACCCAGATTTTTCAAAAGAGAAAAAAGCTGGCTGAGAGTCTAGGGCATACTAACTTCAACCTAAGTATGGGCCGGTTGAACCGATTCAAAGTGCGACAGAATTGCAATGAAAGTGGTCTGTGGTGGGGCTAGGTCAGTTTCAAAAGAAACAATTGATGAGTGGAAGCAAAGTAAACCACAGAAAATTCTCAAGCAACTTGAACCAAAAAAATATAAGCAACACAGACGAGAGGGATCTTTTAACTCTTTCCGTACATTTCGTCGCACTGTGCGCCAATATGATTTCGGCAATGTACGTTTCGCCACGCTCAATTTGATTAGTGTGAACGCCATCAAACCATATTCTTTTTACATGTCTTGTATCATTTGGATATTGGTGAAATCTTATACCTTGTTCAATTATCAAAACATTCATAAATAATATGTTATATGTTAGATAAATATAAATATGTAGATTGATTCTTAAAACCATGAACAATTTTGTCTCTGAAATCTCTTCTGTTACATTGATAAAAAGCTTCCATACGGAAAGATTAAATTTGTGTCCCAAACTACACACTCACTGAAAAAGGAGAAGCATGCAGAGGTCACAAGACTACCAAAAAAAAATGAATTTCTATTTTGATCACTGCCAACATGAATTGTGACAGGCCGCCCTTGCTCACAATAAGAACATTTGAGAAACCACGTTGTTTTGAAAATATAAGAATATTGTTGACAAGATTAACAAAATATCATGGATGACTGTGTCAATATTTGAACATTGGGTATGCAAGCTAGAAAGGACATAATTGTTGCGGGGCAGAAGTATTGCACTTATTGTGGAGAATGCTCAGCTCAAGCACAATTAATATGTTTGAGCTATTTCTTTGTTTACACATTACACTTCCTAAATATAAATTACTATTAAACATAAATTGGATATAGCGAGAAATGGTTTTATATCAACAGTATTTTAATGGCCTTGGGGATCTTATTTCGACCAAATTTTATGCACTAAGGTGCAATCATTATTGTTTTTTCTAGACTATTATGACATAGCTAAAATCATCATCATCAAGTGCCGGGCCTACTGGCATAGGTGATCATGTCTCTCCACAACTTTCGATCTCGGCAGCTGTTTATCATTTCTGTTGTTGGCCTTCTGCCAAGCCATTCTCTTAAGCTGTCTGTTATTTTTTCTCTTTGCTTCCCTCTATCTCTTTTCCCCTCAATTTTTCCAGTTGTTCTCTTCTCATTACATGGCCAAAAAATGATGATTGTTTCTTCCTAATATTGGAAATTAGCTCTCTTTTTGCTTTGACCTCTCTCAGAACATCTTCATTACTCTTCTTAGCTGTCCATGGTACTAATAGCTAAAGTATGTTATTTAAAAAAAAATTTATAATTCATGAGTTAGACTTAGTTAATTTTTTGAGTAAAATCTACTTTAGCGGTATATTTTTTAATTATTTGGAATCGATGCTTATGCAGGCAAATAAGGTGTATACGAAAGTCAACCTTGTCAACAGAATTTACCGACACGTTTTTGGAGATGCCGTGACAAAGTGATGGTGTGGATATGGGGAATTCCCAATGAAACTGGTTCCATGAATAGGATAGAACTTTAAAATGATAACAGCATTTTTATTTGACATGTTTCGTTCACAAACAGGGGGACTGGGTGGTCTAGATGTATGACATCCATCAGTCTCTGGATAGAAACATCCTAGGTTCAATCCCCACCATAGGCGGTGGGAATTTTTCAAAAACAGAATCCGTGGTTTCTTCGCTTCATGCCTTTACCATCCCCTAGTCCCTGGGCAGTGAGATTTAATGTCTAGCCAGCTCGAAAAATCGCAAAAAAAAGGAGGTCCCGTGTGCACTTGCGCACGATAAAGAACCCTTTGCAGTTAAAGTTGAAAAGAGCAGGCCAAAATGGCCACTGTCAGGGCAAAAATTTGTTAAGCAAAATCTTCCCAAGTTGAAGATGGATGTGTTGGGCCATGTGGTGGAGAAATAGCAGCTTTGAAACTAGTGACACAATACATCTACTTAATGGGTGAGAACTAAGAAGTGCTATCTACACCACCATTTCTTTTACAGTAAAACAACAAACACAATTACAAACACTTCAGCGGATTAAAAAGTACTACGGTACTTACAACAGACCTGAGATTGTGGAAATATGAGTCAGACTTTTCATGGACATGAGATTAATGGAGAAGTTGCTGCAGGCCACTGCTACCTGGGGGTCAGTCACACTGTAGGGAAGTGAAAGACATTGTTGAGGGCATCATCTATCAGTTGTGAGACAACTACAACATAAAATCCGTTATTAGACAACTACAACATAAAATCTGTTATTAGACAACTACAACATAAAATCTGTGTTAGACAACTACAACATAAAATCTGTTGTTAGACAACTACAACATAAAATCTGTGTTAGACAACTACAACATAAAATCTGTTGTGAGACAACTACAACATAAAATCTGTTGTGAGACAACTACAACATAAAATCTGTTGTGAGACAACTACAACATAAAATCTGTTGTGAGACAACTACAACATGGACTTTCTTTTTGTCCGCCTTACAAAACTAGTACCTTTTTTCTTTTGCAATTTTCCCACACTACATTCTTTATGTGTCATTAAAATTCTCTTTAAAATAAAAAAAAAAGCACCAATGGCTGATATTTTAGAGATTTTTCTCTAATTTAAAAAAATAACTTCCTCCTCCATAATAAATGGTCAAAAACATTTTGTTTGTGCTCCAAGCATTTTGATCCTGAATTGTATCAATGTTGGCATGAATGAAAGTCAAGTCATATTATATAGTACTGTTGTATTGGTGTTGTTTGAGGGGAGTGCTCTTATTGTTCTTATTTTGTAGCTTTTATGTTCATTTACACACACACTGCAGCACGTTTCTCAGGCCACTATTATTTTGCATGTTCCCCTTATTTTACAGACATCTTAGACTACTGTAATTAGAAAGAGCTGTCACCTCTCAACATTATTTTTTATAAGCAAGAAACAATCAAGCAGTGAAAGATACCAACTATGCGTTTGGGGGCCTTGGTAGCCTGGTTGGTAAAACCACCAGACTAGGCTACCGACGTTCAGACAACCTGTGTTTGATTCCCACTGGAAGCAAAGTGCACTGTACTCGTGGTTTGAAAAAAAAAACCAACGGTTGACCCAGATGCAGGCAGAAATGGGTACCAGGGTATTACTCTGGGAAGGTGAGGAATGCCGCCTCGCATTGTTAGTTTCGATGCTTGAAGCGACACTATCTAGAAGTCTCCAAACACTTCTGGATAGGCGGCCGAGCACATGTGAAAAATCACGTGCTAAGACGCCGATTCAAGTCTCGTACTTTACCTTACCAACTATGTCATTATGTGAACATTGTTGATGTAATGTGTCTTTTCTGGTAGAATGTTTTCTCATTCCTTGATTGCATTATTGCTGCTTTATCATTCAAGCAACTAGAGTGACTGATTGACTGACTAACTACATACCTACCTATCTATCTATCACCCTTTCGAGCCGTATCTGGCCCATAAGGCATAGACTCAGGTACTCTTTCCCTGTTTCGAAATTTTCTTTATAGCAGTCTCAATCCTTGCAAAGATCTTTTATCAAATATCGCCATTTGTCTCTGTTCTGTGAAAGCATCTCAATCTTATTGAGGTACCCAATTTCTGCTGCTCTTGCCTCTCTGATCAATGTTCTTATCAGTGTTTCTCTGGGTCTGCCTCTTTTCCTCCTACCTGTTGTTTCCCAGTTGAGGGCTTGCTTTGCTATTCAGTTATTATCTCCTCTCATCACATTACTAGTGACATTACAACTAAAAAAAAAACTAATAAAAGAAGCATTTAAAAAAAAAAAAAGTAAATTAGAAAATGAACAGTACCAGCTTTGTACATCAAGACCAATAACATAGTCAGGGGTGTTAGGCTTGATTGTTTGAACTGCTGATTTCTCCTTTAAGCACAGACTTTCAAGTGACTTCATTAAAAAGGTTACTGTCTCCATTTCATATTTGCTGATACTCAACTGTCAATGAGAAGAACTATTTATTTCTCTATATTAGAAAAAAAAAAAACACAATAATTTAGTAAGTAAAATATACTCAAGAATGAACAAATATAGCTGAAAGGAGAAGTAGTATAGTTCAGAGGTTGTATAGATCAGAAGGGAGATACAAAAAGGGTAATCAGAAGAAAAATAGCAAAGGAAGCAAGGGCTTTCAGAAACATGAAATAAAAATGGAAATAAAACCTCAACATAAAAACCAAATTTCTATTTATTGTCATTTTGAGTCAAAGACAGAGCACACATTCTAGATTCTCCATGTCTAGCGATCCTTATTAATAAAAGTCAGACCAATGTATCTTGTCTATATCCCTATTCTGGGTGTGCCTCTCAACCATGGCAAGGGAGTTAATGCCTGCAGTTGTTGCTTCTAGGCTCAGTATTCTTGTTAATGTTTCTAATGTTTCTAAATTGTTACTGTTGATACTGAATTACTTCATGTCATGAAAGCAGGTATCTTTAAGTCAGTGCTGGTCGGTCGATAGGTTGCATGCCTGTCACCAGCTTGCTTGATGCCATCTTCCATATGGGTCACTCATCCCAGCCATCTCAAATGGGCATTGGCTTAGCTAGGTCATATGCACTACTTGTGTTTGCTGTCTTCTGAGAATGCATGTCTGGTAATGAAAACTTGGGATTTTTTTTTTTGGTGTGAGTTAACTAATTACTAACGTAGTAACTAATCAAGGTAAAGGTAAAGTACGAGACTTGAACCGGCATCTTAGCATGCGAGTTTCCACCCTTATGTGCTTGGCCGCCTATCAAGAAATGTTTGGAGATTTCTGTATAGTGTTGCCTCAAGCATCGAAACTCAGATGCGAGGCGACATTCCTCACCTTCCCAGGGCAGTACGCTGGTACCCATTTCTGCCAGCGGCTGGGTCGACCGTGGGGGTATTGTTTTTTTTCCAACCACGAGTACAATTTACAATGCTCCCAGCGGGAATTGAACACGGATTGTCCGAATGTCGGTAATCCAGTTGAGTGGTTTTCCGAACTAGGCTACCGAGACCCCCAAAAATGCGGTACCCATTAAAGGCTGGGTGAACTAGAAGTCATCGGTTGGGATTGAACCTACCTCTTGTCCTTTGTAGTCCAGTTCACTAAAAACTAAGCTATCGCGGCTCTCCAAACTAATCAACCAAATTGATTAGAACTACATTAAAGCTGTAAAGTTAATACTTGATGTACCCAGACTTATTTAACTGTTTAGTACACACTGATGATACTCACACTAGTTCCTAAGTTACTTTAACACAGATTAAAGAATTATAATTATATTCAGGAGCCATGGTAATTGTAATTTATTAAATTCAATAATATTTGTTTTATTTAACAAAAGTGACGAGGCAAGGAGGTTAAAAAAAAAAGTAAAGTGCCCCGTCACGTCAAGTGGCGTGTAGGGAATCTGGTGTTAGTGACGATAAATTTTCCAGACCTTTGGCACACGATTTTTTGGGATAATGTGGTCAGTATTACACCCGTGCCGCTTTACTTTCCCAGAAAAAAATCTGGTACCCATTAAAAGCTGGGTGAACCGGAAGCCGTCGACTGTGATCGAACTCTACCTCTTGTTCTTTGTAGTCCAGTTCACTAACCACTGAACTATCGCGGAGGCAAGGAGGTGTCCAAATTAATATATTTTAAATTTGTTGCTGTCCAAGGAATTTTATTATTTGGATAAACAATAAAAACTTACAAATGGATATCAAAGTTAAAGGAATAGACCTGGAGACAGTTGAGACCTACAACTACCTCCGACATACTATAATCGATGATGGAAAATGTAAAGTTGAAATAAACAAAAAGAATAGGAATGGCAAAATGTAAAATTTAAATGCCATGAAAAATATACTATACTAACATCAAAACAACCAGGGCTAAAATTAAGAATAGCAAAATGTTATATCTTCTCCACCCCCCTAATGGTACAGAACATGGAGATTAGACAAGAAAACAGAATAGAAAATTGAAGCCTTGAAAAATGGATTTACATTACAGAAGAATGGGATGGAAAGAAAAGAGAACAAATGATCATATAAATGTTATGATGAGGTCTTAAAACAAACTAAAAATGAAAAGAGAACAAGAACTACAGTCTACAGTATTATAAGTATAGTCTAAACACAATTCAAACAAGACAAATTATAAATTCGATTTTTGAATTTTTTGGGACATGTTAAAAGACAAGCCTACTAAAAGTAAAAAAGTAAAGTAATCTTGGAAGAGAATATAACAAGGTAAGACCTTATTTATATATTATAAGGCAGATCAAGACTAACATTATTAATTCATTAAACAATAAATAACATGGATGAGTAACATCAAAAGATGGACAACAAAGCCGAAGCCACTGGTCAGCCTATCATATGACAACCTCACCTACTCTAACTCTGTCAAGGCAAGAGACAGAGCGCTGAATGGAGAATGGCGCTCCACCATCATCATACATAGTTCGATGCTGAGATGAGACAGCACTCACACTCACTAATTAATTACTAATAGATAGATAATCAGTAATACAAAAAAGTTTATTATAAACTGACTAAAACTTCAACAATAAACTTACTACACTACAGTACTGAGTACTACAGTTCATTCAATATTGAATATTTAGCAAATATTTAAAAGCAGACTGAGAACAGACCAGACTCTGACTCTTACTAACAGTTCTCTTTCATTCTTATGATTCTTTCTACTTTCTAAACTTTCTTTTCTTCTTCGGGAGAGTCGGAGTTGTTGATAGTTGATGAGAAACATTTCTATTCTTCTCAGAATGTTTTGTTTATAATATAAAGATAATAAGTTTATAGTTTATATATAATAAATTACGACTAGAAGTTATGTTATGTTATGTCAGATATTATAATGATATTTAGTTTAAGACACCAAATAGGCACATTTTAATTTTACATTAAAACTAACTAAATTACCTGTTTTAAGAAGTTGAGAATCAGTTCCAGAACAGTACAATATAACTAATATAAGTTTGTTATCATGACAAGCCACGTTGGGGTCTGCCATCAAGATATTATCAAGGACCACTTGTTGGTTTCTAAAACAGAAGATTTCCAATAATGATCTCCCCGCAAAAGAGAGTGCCACATCATCATCATCAAGCACCGCGCCTGCAGGTACAACCTTCCCCAGTTGTTCACCAGTTCTAATGCTGATTCCCTACCAAATCATTTAAAGTCACGTAGACATGTCTCAATGAGGTTTTGTATATCTCTAGACGGTTATCTAGGATACATAACATTATACCAATTAAATGTATATGGGTCGAACTACTTCTCACTTTGAAACACTTAGACATTTTGTTGAACTACTTTACTCTTCGAATCATTTAGACATTTTGTTGAACTACTTTACTCTTCGAATCATTTAGACATTTTGTTGAACTACTTTACTCTTCGAATCATTTAGACATTTCGTTGAACTACTTTACTCTTTGAATCATTTAGACATTTCTTTGAACTACTTTACTCTTCGAATCATTTAGACATTTTGTTGAACTACTTTACTCTTTGAATCATTTAGACATTTCGTTGAACTACTTTACTCTTCGAATCATTTAGACATTTCTTTGAACTACTTTACTCTTCGAATCATTTAGACATTTCTTTGAACTACTTTACTCTTCGAATCATTTAGACATTTCGTTGAACTACTTTACTCTTCAAATCATTTAGACATTTTGTTGAACTACGTTACTCTTCGAATCATTTAGATATTTCTTTGAACTACTTTACTCTTCGAATCATTTAGACATTTCTTTGAACTACTTTACTCTTCGAATCATTTAGACATTTTGTTGAACTACTTTACTCTTCGAATCATTTAGACATTTCGTTGAACTACTTTACTCTTCGAATCATTTAGACATTTCTTTGAACTACTTTACTCTTCGAATCATTTAGACATTTCGTTGAACTACTTTACTCTTTGATTCATTTAGACATTTCGTTGAACTACTTTACTCTAGCAGTGATCTCCGCAAGATGTGCCATTTTGGCACGCAAGGTTTCTGTTTTTGAGATTGTGGTTCTGCCCTATGTGCCGTCTTCGGCTCGAAAGGACAATAGATAGACTTTATTCTTTGAATCATTTAGACATATTTCTATGAACAATTTAAACTACACTAATTGACTCCTGATTTATATAATTTAGAGGCAGCATGGGTCATGTTGGCCTGTTAGCTTTATTTTTAAGTTTAAAATAATAAGATAACCACAGGAGGGTGAGTACAGTCTCTCGACGTCGATCTATGGATAAGGTGGTTTTGAGTTCAAATCACATCACAGACGGTAGGGATTTTTCTGCTCAGTGATTTACTCTTCGAGAAAGAGAGTTCATCGGTGCTGTATAGAATCAATTCTGACTCATGAAAGCGAATCATGGACAGTAGACAAACAAATGAAAAGACGATTAGAGGCCACAGAGATGGGATTTCTCAGAAGAATGTTGAAAGTTCCCTGGACAGCTAAAAAGACTAATGAGGAAATTCTCAAAGAGGCCAACACAAAAAGGAAGCTCATAAAAACATCAGATAGAAACATTTTTTTTTTTTTTTTGGGGGGGGGGGGGCACATCATGAGAAGAGGAAAGGTGGAATACTTGGTTACAACTTGCAAAATAAAAGGAAAGAGAGATCGCGGACGACAAAGAAAGAAAATACTGGATAGCTTGGTGTCATGGCATGGAAAACAGTCAACAACAGAACTGATACGATGCACTGTAGATAGAAGATTGTGGAAGGACATTATCGCCAACGCCAACCGGTATGGTACATGATGATGATGATGATGATTTTGGCATGTGATTTTGTGCTTGTTATTTCTGTGGTGTATCTTCCGTCACATGTTATTATGGTGCCCTTGTTGATGAACTTTCTACATCACATCGTTGTCGATACTGGCATTCTTGTTAGCAGGAAACTGCACGTATACAACTGTTAACTCCAGTAATACCAAGGGCGTCTACTGTTAACCCAACTTGAACAAACACCACCTAACTGGCGCCCATTGAAGCTGAATAAACACTCATCATCATCGCCATCATCATCATCATCACTATCATCATCATCAACATCATCATCAACATCATCATCATCACTATCATCATCATCATCATCATCACTATCATCATCATCATCATCATCATCATCATCATCACTATCATCATCATCATCGTGTTACATATCTGCCACAATGCAACTCCCAGTTCAAGAAAGGGTATAATTACCCCAAAGATAGTTCATTCACCCATAACTGATGCACGATATATGATATATATATATATATGTGTGTGTGTGTGTGTGTGTGTGTGTTTGTGTGTATGCACAGAATAGGCTTGCCAGTGTGTCTATGTTCAGTGCCGACGGGCAATGACTGGCGATGACATTATGAATGCCCTCATGAACGCTGGCAAAAAAAAAAGACTCAAATATAACCTTGAATTCACAATCCTTGAACAGACTTCACGAATAACTTGTCAAAGTGGGACCAGACGAGAGCGTTACGCAGGAATCCGGATTAAAGAAGACTTATCAATCAAGACAACACCGATGTTAAAGTTTATTAGCTTGATAGGAACAATGTATGAAGGCATGAAACGTAGTGTTTTGCACGAAGGGAAGCTTACCGAAACATTTTGCATAAGAACAGGAGTAAGGCAGGGATGTCTTCTATCTCTATTTCTCTGTCTGCTGGTCATATATTGAGATTATGAAAATAATTCAGAACAACAGAAACCTGTGGTCACTGACCAAGCAACTTAATGACTTAGACTTTGCTGATGGCATAGCTCTCCTATCACATTATCATCAATAGATGCAAGATAAAATAAGTAAACTTGATGAGAGATCACAACAGCCGGGACCGAAAATAAATATAGAGAAGACTAAAATTATGAGAATTAATGCTGTTGACAATAACCAAATAACAAAATGAGAAATACCCCTACTAGACGTACAGACTTACATATATCTGGGCAGTAATGTAGACAAAGAGGGAGATGCGGAGAATGATACAAAAAATAAGATATCAAAAGCAAGAAAAGCGGTCATTGCTCTAGGAAACATGGAAATCCAAAAAAATTAGGTTAAATACAAAAATAAAAATGTTCAACTCTATGTTAAGTCAGTCCTATTATATGGCTGTGAAACATGGAGAACAAAAAAAATGATAATAATGAAGATACAGACTTTCATTAATGGATGCTTACGCAGAATAAAAAGATGGAAATGGCAGGACAAAATCACTAACATAGAATTATGGAAATGTACCAGTCAAATCATCATCATCATATACCATACCGGTTGGCGTAGGCGATCATGTCCTTCCACAATCATCTATCTACAGTGCATCGTATCAGTTCTCTTGTTGACTGTTTTCCATGTCATGACACCAAGCTATCCAGTATTTTCTCTCTTTATCGTCAGCGATCTCTCTTTCCTTTTATTTTGACAGTTGTAACCAAGTGTTCCAACTTTTCTCTTCTCATGATGTGCCCGAAACATGTTGATTGTTTCTTTCTGATGTTTTTTAGGAGCTGCCTTTTTGTGTTGGCCTCTTTGAGAACTTCCTCAGTCAAATACCAGTGGATAAAGAGATACATCGAAGACGATGGCGCTGGATTGACACACATTGGGGAAGCCAACTGAGAGTATTACACAACAGGTCCTTTTTAGAATCCCGAAGGAAAAAGACAAAGAGGAAGACTAAAATATTCTTGGAGAAGACAGACAGAAGCAGAGATGAAAATGATGGGGAACTGGTTGGTCTCGAGGCAAGACGTCGGCCTCGAGACAGAGAGGTTGTGGGTTCAAATCCAGGCTACACCGGATGGGATTTTTATTTATGATTTCTCTCTGCGGCAACCACCCCTGGTCTCAGCACCGAGGAACGGCTTGATACGTCAATTACTCAATAACGGAAAAAAATATGAGTACCTCCGAAGACGAAGTTATCTGCCTGTGCGGCGAGGGACCCCCGTGCACACGGCTGCCAGGGAGAAATTGATTAACACGTAAAGTTTAGTTCTTAGTCTCTAGAGACTTCGTCAGAGGTAAAAGCTGGCGAACGAAAAAAACATTCAAATAATAAGAACAGACAAGGCATATATAAACATATATATTTACATTCATAACACAAATTATACAAGGAATTCAAGTAAATACATCGTATATTACATTAAAAAAACTACACTACATTAATTGTTACACTCACATTTGTTATATTCGTTATTAATAATGAACTCGTGTTTTGTCTAACTATTTTTTGTGTGACATACATTTTGTTATTCTTTACAATTTCTCAAACACTTTTCTTATGTACCCATCAGTATTCTGAACAAATGGGGTTACATGTGCCACAGGCTGAGAATCCCTGTACCGGTATGTGTTAAGACTTTCAATAATGTTGTCTGTGTTGAAAGTGATTAGAATCGAGACAGAATCAGCGAATCATAACTAGCTAAGATCCTCTCACACCACCTTCCCTTGACCGCGTGCACACAACATACCTTGTCTGACCAAGTGAGTAGGAATAGAAGATGGATGGCAAAAGAAAATAATGTTGAAGTCGGAAACATCTGACCGAAAGGCGCACATGTCACAACTTGCTGTAAACCACAACAAAACGCAACTACGCCCATTTAACGACCCTTTAAGGACCGACGATGAAGGAGAGTAGTCATTGGGCAAGTGCAGGAGCAGACGAATTGTATTATCTTACCTGTAATATCTTTTCTGTATTATCTTATCTACAATGAAGGATTCAGAATAAAAATCAATGTGGAGTAAGAAGAACAACAGTTTGGATTTAGGAAAATCAGAGGAACGAAAGAAGCCATATTCCGCATGAGGACATTAATCGAAAAGTACATAGAAGCAAACAAACCAATACATGCCTGCTTCATAGACTACACCAACAAGCTTCTGATAGAGTACACCACAAACAACTTATAGAATGCCTAAAAGAGATACATCTAGATGACATGGGCATACGACTAATATGTAATCTATACTGGGAGCTAAGAGCAATAATAAAATATAACAAAGAGAACTCTACACCTATTGATATAAAAAGAGGCGTAAGACAAGGATGCATCCTATCACCAAGCTTGTTCAATCTATACACTGAGCAAATCTTTAAAAACATCACAGAGATGCCAGGCCTACAAATTAATGGAAAGATAATCAATAATCTAAGATATGCTGATGATACTGTATTACTAGCAGAAAATCCTAAAGATCTACAACAATTACTTATTGAAATAAACATGACGAGCAAAAAATATGGACTAGATATGAATATCAAAAAGACTAAAACTATGATCATAAACAAAGATAATAATCAAAACCACAAGTTGATATCAAAATAGAAGGAATAGACCTGGAGACAGTCCAAAGCTACAACTACTTTGGGCATACTATAACCAGAGATGGAAAATGTACAACTGAAATAAACAAAAGAATAGGAATGGCAAAAAGTAATTTGTCATGAAAAATATACTAACATCAAAACAAATAACATCAGGGCTAAAACTAAGAATTGCAAAATGTTATATCTTCTCAACATTCCTGTATGGTACAGAAACATGGACATTAGACAAGAAAACAGAACAGGGAATTGGAGCCTTTGAAATGTGGATATATAGAAAAATAGGAAGAATTGGATAGAAAGAGAAGAAAACAAACGATGAAGTCTTAAAACAACTAAACATGAAAAGTTAACTATTGGACACAGTTCAAACAAGGCAAATGAGATTTTTGGAGCATCTTAAATGAAGTAAAGGAAGCAGAAGCAGACATAGTCTTACATGGACGAATAACATCAAAAGATGGTCAAGTCAGCCTTTGAGAATCTGCTCTATCAAAGCAAGAGGTAGAGCGGAATGGCGCTCCATGGTAGCCAACCTTCGATGCGGAGACGGCGCTCACTGATGACTATGATTGTTTTTTTTATTATCAACGATTACCTATTTCATTAACATAAAACATATTTTGATTAAAACAATATTGCCCAGGCAACGACATGGAGCCCATGCATTTTTCTATTTCCACCTGTCAGTGGTTGTATTTTGTTATCAGTAGCTGAGCTAATTGCGGCCAACGACCCATACATGACTGCATGAGTTAGAATCGACGAGCAAAAGAGCTTACCAAGATCTGCTCCACCTCCTAGCAGTACTTCTGGAATCAGACCTCCAGTTTCCCCAAGCGAATAGGGATAAAAGAGGAAAGGTAACCCGGAACTAAAATTGCCGTACTGAAGTCGGCTGTGTTTGGCCGAAAGGCGCAAATAATACATCCTAGCCGTAAATCCCAACACAACTCACACTCACTTTACGGATGGCGGATGATGAAGAGGACAATTCAGTTCTTTAGTAGCCATTAGGTAAACGGTACAGTAAGGACGTACGGCGTCGACTCTACACTTTGTATGTGTTCCTAGGGCTCTAAGGCTGGTCCACTGTCCACGATAGCAGCTGAAAGTAGGGCTGTTATATAGGCAACTACTGATTGACATAGAGACTCATATCAACACTAAAGCTGTTTGAAGCTCCTGGAGAGCTCTGACATAGAGACTCACATCAACACTAAAGCTGTTTGAAGCTCCTGGAGAGCTCTGACATAGAGACTCATATCAACACTAAAGCTGTTTGAAGCTCATGGAGAGCTCTGACATAGAGACTCACATCAACACTAAAGCTGTTTGAAGCTCCTGGAGAGCTGTGACATAGAGACTCATATCAACACTAAAGCTGTTTGAAGCTCCTGGAGAGCTGTGACATAGAGACTCACATCAACACTAAAGCTGATTGAAGCTCCTGGAGAGCTCTGACATAGAGACTAATATCAACACTAAAGCTGTTTGAAGCTCCTGGAGAGCTGTGACATAGAGACTCACATCAACACTAAAGCTGTTTGAAGCTCCTGGAGAGCTCTGACATAGAGACTCATATCAACACTAAAGCTGATTGAAGCTCCTGGAGAGCTCTGACATAGAGACTCACATCAACACTAAAGCTAATTGAAGCTCCTGGAGAGCTCTGACATAGAGACTCACATCAACACTAAAGCTAATTGAAGCTCCTGGAGAGCTCTGACATAGAGACTCACATCAACACTAAAACTGATTGAAGCTCCTGGAGAGCTCTGACATAGAGACTCACATTAACACTAAAGCTAATTGAAGCTCCTGGAGAGCTCTGACATAGAGACTCACATTAACACTAAAACTGATTGAAGCTCCTGGAGAGCTCTGACATAGAGACTCACATCAACACTAAAGCTAATTGAAGCTCCTGGAGAGCTCTGACATAGAGACTCACATTAACACTAAAACTGATTGAAGCTCCTGGAGAGCTCTGACATAGAGACTCACATCAACACTAAAGCTGTTTGAAGCTCCTGGAGAGCTCTGACATAGAGACTCACATCAACACTAAAGCTGATTGAAGCTCCTGGAGAGCTCTGACATAGAGACTCACATCAACACTATAGCTGCTCGAAGCTCCTGGAGAGCTCGAGACTCACATCAACGCTAAAGCTGATTGAAGGTCCTGGAGAGCTCTGACAGAGACTTACATCAACACTAAAGCTGATTAAAGGTCCTGGAGAGCTCTGACATAGAAACTCACATCAACACTAAAGCTAATTGAAGCTCCTGTAGAGCTCTAACATAGAGACTCACATCAACACTAAAGCTGTTTGAAGCTCCTGGAGAGCTCTAACGTAGAGACTCATATCAACACTAAAGCTGTTTGAAGCTCCTGGAGAGCTCTAACATAGAGACTCATATCAACACTAAAGCTGTTTGAAGCTCCTGGAGAGCTCTAACATAGAGACTCATATCAACACTAAAGCTAATTGAAGCTCCTGGAGAGCTCTAACATAGAGACTCACATCAACACTAAAGCTGTTTGAAGCTCCTGGAGAGCTCTAACATAGAGACTCACATCAACACTAAAGCTGTTTGAAGCTCCTGGAGAGCTCTAACATAGAGACTCACATCAACACTAAAGCTGTTTGAAGCTCCTGGAGAGCTCTAACATAGAGACTCACATCAACACTAAAGCTGTTTGAAGCTCCTGGAGAGCTCTAACATAGAGACTCACATCAACACTAAAGCTGTTTGAAGCTCCTGGAGAGCTCTAACATAGAGACTCACATCAACACTAAAGCTGATTGAAGCTCCTGGAGAGCTCTAACATAGCGATTCACATCAATACTAAAGCTGTTTGAAGCTCCTGGAGAGCTCTGACATAGAGACTCACATCAACACTAAAGCTGATTGAAGCTCCTGGAGAGCTCTGACATAGCGATTCACATCAACACTAAAGCTGATTGAAAGTCCTGGAGAGCTCTAACATAGAGACTCACATCAACACTAAAGTTGTTTGAAGCTCGTGGAGAGCTCTGACATAGAGACTCACATCAACACTAAAGCTGATTGAAGCTCCTGGAGAGCTCTGACATAGAGGCTCACATCAACACTAAAGCTGATTGAAGCTCCTGGAGAGCCTGACATAGAGACTCACATCAACACTAAAGCTGATTGAAGCTCCTGGAGAGCCTGACATAGAGACTCACATCAACACTAAAGCTGATTGAAGCTCCTGGAGAGCCTGACATAGAGACTCACATCAACACTAAAGCTGATTGAAGCTCCTGGAGAGCCTGACATAGAGACTCACATCAACACTAAAGCTGATTGAAGCTCCTGGAGAGCCTGACATAGAGACTCACATCAACACTAAAGCTGATTGAAGCTCCTGGAGAGCCTGACATAGAGACTCACATCAACACTAAAGCTAATTGAAGCTCCTGGAGAGCTCTGACATAGAGACTCACATCAACACTAAAGCTAATTGAAGCTCCTGGAGAGCTCTGACATAGAGACTCACATTAACACTAAAACTGATTGAAGCTCCTGGAGAGCTCTGACATGGAGACTCACATCAACACTAAAGCTGCTCGAAGCTCCTGGAGAGCTCGAGACTCACATCAACGCTAAAGCTGATTGAAGGTCCTGGAGAGCTCTGACAGAGACTCACATCAACACTAAAGCTGTTTGAAGCTCCTGGAGAGCTCTGACAGAGACTCACATCAACACTAAAGCTGTTTGAAGCTCCTGGAGAGCTCTAACATAGAGACTCACATCAACACTAAAGTTGTTTGAAGCTCCTGGAGAGCTCTAACATAGAGACTCACATCAACACTAAAGCTGATTGAAAGTCCAGGAGAGCTCGGTCATACAACAGCATATTTAGAAAACATGACTATTGTGCAGTGGCGCAATCTAACATGCTTTAAAAATGTATTTTTTCCTTCCTTGCATCCTTCCGTCCTTCCTCTCACTTTCCGTCTATGGATTTTAACCCCACTCCAGGCTTTTATTCTTTTAAGTCAACCGTTTATCAGCCTCCCTCCACTCACTCACTCACTCACTCACTCACTCACTCACTCACTCACTCACTCACTCACTCACTCACTCACTCACTCACTCACTCACTCACTCACTCACTCACTCACTCACTCACTCACTCACTCACTCACTCACTCACAATCACTGGTGTAACAATTACTAAACAGACAGTGCACGGCAGGAAGAATGTCCCTCATTACAAATGCTATCCTGCAATTTGATTGGCTAGTGAGTAGTTAACTCAGCTACAACAGCAGCAGCCATGATACTGTCCTTCTCGGCTGAAAACCATCATAATCATGTGCCACACAGCTTGGCGTAGGCGATCATGTCCTTCCACAATTCTCTATCCACAGTACATCGTATCAATTCTGTTGTTAACTGTTTTCTATGCCATGACACCAAACTATCTAGTATCTTCTCTTTTTGTCGTCCGCGATCTACCCATTTACTTTATTTTACCAGCTGTGACCAAATATTCCAACGTTCCTGTTCTCATGATGTCTCAACAAAATGCCGATTATTTCTTTCTGATGTTTTTTTTTTTTAGGAGCTCCCTTTTTGCGTTGGCCTTTTTGAGAATTTTCTTGTTTGGTCTTTGTTCAGCTGTCCAGAAAGCTCTCAACATTCTTCTGAGAAACTCCATATTTGCAGTCTCTAGAGCCATATCGTACTACATTCATCATCATCATCGTCATCATGTGCCATACCGGTTGGCGTAGGCGATTAAGTCCTTCCACAATCTTCTATCCACAGTGCATCGTATCAGTTCTGTTGTTGATTGTACTATATTCAAATGTATATATATATATATATATGATTATTATTATTATCTTTTTCATCTAATGCCATTTTATCTTATCTGTTTTACACCAAAAAGAAACAAAAATGACTAAATATAATTTTGTAATGAATATTTTTTACGTTTTATTTATGAAAATGCTAGTTATTTAACAATACTGATTTAATATTAAAATAGAATACAAATTTAGGCTAAACAAATTAAAAAAAAAACAATTAGTACAAATATCTACACATCCTATCTGGCAATGGGACTGCTTTTTATAATAATTGCAGGTAATGACACGTCTTATAACTGCAATATCGTTTTATTGCATGGAAGAGTGTAGACACATATTCCTATTGTCTATGTGGATAAAGGACATCAAGAAGAGTTGTACGGAAATGTTGTCATAGATCACACACATGAGATGTCAACACGAAATGTCTTGAGCTATATAGATAGCCAATGTTTTCTCTGAAACAGGAAGACAAAGAGAATTAGGCATGATTATTCATTATAATGTATATATTATATGTATATGTATATGTATATTCACACATTTCAATGAAAAAGCATTATAGAGAAGAGAGAGAGAGAGAGAGAGAGAGAGAGAGACTGAGAAAGAGAGAGAGAGAGAGAAGAAGAGGAAAAGTAAAAGAATACAAGTAGACAGATAGACAGACAGACAGATATATAGATAGATAGATAGATAGATAGATAGTTAGATAGATAGATAGGTAGATAGATAGATAGGTAGATAGATAGATAGATAGATAGATGGATGGATGGATGGATGGATGGATGGATGGATGGATGGATGGATGGATGGATGGATGGATGGATGGATGGATGGATGGATGGCTAGATAGATATGAAAGAGAGTTATAGGTTTCGTGAGATGAATCGAGAGGGAAGAGATAGAATGTTATGAGAGAGAAAGATAGAGAGAGAGAAAGAGAGAGAGAGAAATGAGTAAGATACACACGTGGAATAAAGGAACGTAGAAAAGGAAAGAAAACTAGAGAAGAAAGTATGGGGCAGTTTGAAATATGAACAAATATGAGAAAAATAGAGAGAAAGATAGAAAGAAATACCTGAAATCTTTTAACGACTTTCTTCTGCAAGATTTCCTCGTGTTCACACTGGGGCGACATGGCTAGGGCAAGGCGCTGAAGTTCACAAATTGCATGTTAGTGTAAGTATTCACATAGGTTTAGCTCTAGTGTAGGTGTTCACATAGGTTCAGCTCTAGTGCAGGTGTTCACATAGGTTTAGCTCTAGTGTAGGTGTTCACATAGGTTTAGCTCTAGTGTAGGTGTTCACATAGGTTTAGCTCTAGTGTAAGTATTCACATAGGTTTAGCTCTAGTGTAGGTGTTCACATAGGTTCAGCTCTCGTGTACGTATTCACATAGGTTTAGCTCTAGTGTAGGTGTTCACATAGGTTTAGCTATAGTGTAAATGTTCACATAGGTTTAGCTCTTGTGTAGGTGTTCACATAGGTTTAGCTCTAGTGTAAGTGTTCACATAGGTTTAGCTCTTGTGTAGGTGTTCACATAGGTTTAGCTCTTGTGTAGGTGTTCACATAGGTTTAGCTCTAGTGTAAGTGTTCACATAGGTCTAGCTCTAGTGTAAGTGTTCACATAGGTTTAGCTCTAGTGTAAGTGTTCACATAGGTCTAGCTCTAGTGTAAGTGTTCACATAGGTTTAGCTCTAGTGTAAGTGTTCACATAGGTTTAGCTCTAGTGTAAGTGTTCATATAAGTTTAGCTCTAGTGTAGGTGTTCACATAGATTTAGCTCTTGTGTAGGTGTTCACTCATCCATTTATTTTCCTCTAGAAGACTACACATATGGCGGAAGTCATAGTTCTCCATGGTTGACGATCTGCTCATAGTTCTTGTATGTCTTGGTTGTTCCATAGTTGAGCCTTCCCTAGTAATTATTCTGCGTAGCGATTCCCTTTGTCTGCCTTGTTTTCTTTTACCAGATGGTTTCCACATGAATGCCTGACGGGGAAGTCTTTCTTCATTCATTCTCAGCACATGACCGATGTATTTCTTCATTCATTCTCAGGACATGACCGATGTATTTCTTCATTCATTCTCAGCACATGACCGATGTATTTCTTCATTCATTCTCAGCACATGACCGATGTATTTCTTCATTCATTCTCAGCACATGGCCGATGTATTTCTAACGCATTCTTCTTATAAAGCTCAACACGTATTCTTGTTTGATTGCTCTCTTATCAGTTCATTTGAAATGTATTCTTTCCAGCTTATTTTTGAGATCCTACGAAGATATTTGTTTTCTAAGACATTTAATTACCTATCTAAAATAGTGGTGGATTTCCAACTTTCACATCCATATGTTAGCACTGGTATCACGTCCATATATTAGTACTGGTATCAGATTAATATGTTAGTACTGGTTTCACATCCATATGTTAGTACTGGTATCACATCCATATGTTAGTACTGGTATCACATCCATATGTTAGTACTGGTATCACATCCATATGTTAGCATTGGTATCACACAGGAGTTGAACAAGTTTTGTTCGTTTACTGAGAACTTTGTATCTCCAGATATTCGTCAGTTTGTTGAAAGCATTTGATACTAGCGCGATGCGTGTTATGATTTCTGATGTCATGTCTCCATTTCATGCTAGTGCGATGCATGTCATGATTTCTGATGTCATGTCTCCATTTGATACTAGCGCGATGCGTGTTATGATTTCTGATGTCATGTCTCCATTTGATACTAGCGCGATGCATGTCATGATTTCTGATGTCATGTCTCCATTTGATGCTAGTGCAATGCATGTCATGATTTCTGATGTCATGTCTCCATTTGATACTAGCGCGATGCATGTCATGATTTCTGATGTCATGTCTCCATTTGATACTAGCGCGATGCATGTCATGATTTCTGATGTCATGTCTCCATTTGATACTAGCGCGATGCATGTCATGATTTCTGATGTCATGTCTCCATTTGATACTAGCGCGATGCATGTCATGATTTCTGATGTCATGTCTCCATTTGATACTAGCGCGATGCATGTCATGATTTCTGATGTCATGTCTCCATTTGATACTAGCGCGATGCATGCTATGATTTCTGATGTCATGTCTCCATTTCATGCTAGTGTGATGCGTGTTATGATTTCTGATGTCATGTCTCCATTTGATACTAGCGCGATGCATGTCATGATTTCTGATGTCATGTCTCCATTTGATACTAGCGCGATGCATGTCATGATTTCTGATGTCATGTCTCCATTTGATACTAGCGCGATGCATGTCATGATTTCTGATGTCATGTCTCCATTTGATACTAGCGCGATGCATGTCATGATTTCTGATGTCATGTCTCCATTTCATGCTAGTGTGATGCGTGTTATGATTTCTGATGTCATGTCTCCATTTGATACTAGCCCGATGCATGTCATGATTTCTGATGTCATGTCTCCATTTGATACTAGCGCGATGCATGTCATGATTTCTGATGTCATGTCTCCATTTGATACTAGCGCGATGCATGTCATGATTTCTGATGTCATGTCTCCATTTGATACTAGCGCGATGCATGTCATGATTTCTGATGTCATGTCTCCATTTGATACTAGCGCGATGCATGTTATGATTTCTGATGTCATGTCTCCATTTCATGCTAGTGTGATGCGTGTTATGATTTCTGATGTCATGTCTCCATTTGATACTAGCGCGATGCATGTCATGATTTCTGATGTCATGTCTCCATTTGATACTAGCGCGATGCATGTCATGATTTCTGATGTCATGTCTCCATTTGATACTAGCGCGATGCATGTCATGATTTCTGATGTCATGTCTCCATTTGATACTAGCGCGATGCATGTCATGATTTCTGATGTCATGTCTCCATTTGATGCTAGTGCGATGCATGTCATGATTTCTGATGTCATGTCTCCGCCTCTGGACATTCTGCTGCCTAGATTGGTAACATTTGTAAATGTTTATAAAATGTCTTTGCTCATTTTTATATCAGAGGCCATGTTGGTAACATTTGTAACTGTTTGTAAAATATCTTTGTTCATTTTTTTTATCAGAGCCCATATTGGTAACATTCAGGACTTTCGTTTTGGTCGTGTTGATGTGGAGGTCTATTTGACCTGAAATTTTGTGGAGTCGGTCTCTCTTTTCTTGAGTATCAGGATGTGTTGAGCTCAAGAGTCCCGAGTCTCCTGGCAAGTCGAGATCTTCTATGAGTTTATTATTGATCCATTTAACGCCAGTTAACGAGTGTATGTGTTCATAGAGGTTTATCTTTTGTGAACACGTAACTAATCTTGGATAAGTACTTTCTTTCTTTCTTTCTTTCTTTCTTTCTTTCTTTCTTTCTTTCTTTCATTCTTTCTTTCTTTCTTTCTTTCTTTCTTTCTTTCTTTCTTTCTTTCTTTCTTTCCTTATCTTTTCTTCCTTTCTTTCTTTCTTTCCTTCTGTCTTTCTTTCTTTCCTTCTTTCTGTCTTTATTTCTTTCTGTCTTTCTTTCTTTCTTTCTGTATGTCTTTCTTTCTTTCTTTCTTTCTCTCTGTCTGTCTGTCTTTCTTTCCTTCTTTCTTTCTTTCTTTCCTTATCTTTTCTTCCTTTCTTTCTTTCTTTCCTTCTGTCTTTCTTTCTTTCCTTCTTTCTGTCTTTATTTCTTTCTGTCTTTCTTTCTTTCTTTCTGTATGTCTTTCTTTCTTTCTTTCTCTCTGTCTGTCTGTCTTTCTTTCCTTCTTTCTTTCTTTCTTTCTTTCTTTTTCTTTCTTTCTTTCTTTCTTTCTTCCTTTCTTTCATTCTTTCTTTCTTTCTTTCTACCTTTCTTTCTTTCTTTCTTTCTTTCTCTCTGTCTGTCTGTCTTTCTTTCCTTCTTTCTTTCTTTCTTTCTTTCTTTCTTTCTTTCTTTCTTTCTTTCTTTCTTTCTTTCTTTCTTTCTTTCTTTCTTTCTTTCTTTCCTTTTCTTTCTTTTCTTTCTTTCTTTCTTTCTTTCTTTCTTTCTTTCTTTCTTTCTTTCTTTCTTTCTTTCTTTCTTTCTTTCCTTCTGTCTTTCTTTCTTTCCTTCTTTCTGTCTTTCTTTCTTTCTTTCTTCCTTTCTTTCTTTCTTTCTTCTTTCTTTCTTTCTTTCTTTCTTTCTTTCTTTCTTTCTTTCTTTCTTTCTGTCTTTCTTTCTTTCTTTCTCTCTGTCTGTCTTTCTTTCTTTCTTTCTTTCTTTCTTTCTTTCTTTCTTTCTTTCTTTCTTTCTTTCTTTCTTTCTTTCTTTCCAATTCTCTCTTCATGTCTAATATCTTCTTTCCATTCATCCACTCACCTGTGAACATGACCCCTTATTTCTGATTAGTCTGTAGAAGATGTATCCAGGAACCAGGGACATAGAAGAGCAAGCGATGACCCAACCAACGATGTTGGCGTAGAACGGGTAGGTGTAGACACCTTGAGAGGTTCGATACGTCAGCGGCTGGTAGGAGATGATGCTGGAGATTACGATTATCTGAGGGCAGAAAACAAATTGTGTTGTCAGAGGTTCTCAAAAGTTTTACAATCGCCCCACACGTCTCAAAGTGTGATTGGTTAATGAACTTGAACGTATCCTTATTGCAGTTTACATTCATACACCCCTATCACTTACCATCATTATGTGCCATACCGGTTGGTGTAGGCGATCATGTCCTTCCACAATCTTCTATCTACAGCCATCATCATCATCATTGAGTGCCGTCTCCGCATCGAAGGTTGGCTAACATGGAGCGCCATTCCACACTGTCTCTTGCTTTGATGGTGCAGATTGTCATAGGTTGACTTGTCCATCTTTTGATGTTACTCGTCCATGTTAGGCTTGGTCTGCCTCTGCCTCTTTTACCTTGTATTTTCCCCTCTAATATTACTTTTATTAGACTGATGTGTCTTTTAACATGACCAAAAAAAATCATTTGTCTTGCTCTAATTCTATCTACAGTGCATCGTATCAATTCTGTTGTTGACTGTTTTCCATGCCATGACACCAAGCTATCTAGTATCTTCTGTCTTTGTCGTCCGTGATCTCTCTTTCCCTGTATTTTGCCAGTTGTAACCAAGTATTCCAACTTTCCTCTTCTCATGATGTGCCCGAAATATGTTGATTGTTTCTTTCTGATGTATTTTAGGAGCTCACTTTTTGTGTTGGCCTCTTTGAGAACTTCCTCATTGGTCTTTTTAGCTGTCCAGGGAACTTTCAACATTTTTCTAAGAAATCCCATCACTAATAGTCTTTTCATTTGTTTGTCTACTGTCCATGATTCACTTCCATAGGTTAGAATTGGCTCTATATAGCACCAATGAATTCTCTTTCTCACTTCTATTGACATAGATTTGTTCCATAAGATATTTTTCATTTTCTGAAATGCTATTTTGGCCTGAGCTATTCTGCTTGTTATTTCTGTGGTGCATCTTCCATCTGATGTTATTATTGTCCTATTTATTATGATTATTGTATTATCATGTCTCTCTTCCCCACCCCACATTTCTACTAGATCAAAGAAATGTAATTAATTTGACACGATATCACGAGAAAAGCATGCCAGTTAAGAAGAAGAGCGACTCACAGTGAGAAGGAAGGGACATATAAACTTCCAGCAGATTCTCCAATAGAGGTTCGGCTTCTCTCCCGTCATCTTCTCAACGTCAGCACAGAACTGGGGTAAACCTGAAACACAGTCAGCACAGAACTGGGGTAAACCTGAAACACAGTCAGCACAGAACTGGGGTAAACCTGAAACACAGTCAGCACAGAACTGGGGTAAACCTGAAACACAGTCAGCACAGAACTGGGGTAAACCTGAAACACAGTCAGCACAGAACTGGGGTAAACCTGAAACACAGTCAGCACAGAACTGGGGTAAACCTGAAACACAGTCAGCACAGAACTGGGGTAAACCTGAAACACAGTCAGCACAGAACTGGGGTAAACCTGAAACACAGTCAGCACAGAACTGGGGTAAACCTGAAACACAGTCAGCACAGAACTGGGGTAAACTTGAAACACAGTCAGCACAGAACTGGGGTAAACCTGAAACACAGTCAGCACAGAACTGGGGTAAACCTGAAACACAGTCAGCACAGAACTGGGGTAAACCTGAAACACAGTCAGCACAGAACTGGGGTAAACCTGAAACACAGTCAGCACAGAACTGGGGTAAACCTGAAACACAGTCAGCACAGAACTGGGGTAAACCTGAAACACTGTCAGCACAGAACTGGGGTAAACCTGAAACACAGTCAGCACAGAACTGGGGTAAACCTGAAACACAGTCAGCACAGAACTGGGGTAAACCTGAAACACAGTCAGCACAGAACTGGGGTAAACCTGAAACACAGTCAGCACAGAACTGGGGTAAACCTGAAACACAGTCAGCACAGAACTGGGGTAAACCTGAAACACAGTCAGCACAGAACTGGGGTAAACCTGAAACACAGTCAGCACAGAACTGGGGTAAACCTGAAACACAGTCAGCACAGAACTGGGGTAAACCTGAAACACCCAACAAATTGAAGATTGAAGAATGGTTAGTGAAGAATTGTTAGTGAAGAATGGTGATTGAAGAATGGTTAGTGAAGAATGGTGATTGAAGAATGGTTAGTGAAGAATGGTGATTGAAGAATGGTTAGTGAAGAATGGTGATGTCCCTCATGGATGGTGCAGAAGAAGAGAAAGGTTTTTCTTTGAAAAGGGAGGACACTTAAATAAACATACCAAATACATGAACTTCTGGTGTTCTCTCTCTCTCTCTCTCTCTCTCTCTCTCTCTCTCTCTCTCTCTCTCTCTCTCTCTCTTTCTGTTCTGCTTCTTAGTAATACCGTTTGAGGTTTGTAATAAAAAAGAGGCCCCCCCCACCCCAAGTTCTTTTGCCATCTGCTAGTTGTCCATAAATTTATATTTTGGTATGCGGCCATATCTCATACTGTGTATTTGGCCAAGCCAGCGTAACCTACGTTGTTTGAGGAGTGTGTAGATATTCGGGAGGCCTGTGCGAGTGAGGACCTCAATGTTTGTCACTTTGTCCTTCCGGGTGATGTCTAGAAGACGGCGCTGGTATCACATAAGGAAAACATTTAGCCTTCTCTCTTGCTTCACATAAGTTATCCATGATCCGCTGCGATATAAAAGAGTACCGATGATGCAGGCGTTGTAAACTGCGGCCTTTGTTTCAATTGTCAGTTTGCTGTTTTGCCAAACAGGTCTAGAGAGGTGGACGAAGGTGGTAGCAGCTTTACCATATTTTACAATTAATAAATAACCTGAATAACATTTAACCCGGGGGAAGGGGTGGGTGCGATATCCTATGCTGTGTGCTGCTGAGTTTGTGCAGGCGTCGAGGCCTTCCTAAATTGTCGAAGAAGTGATCGGGACAGTCATAGATACTGTTCCAGTTTGGTTATAATGGTTCTAATATAAAAACATGCAAGGACAAAAACAAGACAGCAGGCAGGAACTGACCGTAGAACCAGGAGATGGCGACCACCTCACACAGGACGATGAAGACGATCGACGTGCCTGCAGCGAAGGTGTCCAGAATCGTGAACACATACATGCCACCCTACGAAAAGAAATGCTACAGTCAACATATGCATTATTATTTCATCTTCTTCTGCCTCTTCTTTGTCTTTTCCTTTATCTCTTCTTATTTGTCTTCTTCTTCTTCTTCTTCTTCCTCTTTTCCCTCCATTTCTTATTATTCTCCTCTTGCATTTTTCTTTTATTTTCACCATTTTTATGGCTTAAACCGTTGTTATTCGATGTTGTTGTTGATGTTGTTTCTCGGATGTTGTTGTAGCGTTTCTCGGATGTTGTTGTAGCGTTTCTCGGATGTTGTTGTAGCGTTTCTCGGATGTTGTTGTAGCGTTTCTCGGATGTTGTTGTAACGTTTCTCGGATGTTGTTGTAGCGTTTCTCGGATGTTGTTGATGTTGTTGTTGTTGTTGTAGCGTTTCTCGGATATTGTTAGACCACCTAACCCTGCCTCTACCATCGGCTCTTCTTCCATCTACTCATTCAATATGTTTTGTATGCTACATAATTGGGAGCCGCGATAGCTCAATATGTTTTGTATGCTACATAATTGGGAGCCGCGATAGCTCAATATGTTTTGTATGCTACATAATCGGGAGCCGCGATAGCTCAATATGTTTTGTATGCTACATAATCTGGAGCCGCAATAGCTCAGTGGTTAGTGAACTGGATTACAAAGGACAAGAGGTGGGGTTCGATCCCAACCCACGGCTTCCAGGTTCACCCAGCCTTTAATGGATACCTGATTTTTTTCTGGGAAAGTAAAGCGACACGGGCGTAATAATGACCGCATTACCCCAAAAATCATGTGCCGTAGGTCTGTAAAATGTATGGTCGCTAACACCATATTCCCTATACGCCACTTGGCATGACAAGGGTACTTTAGATTTGTTACTACTATGGTACATAATCGCTTGCTATTCTTCCCATGTGAACAAACCGTTTCATTTGTGGTCGCTGTGTACAGTTTAAAATTGATTTATTTTCCCAATTTTCCCCTTACAACATCAGTCCCCCAAGTCTGGTCCTTACTATTGTTATGTTTCCACTGCTCTCCGCCTGAAGGTACTTAATCATTACACTGAGACTAGCTGACAAATACACTTAATGTTAAATATAAAAACAGACTTATATTGGATGTGCAAGAGTATACGCGAACGCTGGAAAACAACTAAATAAATAAAATATAAAATGGGTGCTTTTGAAAACCAATGCCTTTGGAAAAAGCTTTGTACAGCATGGGGTGTTTACAAGACTAGTGCCAGAAAAAAAAAGAAATGGCAAACATCCAAAAATCAAATCTATAGTCAAGAGAATAAAGTGGTGTCTCTCTCTCTCTCTCCCTCTTTCTCTGCGATCAGGACTCAATCAGAGTAGGATCCCAGACCCTCTCATGAAGTCTGCTGTCAGATTAAGTGTGTTGATCGCCCCCACAGGCAGAACATCACAATTAGAGTCTGCCAGATCCACTCTGATTGAACACCCGTTAAAACGTTGCACTGTGTTCTGCGCCAGTGGCCCAGTGCATACGATTTCAGCAAGCATTTTATTCAGGTTTGCATTCCTTAGCCTTTGATTGTCCCCAATCTTCCTGCAAGGCAGCAGATGATCTTTTCTGTAGGGGGATTCTGCCCTTAGATGGTCGGCCCTCCCAGGTTTACGAGCACCATCTGCCCGAGTCACTAGAGGTGACTAACACAGACATGCACACACAAAGATAGGAGATGTGACCAACACAGACCTGCACACAGCGACACGAGGCATGACCAACACCGACACACATCAAGACACACGACACATGACTAACATAAACATGCACACAAAGATATGAGACATGACTGACATAGACATGCACACACAAAGACACGACACGTGCCCAACATAGACATGCACACAAAGATATGAGATACGATCAACACAGTCATGCACACAGACGGACATAAGATGTGACACACACAGACATGCACACACAGAGACATGACTAACATAAACATGCACACAAAGAAACGAGATATCTAACCCAAACATGCACACACAAAGATATGACACATGACCAACACAGATACACACCAAGACACGAGACATGACCAAACACATACACACACAAAGACACGAGACATGACTAACAAGGACACACCAAGACATGAGATATGACCACCATGACACACACCAAGAAAGTGGTGTCATGTTGGCCTTATGATGAGCAGAGACAACACGTTAATATCAAAGGAGGCCCTCAGATGGGAACACGAGGGTAAAAGGAAAAGAGGCTGACTTATAGAAACACTATAAAAGCACTGAGGCGATAGGCAACAACAACAGGCATCAGCTCCCTCACCAAGATTGAGCGACTCGCTCAGAAGAGATCCGTGCGGCGAGGTACAATGCGGGTACTGTGCAAGGTCTGATGCTTGATAATAAAGACCGTCGGACACGGAGAGTCTAGAATTTTGCCCTATGTGCCGTCTTCAGCTCGAAATGACGATATATATATATATATATATATATATATATATATATATATATAAAATCTATTGACCTTTCGAGCCGTAACCGGCCCATAGGGCGTAGACCAAGATACACCTTCTCCTATATGAATTTTTGTTCTAGCAGTTTTCTTTTAAAGATATTTTATCAGATCTCGCCATCTGTCTCTGTTCTGTGCAAGCAGTTCTATCTCATTGAGGGAGCCGACTCCTGCTGCTCTTGCCTCTCTCATCAATGTTCTTCTCAGTGTCTCCCTGGGTCTTCCTCTTTTTCTTTTACCTGTTGTTTCCCATATGAGGGCTTGCTTTGCTATTCGATTATTATCTCTTCTCATCACATGTCCAACGTATGACCATCGTCTTTTCTTTATTACTGAAGATATTAGTGGTTGATTGGCGATTTCTCTAATTTCCTCGTTTGTTTTGAATTCGTTCCATTCTATACCAAGTATTTTCCTTAGACATTTATTTTCGAATGCGTTCAACTTTGTTTCTATATCTCTTGTTGTTTTCCAGCTTTCACACGCATACGTAAGGGTTGATAGTACATTTGATTTGAATAGCCTAAGTTTTGTGTTTGTGCTAATGAGTTTTGATTTCCACAACTTTTCAAGGCTTCTGAAAGACATTGCTGCTTTAGCCAGTCTGATTCTAATTTCTTTGCTCGTATCCCCTTCTCGATCAATGTGACTTCCAAGATAGATAAAGTGATCGATCTCTTCTACTGGTTTGTTTTCCATGTATATTTTGTCACTTGTTGGAATTAAACTTTTCATGACTTTAGTCATGAAAATCCTAAAGATCTACAACAATTACTTAATGAAATAAACATGACAAGCAAAAAAATATGGACTAGATCATCATCATCATCAAGTGCCTTCTTCGCAACGAAGGTTGGCTATCATGGAGCGCCATTCTGCTCTGTCTCTTGCTTTGATGGTGCAGGTTGTCATAGACTGATTTGTCCATCTTTTGATGTTAATCGTCCATGTTAGTCTTGGTCTGCCTCTGCCTCTTTTACCTTGTATTTTTCCCTCCAGGATTACTTTTAGTCGACTGTTGTGTCTTTTAACATGGCCTCAAAATAGCATTTGTCTTGTTTGAATTGTGCTTAGTAGTTCTCTTTTCATTTTTACTTGTTTTAAGACTTCATCGTTTGTTTTCTTTTCCTTCCATCTAATTCTACCTATTCTTCTAAATATCCACATTTCAATTCTCTGTTCTGTTTTCTTGTCTAATGTCCACGTTTCTGCACCTTATAGGAATATTGATAAGATGTAACATTTTGCTATTCTTAGTTTTAGCTCTGGTGTTATTTGTTTTGATGTTAGTGTGTTCTTATAAACATTAAAATTACTTTTTGCCATTCCTATTTTTTTGTTTATTTCAGTTGTACATTTTCCATCACTGGTTATAGTATGTCCAATGTAGTTGTAGTTCTGAACTGTCTCCAGGTCTATTCCTTCTATTTTGAGAACAAAATGGACTAGATATGAATATTAAAAAGACTAAAACTATGATCATAAATAAAGAAAATACTAAAAACCCACAAGTTGATATCAAAATTGAAGGAATAGACCTGGGGATCCTTGTATGATACACGAAATGATATAAGGTATACCTCACCTGTATGATACACGAAATGATATAAAGTATACCTCACCTGCATGATACACGGAATGGAGAAGATAAAAGCTGAGAGGATGATGATGAAAGTTAAAACCTCCCGGAAGTAGCGGTACTTCATCAACTGACACAGCTCGTCCCTGATTCCTGTCAGTGGAGACTCCAGACCACCAAACTGCCGGAGAAAGACGCATAATTTTTGGCAAAATAAACATAAAACGGAATTGAGCAAACTAATAGAATGACAAGACAAATTAACACGTTTCGAAAAAAAAGCTTTTATCAGGTGTAGCAAACTAACTAGTCCAATTAACTCTTTCCGAACCACTAACCGGTATATCGGCTCCACTTATGAAGATAAAACCGGACAAAAACCAATACATCGGCTCGGATCGAGTGTGGTTGAATATTTTAAAGTAAAGTAACAATTCTGTAAAAATATTCACAAATACCTCTATTCGATGTGTACAAAAGCTTCATAATTACTTCCTTAGATTACCACATGGTATTTTCTTTGTTTATTAATATAGTGGTTGAATTTTGGATGTAAATGTGTGGTTTTTCTGACAAATAGTGATCACACCATTTCTTGTGCCTAACTTCATTATTTGTAGACACAAATGCATCAAGTAAAGTTATTTTGAAAAACTTTGAATTATTTGGTTATTTGGTTATGGAAGGCTCCGGTATCACTGTAAACGAATTAAAATCCATAATTGCTCAACCGCCGTGCCAGCGTAATCATCCGAATTAATATCTCGTCTCCAAAACAAAGAAAGGTAACTATAGTCCGCATCGTAGCAGTCTCAGAACGCGCCAAAAGACATAAGGCGAAACCGCGCAGAAAGTGAACACAGCCAACTGTTCCCTGTCGTACGATATCATCATTCATCGTAAACAATTGGAATATCGAAACATGATCAAAACGGAAGAGACACACAGCTCACGGTGTGCACAGAGCACTTAACTCAGTAGCTCCTGCAACAAGCCGGACTTGGAATATGAGGAAACTGCAACAAGGAACACTTTTCATGCATAGCCTTCAATTGTTCCCGCCGCCTATCCACCATATACCGGAAGTTCACGTCCTCTTGAAAATAATGATCGTCGTATTTTAAAAAAAAAAAGTAAAGCGCTTGATGATGTTAGGCCATCGTTGTTGATTCCAATTCCGAAAATATAGACACACAGTTCGTCGTCAGATTATCCCCGTCGCACATCAAACAACAGACGGTAAGATTAGCGTACGGCCGGTCTAGGGATGTACGATGAGTCATTACGATGACGTAGCACACAACAATGTCGTACACAACAATTTCAGTCCAATTAGATTTCTGATTACTCTAGTGAAAGCAGCCTACGACGAACAAAACACGGTGCAAATTCCCTAAAGAGATACAACTACGGCTGATGAAGTAGTGCACTTTCTGCAGCGATCGAGAGAACGTGGCCTAGATCCACCATCTTTACAACGGAAGTCCACTTTGGATTAGTTTGTGTATAATTTAGAGAAGAATGGATAGCAACACTTTTGTGGTCAGGGAAAAAAAATATGTACTTGAAATATGATATAAAAAATATCTAAGGCAGAAAACACAACACTGATCTAAACAATGGCGTATATCATGCAGCCCTGCATAATATTGATATTTGAGCTTATCTACACAGAATTTTACTGGAAAGCAATTTTAGAAAATAAAACTTGGCTCATCTACAAGTAAGGCAAAACAATAATAATTGAATATTATGGAGGTAGACTTCACTGGAGTCTGTAGAAATGTGGTTTTACAGAAGAATGATGAGAGTATCATGGACAGCTAAGAAGAGTAATGAAAATGTTATGAGAGAGGTCAAAGCAAAAAGAGAGATAATTTCCAATATTAGGAAGAAACAATCATAATTTTTTGGCCATGTAATGAGAAGAGAACGGCTGGAGTATTGTAACAACTGGAAAAATTGAGGGACGAAGAGATAGAGGGAAGCAGAGAGAAAAAATACCAGACAGCTTAAGAGAATGGCTTGGCAGAAGGTCAACAACAGAAATGATAAATAGCTGCCGAGATCGAAGGTTGTGGCGAGACATGATCACCTACGCCAGTAGGCCTGGTACTTGATGATGATGAGATAGATCGGCGAATTATTTCAGGAGAAAAAGGTATGTGTACATTATTTGGAGAAAAAACCCCACAAACAATCAATAGCAGAAGAAACCAAAGATTAATAGACAGCCCGAAACAGGATGGATCCCGTTTTGTGGCTACTAGCGTCGAATGGTATAGAACACCGACTATAACAATTCACTATAGCGTAAGAATGAGGTTTATTTTTTCTTAAGCAAAAATAAACATTACTGGGTCATATTAAAATAAACATTACTGGGTCATATTAAAATAAACTTTACTGGGTCATATTAAAATAAACATTACTGGGTCATATTAAAATAAACATTAATGGGTCATATTAAAATAAACTTTACTGGGTCATATTAAAATAAACTTTACTGGGTCATATTAAAATAAACATTACTGGGTCATATTAAAATAAACATTACTGGGTCATATTAAAATAAACTTTACTGGGTCATATTAAAATAAACATTACTGGGTCATATTAAAATAAACTTTACTGGGTCATATTAAAATAAACTTTACTGGGTCATATTAAAATAAACATTAATGGGTCATATTAAAATAAACTTTACTGGGTCATATTAAAATAAACTTTACTGGGTCATATTAAAATATACATTACTGGGTCATATTAAAATATACATTACTGGGTCATATTAAAATAAACTTTACTGGGTCATATTAAAATAAACATTACTGGGTCATATTAAAATAAACATTACTGGGTCATATTAAAATAAACTTTACTGGGTCATATTAAAATAAACTTTAAACGGCAAAATGAACTTATAGATTTATGTTGAAATATGAATTTAGACAAGGAATGAAGACTTATAGTTTTTGGTGAAAATGAGAATTTAGATAAGGAATGTAAACTTATAGTTTTTGGTGAAAATAAGAATTTGGCTAAGGAATGTCGATTTATAGTTTATGGTGAAAATAAGAATTTGGATAAGGAATGAAGACTTATAGTTTTTGGTGAAAATAAGAATTTGGATAAGGAATGTAAACTTATAGTTTTTGGTGAAAATAAAAATTTGGCTAAGGAATGTAGATTTATAGTTTTTGGTGAAAATAAGAATTTGGATAAGGAATGAAGACTTATAGTTTATGGTGAAAATAAGAATTTGGATAAGGGATGAATACTTACATTTTTTGGTGAAAATAAGAATTTGGATAAGGGGTGAATACTTACAGTTTTTGGTGAAAATCAGAATATGGATAAGGAATGAATACTTATAGTTTTCAATTAAAATAATTTCGAAGGACAGAGGACGTGCACAACAAACTGACCGCACTGTCCAGTCCTAAGGCCAGCAGCATAAAGAAGAAGATGATGGCCCAACCAACGGAGCCTGGAAGGGTTGCAATGGCTTCTGGGTAGACAATGAAGACCAGACCAGGACCTGTGGATTGTCAAAACAAACTTGTAAAATCTGGCATCGATTTCTTGATAGAAGAAGGCATTTATTTGTTAGTGAGTTGTTTGTCAGGTCGGGTAATTTGACCTGCTACTGTATGCAGTAAACAGTACAACCTGTGGCTGCCCTGCTGCCTTGCAGGTAAGCTCAGGAGAGTAAAAGGCTAAGGGAGGGTACTCCAAAGTAAAATAACCCCACTGCCTTGTGGGTGAGACTTTTTAGTCAAAGGCTAGCGGAGCCAACCGTAAACAAACTGACAGAAGTCAACAGAAAACCACCGTCGTAACTTCTTTGTACAATCATGAATCGCCACAACAATAGAAATCACGACAACAACGTTAAGGGGGATTCCAATGGAAAATCCTCGTTCGGTAGGGGACATCATGTGCTACAGGTGATACTCGATCGTCATCAAGCTACTGTAAGCAAAATAAAGATAAAACAAACTCTAAAGATAGGTACTTGGAATGTGAGAACACTCATGCAGAAGGGTAAACTGGAAAACATCATACAAGAAATGAAAAGAATGGGTTTACAATTACTGGGACTTTGCGAAATGAGATACACGGGATCAGGGGAGATGTATTCTGATAAACATAAAATAAGCTATTCTGGAGGTACTGAACACCAAAGAGGAGTAGGTATCATCTTGGACGCAGAAAGAGCAAGAACAGTGAAAGGCTTTTACCCATTATCTGACAGAGTCCTTTTAGTGAGATTGAATGGAAAGCCAATAGACATAAATCTTATACAAGTTTATGCACCAACAGCAGACAGTCTAGAGGAAACAATTGATAAATTTTACGAGTTAAATGAGGCACTTCATAAATGCAAACCACATGAAAACACCATAGTTCTAGGAGATTTTAACGCAAAAGTAGGAAAGGAAAAAGTTGAGGAAGTAGTTGGTCATTATGGCTTAGGCGAGAGGAATGAAAGAGGTGAGAAACTTATTGACTGGGCAAGAACACGCAACATGATGATAGGAAACACCTGTTTTAAGCAACATTCAAGACGTCTGTGGACATGGAAAAGCCCAGGGGACAACGCACGTAATGAAATTGATTATATAATGATAAGCAATAGATTTAGAAACAGTCTGGTGTGTGTGAAAACTAGACCAGGGGCAGATTGAAATAGTGATCATGTACCAGTTGTGGGAAAGCTTAGAGTAAAATTAAAAACAACAAAACGAGCCTCAGTTAACATCAATTTAAATTTAGATTTACTCAAATCAGACAAGAAGCTGCAAGAAAAATATAAAATCACAATTCGAACCGGTACAATGCAATAGAGAAGATACAAAGCATTGATGAACAGTGGGAAATGCTAAAAGAATCAATGCAACAAACATCAAAAGAGTTCATACCACCAGTGAGGACAAATTCAAGAAAGAAATGGATGACAGATGACATTTTGCATTTAATGGATACAAGAAGAAGAAATAAAGAAAATAAAGATGAGTATAAGAGATTAAATGAAGAAATTGTAGTAAAATGCAATGAAGCAAAAGAAGCATGGCTAAAAGAGAGATGCAAAGAGATTGAAATGCAACAAAAAGAGATGCTAAAGCTATATGCAAAAAATTGAGGAATTAACAGGGAGAAAAACGCAATCAAAAACTGGATGTCTAAGATCAAAGGTAGGAGAACTGTTGATTGATCAAGAAAGCATAAGGGAACGATGGACAGAATACGTTAAAGATCTTTATAATCTATCTATCTATCTTTCGTTCGCTCGAAGTATTGTCTGTATCAGCAATGTCGTTTCCTGTATGAATTTTACTGTCTTTTGTAATTCTTGCAGTGGCCCATATAGTTTTGTCTGTAGTGTTGTATCTATGGGCCAATGGATTTTCCTCAGTCTACTATATTCAGTGCAGTCTTGAAGTATGTGTTCAGCAGTCTGGGGCGCCTGTCCACATGTACAAGTAGTTGATATCTTGAATTTTGTATACATGTGACTATGGAGTCAATTGTGTCCTGTTCTGAGGCGTATAATGATAACTTGTTCATATCTATTCATATTATGAAAGGCATCCTGATTTAGGGCTTGTGGTCCTCTGATTTATTTGATTATCTGTTTCTTATGATGGTATGTAGCTGGTGTATCTAGTTGTGTGCCTGTTGAACCTTCCTTTGCCAACTGATCTGCTTTCTCATTTCCTGGTATTCCACAGTGAGACGGGATCCACTGCAGGGCAACCCTGTGGTGCTTGCAGAATTCAGTCAATAAGGTCTGTAGATGTGGTAATTTTCTGGATTGTAGTGCCTGGAGTACTGATCTTGCATCTGTCAAAAACATTACAGGCTGTGGGCTAAGATTACTGTTCAGCAGTTTTTCTATTGCCAACTTTATTGCTTGTATTTCTGCATCATAATTGTGACAATATTTCCCTGTTGCTATTTTATTCATATCCCTAGTGTTATTTGGGTACTCTATATATGCACCTGCTCCCCCATTCTTTACTGCATTCTGTGCTGATCCATCTGTGTACACACGGATCCATAGGTCTTGTGGGTATTCTTCATCCAAGAAGCTGAGAGTTATTGTTATTCGCTGTAGACTATTTTGTTCCTCTTTGTCAACTATTCCTTTCACTTCTGTCCGTATTTGAATTGATAATCCTGATTCATCTGTCCAGGGAGTCTGTTCTGGTATGGGCAGAAGGGGTTTAACAACTCTATGAACGAACGGTAGTAAATATTAAGGACAATGGAGAAGGACCAGAAATACTCAGAGAAGAAGTGGAAGACGAAAGCAGGCAAAGTTCCTGGACTAGATAATATAACTAAAGAAGAGATTGAAGCCATGGGCGATTTTGGAATAGAAATAATAACAAAAATATTGAATGATATCTACAACAGCGGATATATACTAGACGACATGCTCAAATCAATATTCATAGCCCCACTAAAGAAATCGGGTGCGATTGAATGCGATGATCATCGCACAATAAGCCTTATAAGTCATATGACTAAGATATTACTAAGAATCATCATGCGAAGAGTGCGAAACAAAATCAGTCCAGAAATTAGCGATGAACAGTGTGGTTTTCTTAGAGATAAAGGAACAAGCAATGCCATTTATATCATAGTTTCCGGTGTCATGGCGGCTGCGTGTAGTCGTTTTTTTTATAATTCTGCAATTGCTGATATATTTAAATGATTTACGCGACCGTCTAGTTGTGAAATTATGTGTTGCTATTCCCCGTTTGGTGTATGTTTTACTTCTGACGTGTGGATGAACTGTGATTACCGATATTTAAGTGGAATATGATTTATTCTTCTTTGTGTCGTGTGTTCGCGGTTCGATAGGCAAGCACATGGTTCGACAAAAATGTTGCCGGCAAACCGGATGTGTTCAACACGTATGTGAAAAGTCTGTGACGGTGGATGGGGCGGAGGATTCAGAAATGATCAACGGCCCAGAAGGCGAAAACAGCAAAGTGTGTGGTACACAAGAGGCATGTTCAGAACACGAAAGGCGAATTCAGACCACCGTGAAAGAGATTGGAGCATCATCACGTACTAGTCCAGAGGAAGCCATGGAGAGGAATTCGAACTTATGTCGGAGGAAAGATCTTAAAATAAGTACTTGGAATGTTAGGACTCTATATCAAGAAGGGAAATTGGAAAATCTGATTCAATAGCAGAATGAATAAATATAGATATTTTAGGCATATCAGAGACAAGATGGAAAGAATGTGGTTACATAGAAGACGAAGAATACTCATTTATATACTCAGGAAATACAACAGAACATCAAGGGGAGGGGGGGGTAGAAATACTGATAAAAAGAGAACTACAAGAATATATAAGTACCCAATGGACATACAGTGATAGGATTATACTACTCAAGTTGAAAGCAAAACCATTCGACATATCAATAACACAGACATATGCACCTACTCAAGACTACACAGATGAACAAATAGAGGCATAATATGAAGACCTAAATAAAGTTATGAAGCAAGTGAATCTTCAGACATCTTGATTGTAATGGGTGACATGAACGCTAAAATAGGAAAAGGTAGATATAAGGCCATTATAGGAAATCAAAGTTTAGGAAAAAGAAATGACAGAGGTGAAAGATTAATACAATTCTGTGAAGAAAATAGGCTGATAATATGTAACACCTACTTTGAGCAAGAGAAAAGGAAACTATACACATGGAAAAGCCCTGGAGATAAGAAGAGGAATCAAATAGATTACATAATGATAAAAGAAAGGTTCCGTAACAGCGTAAAGAAAGCCAAAACCTACCCAGGAGCTGATATTAATTCAGATCACAATCCTGTAATGATTAAAATGTATATAAAACTAAAGAGAAACAAGCAAAAGTCTAATTCATCAACAAATCCACTAGATATAACAGCTTTAAATCAAAAAGATATTAAAGATATCTATACAATACAAGTTTTATAAGCAGTGATCTCTGCAATATGTGCCATTTTGGCACACAAGGTTTCTGTTTTTGAGATTGTAGTGCTGCCCTATGTTTCGTCTTCGGCTCAAAAGGACAATAGATAGATAGATACAATACAAGTAAAGAACACATACCAGAAGCTGCTAGAAGAAGGAATTGAACAATACAGAAGAGAAAATCCTGATGAAAAAGTAACAACCAAATGGCAATGCATAAAGAAAAGCATACAGGAAACCTGCGACACCTTACCCAAAAGAGAAAAGAACAAAAAACAAAAATGGATAACTAACACCATCTTATAAAAAATGGAAGAAAGGAGACAAGCGAAGAACACTGCAGAATACAATGAATAGATAATTAGATACGCAAAATGTGCAAAAAGGCAAAAGAAGACTGGTTCAGCCAAAAATGTATAGAAATAGAAACTATGGAAAACAAACAAGACTTAAGAGGAATGCACACAGAAATAAAGAGAATGACTAATAAAAATAAAAAAAGCCACAGAAGGTGGATGCATTGCAGACAAAAAAGGAAAAATGCTAACAGACAATAAGGATATTATAGATAGATGGCAGGAATATATAACAGAACTATTTCATGACCAAAGGGACAAGAAACCAGTTATAAAATGTACATCAGGCTATAAAATCTTAAAATCTGAGGTGGAAAAAGCTATAAAAACAATGAAAAAGGGAAAAGCAGGAAGGGAAAAAGGAAGAAGCCTGGAACAATTGGAGGTCATAATATAAATAATATAAGGTATGCTGATGATACAGTCTTAATCGCTATAAGTGAAAATGAGTTACAAGAAATGTTGGACATTATAGTGAAAGAAAGCAAAAATAAAGGACTCAGCCTTAATAGAAAAAAGACAGAGGTAATGGTAACAACACAGAAAAAGACATCACCTCAGTGCAAAATAAAGACAAGTGGAACAATATTAAAACAGGTAAATGAATTTACATTTATGGGAACTTTGTTAACCTCAAACGGAAGATGTACGAAAGAGGTGAGATGCAGAATGGCTCAGGCAAAAGCAGCTTTCCAAAAAAATGAGGAAGATACTATGCAATCCATTTTTGACAATAGAAACAAGAAAAAGAATTCTTAAATGTTACATAGAGCCAGTCTTAACATTTGGATGCGAATCATGGAAAATAGGACAACAGGTAAGAAAATCACTGGAGTCTGTAGAAATGTAGTTTTACAGAAGAATGTTGAGAGTACCATGGACAGCTAACAAGAGTAATGAAGATGTTCTGAGAGAGGTCAAAGCAAAAAGAGAGCTAATTTCCAATATTAGGAAGAAACAATTATCATTTTTTGGCCATGTAATGAGAAAAGAACAACTGGAATATATTGTAATAACTGGGAAAATTGAAGGACGAAGAGATAGAGGGAAGTAAAGAGAAAAAATAACAGACAGCTTAAGAGAATGGCTTGGCAGAAGGTCAAGAACAGAAAGGATAAATAGCTGCCGGGATCGAAAGTTGTGGAGAGACATGATCACCTACGCCAGCAGGCCCGGTACTTGATGATGATGATGGTGAGTTGAACTGGACAAGGGCTGGGTTCGTCTCCGATCCAGGACCTTTTGTTTCATCCAGTCCAAATGTGTAGCGGATTTTTATGGAAAATAATAACAGCACTGGCGTGGTACTGACCAGATTTGATGAAAAATATGTCGATGGTACAAAATACTGGCATCATCATCATCAGGTGCCATGCCGGTTGGCGTATGCGACCATCTTTCTCCACACCTCTCGGTCCTTCATGCATGTCATCATTTCAGTCAGTCATCTTTTATTAAACCATTTGGATAAGCTGTTCAATATTTTTTTCTCTTGGTTTTCCTCTGCTCTTCTCTCCATTCATTCTACCTGTTGTTATAGTATTCTCAATGTCTTCTTTTCACATAGTAAAAAAGTAAAGTACCCCCCGTCACGCCAAGTGGCGTATAGGAAATATGGTGTTAGTGACCATATATTTTACAGACCTTCAGCACATGATTTTTGGGTAATGTGGTCGGTATTACGCCCGTGCTGCTTTACTTTCCCAGAAAAAATCCGGTACCCATTTAAGGCTGGGTGAACCCGGAGCCGTCGGTTGGGATCGAACCCTACCCTTGTCCGTAGTAGTCCAGTTCACTAACCACTGAGCTATCGCGGCTCCCACTAATTTTTAGGGAATTAGTAAAACCCAGGTGTCCTCGCCAGGGAACGAACCCCGGCTGTTGCCGTGGTAAGCCAACCGCCTATCGATTGCGCTAACCGGACACTTTCTTTTCACATGACATGCCCAATAAATGTAGATTGCCTCTTCCTTATGATTTTTATATTTATGGTTTCTCCAGCTCGTGTTTTAAACATTCTTCATTTGTAATTTATGCCATCCATGGAATTTTAAACATTCTTCTAATAAATCACATCTCAGCTGTCACTAATTATCTTTGTGTTGTCTTGCTTTGCGTCCATGACTCACTTCCGTATAGTAGAACAGGTTCGATGTAGCACTTTAGGACACATTTTCTAACATTAATTGACAATTATTTGCTTGATAGGATGTTTTTCTTTTAATACAAATAAGGAGACTAGCAGCAAACCTGCACTAACCTTCAGTAGCTACCTTATCGATGTCTTTCCGTGTCTTCAGAGACATGTACCCAAGGTAAGAGAATATCACAAACCCACTGAAGACACTTGTGAAGGAATTTACTATCACCGTTACGATGCAATCTCTGGGGAAATGCAAGCAAATTTACTTAGAAAAATAGACAAATATGTGTGTATATATATATAAACCCAACTCTCCAATATGGTGCAGAAACATGGACATGAAATAAGAAAACAGCAGTAAATCTAAGCGTTTTAAATTAGATTAACAAAAAAATATGGACAGAACTGAGTGGACAGGTGATCCAGCCTGAAGAAGACGGAGTGTGTAAGGCACAGCGCAGGTTTAGGGAAACAAATCAGGAGACACACACACGAATAGGAGAACTGACCATGTGACCAGTTCATCATTTGTCCTGACGTTGTTGTTACCACTACTGTCATGAAACAGGACAAGGAGTCCAGTACGCGTAATCACAAGACTTGAACGAAGAAGGGGAAGAAGGAGAAGAGGAAGAAGAGGGAAAAACAAGCAGAAGAGGAAGAGGGAAAAACAAGAAGAATAGGAAGAGGAAGAAGGAGAAGAGGAAGAAGAGGGAAAAACAAGCAGAAGAGGAAGAGGGAAAAAACAAGAAGAATAGGAAGAGGAAGAAGGAGAAGAGGAAGAAGAAGAAGAAGAGAAAAAACAAGAAGAAGAAGAAGAAAAGAAGAGGAAGAAGAAGAAGAAGAGGAAAAACAAGAAGAAGAAGAAGAAAAGAAGAGGAAGAAGAAGAAGAAGAGGAAGAAGAGGAAAAAGAACAAGAAGAAGAGGAAAAAGAACAAAAAAAAGAGTAAGAAGAGAAGAGGAAGAAGAACAACAAGAAGGAGAAGTGGAGGAAGAAGAAGAAGAGGAACAAGAATAAGAAGAGAAAGAAGAGGAAGAGGAAAACAAGAAGAAGAGGAAAAACAAGAAGAAGAAGAAGAAAAAAGAGGAAGTAGAACAAGAAGAAGAAGAGGAAGAAGAAGAAGAAGAAAGAGGAGAAAGAAGAAGAAGAAGAGGAAGAAGAACAAGAAGAAGAGGAGGAAGAAAAAGAGGAAGACAAAAAGTGGAAGAAGAAGAAGAAGAAGAGGAGGAAAAAGAACAAGAAGAAGAAGAAGAGGAAGAAGAACAAGAAGAAGAAGAAGAAGAAGAAGAGGAAAAAGAACAAGAAGAAGAAGAAGAGGAAGAAGAACAAGAAGAAGAAGAAGAAGAAGAAGAAGAAGAGGAAAAAGAACAAGAAGAAGAAGAAGAGGAAGAAGAACAAGAAGAAGAAGAAGAAGAAGAAGAAGAAGAGGAAAAAGAACAAGAAGAAGAAGAAGAGGAAGAAGAACAAGAAGAAGAAGAAGAAGAGGAAAAAGAACAAGAAGAAGAAGAAGAGGAAGAAGAACAAGAAGAAGAAGAAGAAGAAGAAGAAGAAGAAGAAAGAAGAAGAACAAGAAGAAGAAGAAGAAGAAGAAAAAGAGGAAGAAGAGAAAGAGGAAGTAGAAGAAGAGGAAGAAGAGAAAGAGGAAGTAGAAGAAGAGGAAGAAGAGAAAGACGAAGTAGAAGAAGAGGAGAAGAGAAAGAGGAAGTAGAAGAAGAGGAAGAAGAGAAAGAGGAAGTAGAAGAAGAGGAAGAAGAGAAAGAGGAAGTAGAAGAAGAGGAGAAGAGAAAGAGGAAGTAGAAGAAGAGGAAGAAGAGAAAGAGGAAGTAGAAGAAGAGAAGAAGAGAAAGAGGAAGTAGAAGAAGAGGAAGAAGAAGAAGAGAAAGAAGAAGAGGAAGAAGAAGAAGAAGAGAAAGAGGAAGTAGAAGAAGAGGAAGAAGAAGAAGAGGAGGAAGTAAAAGAAGAACAAGACAAAGAAGGGTGACCAAATAAGAAAACAAATATTCCGTGTAAGTTTTGAAAAAGGTAAAAACAAACAAAAAAACCAGTGTTATTTAACACAATTCGGACACGACAAATGCTTTTTCTGTATGAGGACGCGTAAAGTCACGCAGTTATCTATTGTACCTAACAAAGAAAGGGAAAACACAAGGTGAATAAGGCAGACGTTGACAAAGACTACAGTGAACTGACAACATCATGAGATGGACGGGAGAACCTATGAGGATGCATCGACAGGGCAAGAGACAGAAACTGCCTACTGTTGTTGCCTACCATCAATGCGAAGACGATACAAGATGATGATGTTAATGATAATAACGATAACAATAGTGATTCTGATACTGACAATGATGATGTGATAATAATAATGATGATGATAAAGATGATGAAAATGTTAATGGTGTGAATTATTACTTTTCTTTTTCAGTGTAATCAGAACATAACCAGTTTGATTGTACATGTCCTTTATCATTTCGACAGACGCTTGATAACGAGCAATAAGTCAGTAGTTCGGTAAAATATGAGTGCCTTATGCTGGATGCTGCTTTGCTGAACATCTTCTCTCGTGGCTGAATCTGCCAATATTGGATAAACAGATCCGACCGCATATTGAAAAAAGATGTATTTGTGGTGCCTGGCCTCGTCTCATTTCTTCTGCACCTTTTGTCTTCTGAATTTGATGCCAACGTTAGGTCAAATGTTGTGCCGTTTTTGATTTATGTTCTCCATGTGCTGCGATCTTCAGCCAGATATTCCCAGTTTTTTTCACTGATGGATAATTCTCTCTGGCTCTGGCTATTTGGTTATGGAAGGCCCCGGTATCACAGCAAACGAAATAAAATCCATAATTGCTCAACCGTCCGTGTCAGCGTAATCATCCGAATTAATATCTCATTTCCAAAACAAAGAAAGGTAACTGTAGTCCCTATCGTAGCAGTCTCAGCACACGCCAAAAGACATAAGGCGAAACCGCGCAGAAAGTGAACACAGCCAACTGTTCCCTGTCATAAGATATCATCATTCATCGTAAACAATTGGAGTATCGAAACATGATCAAAACGGATGAGACTCACGGTGTGCACAGAACACTTAACTCAGTAGCTCCTGCAACAAGCCGGACTTGGAATATGAGGAAACTGCAACAAGGAACACTTTTCATGCATAGCCTTCAATAGTTCCTGCCGCCTATCCACCATATACCGGAAGTTCTATTCCTCCTCAAAATGATGATCCTCATATTTTAAAAAAAATTTATAGCGCTTGATGATGTTAGGCCATCGTTGTTGACTCCAATTCCGAACATATAAACACACAGTTAGTCGTCAGATTATCACTGTCGCACGTCAAACAACAGACCGTAAGTTTAGCGTATGGCCGGTCTAGGGATTGACGATGAGCCATTACGATGACATAGTACACACAGCAACGACGTGCCCTTTAGATTCCTGATTACTCTAGTGAATACAGCACTAGATTGACTAGTGGATAATTCACTCAAGGAAGCCCTGCAAACATCCTTATATTGCAGCACTGGTCTGTCATTTGGTCTCTTTCCATACTTAAGTTAGTCATGTAATATTTGTTTAGGAATACAATGCTTGCCATTCTTCTTACATGACCCAGCCACCTTAGTCTCCACTCCTAAGTGTTGCCATGATGGATGGGAGTTTACCTCGTTGTAAGATATTAGAGTTGGTTGCTTTGTCCTGCTATTTAATGTTCATTATCATGCGAAGGCAACGCACATGAAAGCTATTTAACATTTTCTCCTGCCTTGCATAGGTAGTCCAAGTTTCTGATCCGTATAGAAGAGTACTAAGCACACAACTTTGGTAAATTTGCTTCTTAGTCCTGAGTACTATTTGATGTTAGCCCATAGGTAAAAAAAAAAAGGTAAAGAGCCCCTGTTACGCCAAGTGGCGTATAGGGAATATGGCGTTAGTGACCATAAATTTTACAGACCTTTGGCACATGATTTTTGGGGTAATGTGGTCGGTATTACGCTCGTGCCGCTTTACTTTCCCAGAAAAAATCCGGCACCCATTTAAGGCTGGGTGAACCTGGAAGCCGTCGGTCAGGATCGAACCCGACCTGTTGTCCTTTGTAGTCCAATTCACTAACCACTGAGCTATCGTGGCTCCCGATGTTAACCCATGCTCTATCTTTAAGTTTACCAAATGTGGAAGCTGCCCAATTCGCGAATTTATTTCTTCTTCATTTTAATGATATAATATCGGGATTGGCTACACCCTATTGAAACAACAAAGTGTTCCTTACAATTATTGACAGGGAGAATGAATTACATGATCTAGCTAGATTGTCAGTTTGAATGTTCGAAAGAATAAACACATAGAGGAAATATATCTAGAAATTAGCACGTGGCAAGACAGTTAAGTGCCAGGTAGAATACTAAGCAGAATCATTCTAGGCGTTTAAAAGAGGCCATAGAGAAACATTTGAGAGATGAACAAGCAGGTTTTAGGAAGAACAGATCATGTGCTGATCAAATAACTACTCTTAGTATAATAGTTGAACAAAGTTTAGAACTAAAATCCCCACTTTATATTGGATTCATAGATTACGAAAAGGCATTTGATAGTTTAGACAGAAGAATGCTTTGGAATTTGCTGAGTCATTACGGAATCCCCATACAGTTTATTAACCTGATAAAAACAATGTATGAAGGAACGAAATGTAGTGTGGTGCATGAAGGACAGCTTACAGAAGCATTTGAAATAAGAACAGGAGTAAGGCAGGGATGGCTTGTCTCCATTTCTCTTTCTACTGGCCATAGATTGGATTATAAAAATAACTCAAAACAACAGAAATGGGATACAGTGGTCACTGACCAAGCAACTTAATGACTTAGCCTTTGCTAATGACATAGCTCTCCTATCACTTAATCATCAACAGATGCAAGAAAAAACGAGCATGCTTGATGAGAAATCACTACAGCTTGCAGCGAAGATAAATAGAGATAAGAACAACATTATGAGAATTGATGCAATTGGCACTAACCAAATAACAATAGGAGAAATACCTCTACTAGACTTGCAATCTTACATATACCTGGGCAGTAATATAGATAAAGAGGGAGGAACAGAAAATGATACCAAAATAAGGATTTCAAAATCAAGAAGAGCATTCGTTGCATTGGGAAACATGGAAATCCAAATAAATTAGGTTAAATACAAAAATAAAAATGTTCAACTCCAATGGTAAGTCAGTCTTTTTATATGGCTGTGAAACACGGAGAACAACAAAAGTGATAATCATGAAGATACAGACTTTCATTAAAGGATGCTTGCGCAGAATAAAAGTATGGACAATGGCAGGAGAAAAATCACTAACATAGAATTATGGAAATGTATCAGTCAAATACCAGTGGATAAAGAGATACAGCGAAGACGATGGCGCTGGACAGGACAGAGAGTGTGGAAACCAACTGAGAGTATTAGATAACATGCCCTTTTTTGGAATCACCAATGAAAAAGGCACAGAGGAAAACCAAATTATTCTTGGAGACGACAGGTGGAAGCAGAGATGAAGATGATGGGGAAGACATGGAATGATCTCACAAGAAGGGCAAGAAACAGAACGGCTTGGAAAGTGTTTGTTGAAGACCTATGCTCCACAGGGAGCTGAGAGGTAGAAGAAGAAATAGAAGAAAACAACAAATATTTCTGCCAGACAACAGTCTACTGCAGCCGTTTCCTTACCTCTTACAGTTGTTGTGGAACTTGTTGTAGCTGGCGTAGGCGATGTGGGTTCCGAAGCCGGATCCCACGGAGAAAAAGATCTGCACAGCTGCATCGATCCATACCTGGGAGATTACACAAGTATATGGTTGAGTGACAGGTTGCTGGATGGGTTCACAGGTTGTTAGATGGGTTGACAGGTTGTTGGATGGGTTGACAGGTTGCTGGATGGGTTGACAGGTTGTTAGATGGGTTGACAGGTTGCTGGATGGGTTGACAGGTTGTTAGATGGATTGACAGGTTGCTGGATGGGTTGACATGTTGTTAGATGGGTTGACAGGTTGTTGGATGGGTTGACAGGTTGTTAGATGGGTTGACAGGTTGTTGGATGGGTTGACAGGTTGTTAGATGGGTTGACAGGTTGTTGGATGGGTTTACAGGTTGTTGGATGGGTTGACAGGTTGTTAGATGGGTTAGCATGTTGTTGGAGGGGTTGACATGTTGTTTGATGGGTTGACAGGTTGTTGGATGGGTTGACAGGTTGTTGGATGAGTTGACAAGTATATGTTTGATTGACAGGTTGTTGGACTGATTTACATGTTGTTGGACGGATTGACAGGTTGTTGGATGGGTTGAGAGGTTGTTAGACGGATTGACAAGTATATGGTTGATTGACAGGTTGTTGGACGGATTGACAGGTTGTTGGATGGATTGACATGATCTTGCACGGACTGACAGGTTGTTGGATGGATTGACATGATTTTGGACGGACTGACAGGTTGTTGGATGGATTGACATGATCTTGGACGGACTGACAGGTTGTTGGATGGATTGACAGGTTGTTGGATGGATTGACAGGTTGTTGGATGGAAGGTTAAAAGGTTAAATGTTGCCAAACGTCCGCGAGTGCACACGGCACCTTTCTTTTTTCTTTCGCCGTTATCCGAGAGGGCCAGACATTGGATCTCACTGCCAAGAGAACAGGGGGTGGGTAATGCCACCCAGAGAACAGAGGGCGGGTAATGCCACCCAGAGAACAGGGGGCGGGTAATGCCACCCAGAGAACAGAGGGCGGGTAATGCCACCCAGAGAACAGGGGGCGAGTAATGCCACCCATGGAACAGGGGCGGGTAAAGACACCCAGAAACCACGAATTTAAAGTGAAAAATGTCCACAGCTTGTGTTTTGGGATTTGAACCCGTAAACTTCCTGTCTAGAGGTTGACGTCTTACCTCTATACCACACAGTCCCTGCTGGCGACATCGAGACGGCATTTTGCTTTTTGGAATTTGCACGAACAGGATCAGTTGTGACATGGACACATTAGGACTAGATTATGTAAGGATGCAGCACATAGAACCTACATTAGGACTAGATTAGGTAAGGATGCAGCACATAGAACCTACATTAGGACTAGATTAGGTAAGGGTGCAGCACATAGAACCTACATTGGGACTAGATTAGGTAAGGGTGCGGCACATAGAACCTACATTAGGACTAGATTAGGTAAGGGTGCAGCACATAGAACCTACAATGGGACTAGATTAGGTAAGGATGCAGCACATAGAACCTACATTGGGACTAGATTAGGTAAGGATGCAGCACATAGAACCTACATTAGGACTAGATTAGGTAAGGATGAAGCACATAGAACCCACATTGGGACTTGGATGTATCAGTTTGAAACTAGCGGCTGTTTATGTCATTGGAAAGGTTCGGGCTGTCCACAAGCGACAAATAAACATAAAATAGCATAGTAAAGTAAACTACCAAGTGGGGTATAGGGAAATATGTTGTTAGTGACCCTATATTTTACAGACCATCAGCACATGATTTTTGGGGTAATGTGGTCCGTATTATGCCCGTGCTGCTTTACTTTCCCAGAAAAAAATCCGGTACCCATTTAAGGCTGGGTGAACCCGGAAGCCGTCGGTTGGGATCGAACCCTACCCCTTGTCCGTGGTAGTCCAGTTCACTAAACACTGAGCTATCGCGGCTCCCATAAAATAGCATAAAGCAGCTAAATCTGTGGAGAGACAAGTCAAACCACGACGTTTCGGCAAAAGGTATCATTAGATACAAGACAACAAAAACTATTACAAAAACAGGAAATGCGAATCAGCAAAAATTGGGAAACGAGTGACGAACAGAGATGTAAAAAAAAAAGTAAGTAAAGTACCCCCGTCACGCCAAGTGGCGTATGGGGAATATGGTGTTAGTGACCATAAATTTTACAGACCTTCGGAATATGATTTTTGGGGTAATGTGGTCGGTATTACGCCCGTGCCGTTACACTTACCCGGAAGCCGTCGGTCAGGATCGAACCCTACGCCTTGTCCTTTGTAGTTCAGTTGACTAACCACTGAGCTATCACGGCTCTGAACGGAGATGAGAAGGGAATAAATAGCGATGGTTTACTAAATAGTTACTCGTCGCATTATCCTCATCACACATCGTTCAATCTCCTCCCCAGCAAGACTCACAATTTGAATTTGGGAAAGAATAAACCAGCTAACAAGTCAACCCACGACCTCCTCGTAGCTCTCCTGATTCTAGACAACATCCCCCAAACTAACCTAGACCTCCAGGAGTCACACCAGGGCTGCAAAGTCACGAACAAAACTTCATTATCTCGCCTTTCAGTACGAGTATACTAAATGAAGACAGGCACAAATATAACATATATACAAGATATACTATTCACGCGGGACCGGGGGAGTAGAGTAGCAGACAGTACATACAATTATACCCGACTGGGCTACCGACGTTCGGACAACCCATGTTCGATTGCCACTAAAAGCAGTGTGAGTTGTACTCGTGGTTGGAAAAAGAAAAACCCCCGCGGTCGATCTAATCTTTGGCAGAAATGGGTACCAGGGTAGTACTCAGGAAAGGTGAGGAATGCCGCCTCGCATCGTGAGATTCGATGCTTGAAGCGACACTATTTAGAAATCAGAAGACATACACGATTCGATGAATGGAATGCACATGGAAAGTCATGTAGAGCCTCAGAAAAACTGCATCGCATACAATAAAGGACAACTACTATAAGGTGTTTCGTGTTGTTATGAACAAGACAAAACTGGAGAACAAACGTTTCGACCGAGAGGTCAACTGGAACGAAAACAAAACAGAACATGAATTGTGAAGAAGAAAAAAATCAGAGCACTGGCTATTCATCTAATGGGGTCACTTTTAAGATTTCTTGTGATTTTTACTTTGTTTGTTCTCGTCCCCGTTAAAGATTTTTTGATAGAAACGTTGGTTCTTTGTTTAACCTTGACTTTTTACAAAGTTAAAACATTCTAGCTGTTGTCTTATATTGGATGGATGGAGGAAAGGATGGTTGAAATAGATGGAGAAATGGGTAGTTGAAATAGATGGAGGAATGGATGGTTGAAATAGATGTAGAAATGGGTAGTTGAAATAGATAGAGGAAAGGATGGTTGAAATAGATGGAGAAATGGGCGATTGAAGAGATAGAGGAAAGGATGGTTGAAATAGATGAAGAAATGGGTAGTTGAAATAGATAGAGGAAAGAATGGTTGAAATAGATGGAGAAATGGGCGATTGAAGAGATAGAGGAAAGGATGGTTGAAATAGATGAAGAAATGGGCGATTGAAGAGATAGAGGAAAGGATGGTTGAAATAGATGGAGAAATGGGCGATTGAAGAGATAGAGGAAAGGATGGTTGAAATAGATGAAGAAATGGGCGATTGAAGAGATAGAGGAAAGGATGGTTGAAATAGATGGAGCAATGGGCGATTGAAGAGATAGAGGAAAGGATGGTTGAAATAGATGAAGAAATGGGCGATTGAAGAGATAGAGGAAAGGATGGTTGAAATAGATGAAGAAATGGGTAGTTGAAATAGATAGAGGAAAGGATGGTTGAAATAGATGAAGAAATGGGTAGTTGAAATAGATAGAGGAAAGGATGGTTGAAATAGATGAAGAAATGGGTAGTTGAAATAGATAGAGGAAAGGATGGTTGAAATAGATGAAGAAATGGGTAGTTGAAATAGAGGAATGGATGGTTGAAATAGATGAAGAAATGGGTAGTTGAAATAGATAGAGGAAAGGATGGTTGAAATAGATGAAGAAATGGGTAGTTGAAATAGATAGAGGAAAGGATGGTTGAAATAGATGAAGAAATGGGTAGTTGAAATAGATAGAGGAAAGAATGGCTGAAAAATATGGAGGAATGGGGGGTTGAATAGGTGGAGGAATGGATAGTTGAAGTAAATAAAAGAAAGGATTATTGAAATAGATAGAGAGAGATCACTTAAACAGACAGCTGACTTCATGAGAGAGTCTGGAATCCTACTCTGATTGAGTCTTGATCGCAGAGAGAGAGAGAGAGAGAGAGAGAGAGAGAGAGAAATACGAGTAGATAGAGAAATGGGCATTTGAAGAGACAGAGGGAAAGATGGTTTAAATAAAAGGAGGAATGGACGGTTGAAATAGATGGTGGAAAGGATGGTTGAAATAGATGAGGGAATGGATGGTTGAAATAGATGGAGGAATGTACGGTTTAAAAGAACGGAGGAATTTATGGTTGAAATAGATGGGAGAATGGATAGTTGAATAGACAGATGAAGGGATCGTTGAAAAGAAGAAAGGAAGAGTGTTTGAAGGGGAAATGAAACGGATTATTAAATAGATAGAGAAAAGGATAGTTGAATAGATGGGGAGTGGCAAAAAGTTTCGCTGTTTGATTAACCGGAAGTGATTTAAGTAAGACTGACCTTCGGCTTCCGCAAGCTGTCAATCTTGGGTGTTATGAAGTAACGGATACCGTCACCAGCACCTGGAAGGAGGACGCCTCGAACCAACAGAATTGTCATGATGACGTAAGGTAGGGTTGCTGTGACGTAGACTACCTGCCAATGAAATGAATAATCAGTGAATGGGGACTGGCATTATCAGGGAACATCTACCATCTACAGTGAATGTGGACTGACATTATCAGGGAACTTCTACCATCTACAGTGAATGTGGACTGACATTATCAGGGAACTTCTACCATCTACAGTGAATTTGGGCGGGCATTATCAGGGAACATCTACCATCTACAATGCATGGGGACTGGCATTATCATGGAACATCTACCATCTACAGTGAATGGGGACTGGCATTATCAGGTAACTTCTACCATCTGCAGTGAATGGGGACTGGCATTATCAGGGAAATTCTACCATCTACAGTGAATGGGGACTGGCATTATCAGGGAGCATCTACCATCTACAGTGAATGGGGACTGGCATTATCAGGGAAATTCTACCATCTACAGTGAATGGGGACTGGCATTATCAGGGAGCATCTACCATCTACAGTGAATGTGGACGGGAATTATCATGGAACATCTATAATCTACAGTGAATGGGGACTAGCATTATCAGGGAACTTCTACCATCTACAGTGAATGGGGACTGGCATTATCAGGGAACTTCTACCATCTACAATGAATGGGGACTAGCATTATCAGGGAACTTCTACCATCTACAATGAATGGGGACTGGCATTATCAGGGAACTTCTACCATCTGCAGTGAATGGGGACTGGCATTATCAGGGAACTTCTACCATCTACAGTGAATGGGGACTGGCATTATCAGGGAACTTCTACCATCTGCAGTGAACGGGGACTGGCATTATCAGGGAACTTCTACCATCTACAGTGAATGGGGACTGGCATTATCATGGAACATCTACCATCTACAGTGAATGGGGACTGGTATTATCATGGAACATCTACCATCTACAGTGAATGGGGACTGGCATTATCATGGAACATCTACCATCTATAATGAATGGGGACTGGCATTATCAGGGAACTTCTACCATCTGCAGTGAATGGGGACTGACATTATCAGGGAACTTCTACCATCTACAGTGAATGGGGACTGGCATTATCATGGAACATCTACCATCTACAGTGAATGGGGACTGGCATTATCATGGAACATCTACCATCTACAGTGAATGTGGACTGGCATTATCAGGGAACTTCTACCATCTACAGTGAATTGGGACTGGCATTATCAGGGAACTTCTACCATCTACAGTGAATGGGGACTAGCATTATCAGGGAACTTCTACCATCTACAATGAGTGTGGACTGGCATTATCAGGGAACTTCTACCATCTACAATGAATGGGGACTAGCAATATCAGGGAACTTCTACCATCTACAATGAATGGGGACTGACATTATCAGGGAACTTCTACCATCTACAATGAATGGGGACTGGCATTATCATGGAACATCTACCATCTACAGTGAATGGGGACTAGCATTATCAGGGAACTTCTACCATCTACAGTGAATGGGGACTGACATTATCAGGGAACTTCTACCATCTACAATGAATGGGGACTGACATTATCAGGGACTTCTACCATCTACAATGAATGGGGACTAGCATTATCAGGGAACTTCTACCATCTACAATGAATGGGGACTGACATTATCAGGGACTTCTACCATCTACAATGAATGGGGACTGACATTATCATGGAACATCTACCATCTACAGTGAATGGGGACTGACATTATCAGGGAACTTCTACCATCTACAATGAATGGGGACTGACATTATCAGGGAACATCTACCATCTACAGTGAATGGGGACTGACATTATCAGGGAACATCTACCATCTACAGTGAATGGGGACTAGCATTATCAGGGAACTTCTACCATCTACAGTGAATGGGGACTGACATTATCAGGGAACTTCTACCATCTACAATGAATGGGGACTGACATTATCAGGGAACTTCTACCATCTACAGTGAATGGGGACTGACATTATCAGGGAACTTCTACCATCTACAGTGAACGGGAACTGACATTATCAGGGAACTTCTATCATCTACAATGAATGGGGACTGACATTATCAGGGAACTTCTACCATCTACAGTGAATGGGGACAGGCATTATCAGGGAACATCTACCATCTACAGTGAATGTGGACAGACATTATCAGGGAACATCTACCATCTACAGTGAATGGGGACAGACATTATCAGGGAACATCTACCATCTACAGTGAATGGGGACAGACATTATCAGGGAACATCTACCATCTACAGTGAATGGGGACAGACATTATCAGGGAACATCTACCATCTACAGTGAATGGGGACAGGCATTATCAGGGAACTTCTACTTATGCTGACCTTTCCGGTACTTTTGACGCCCTTCCATAGGCAGAAATATAGCAAGGTGAAGGTCAACATTGTGCACAGGGCGAGCTGCCACTTCACGACCCCAAGATCCTCCAAACCGGAACTTTTATCTAACTCCAGCATCCCGCGCCTGCAACGAAAAAGAACAAAAATATAAACACGCATGACGTCATTCATACAAACATGCATGGCTTCATTCATATAAAGATAGTAGCGCGGTCTGGCGTAGTGCCGGTCGTCGTTGGCTATTACAACAATATTAACACTAATACCACATTATATGACTTTACACGTACTAGGAACCCTTACTTCGGATAGTTCGAAATATCCACTGGTAAATTCCTAGTTTAGTGTCTTTCTGTACAGAGTAAATTAAATTGTACTCTGTAGTTTTCTAGTGTGTCATAAGGAGACCCCTGTGATAGGGTTAAGGGGTCAGAATATGTAAATGTTGTTGAAAAAAATAACATTAAATGCACTCAAGCTAGAAGCAGTTGATACATTCACATCATCATCAAGTACCGGGCCTACTGGCGTAGGTGATCATGTCTCTCCACAATTTTCGATCTCGGCAGCTATTTATCATTTCTGTTGTTGACCTTCTGTCAAGCCATTCTCTTAAGCTGTCTGTTATTTTTTCTCTTTACTTCACTCTATCTCTTCGTCCCTCAATTTTCCCAGTTGTTACAATATATTCCAGTTGTTCTCTTCTCATTACATGGCCAAAAAATGATGATTGTTTCTTCCTAATATTGGAAATTAGCTCTCTTTTTGCTTTGACCTCTCTCAGAACATCTTCATTACTCTTCTTAGCTGTCATGGTACGCTCAACATTCTTCTGTAAAACCACATTTCTACAGACTCCAGTGATTTTCTTGTCTGTTGTCCTATTGTCCATGATTCGCATCCAAATGTTAAGACTGGCTATACATAACATTTAAGAACTCTTATTCTTGTTTCTATTGTCAAAAATGGATTGCATAGTATCTTCCTCATTTTTTGGAAAGCTGCTTTTGCCTGAACCATTCTGCATCTCACCTCTTTTGTACATCAACCATCTGAGGTTAACAAAGTTCCCAAATATTTAAATTCATTTACCTGTTTTAATAATGTTCCACCTGTCTTTATTTTGTACTGAGGTGATGTCTTTTTCTTTGTTGTTACCATTACTTCTGTCTTTTTGCTATTAAGGCTGAGTCCTTCATTTTTGCTTTCTTTCACTATAATGTCCAACATTTCTTGTAACTCATTTTCACTCTTAGCGATTAAGACTGTATCATCAGCATACCTTAGATTATTTATATTATGACCTCCAATTGTTATTCCAGGCATGTCCCTTATGGATCTTAAAATAATCTCACTATAAATATTAAATAAATCTGGTGACAGCACACAACCTTGTCTAACACCCTGTTTTATTTGTTGAAACATTCCCAATTGGTTTCCAGTTCTTATGGTCGCTGTTTGTTGCCAGTACATGTTCTTTATTATTCTTAGATTTTTGCTGTCTACGTTATTCAAATACGTGAGGTCAATTAGGGGAGATCACACCTTTAACTGAAAAACGTTAAACTAGGAAAATACATCATGCTCTTCAGTGTAATGTGGCGAGGAGGGGGGGGATACTGGCAAATAAATGCCGTGCTGCGGTAAAGCTGGTAGCAAGGAGTCTGTAGTGGGCTGTAACGTACACTCCTACAAGCTATGGTGACAGCTTTACAAAAAAGGAACACAACAAAATACTGACGTTTCGGTCGACATGCGGCCTTCTTCAGAGAACTAGAGCAACGATAACAAACGATGAGGCACAGATAAATGCTGCTACATCTAGGATGATAAGGACTGGTAAGTGGTGGAGAAGTGGACAGAGGGATAAGAGATGAGATGGTGATACAAGAGAGAGAGAGAGAGAGAGAGAGAGAGAGAGAGAGATAGAAGGAGAGATGTGCTACATGTTGGAGGATAGGTAAAATGTGGCAATATAAAATATAAGTAAGTAAAGTAAAGTACCCCCGTCACGCCAAGTGGCGTATAGGGAAATATGGTGTTAGTGACCCTATATTTTACAGACCTTCAGCACATGATTTTTGGGGTAATATGGTCAGTCCGGTACCCATTTAAGGCTGGGTGAACCCGGAAGCCGTCGGTTGGGATCGATCCCTGCCCCTTGTCCGTGGTAGTCCAGTTCACTAACCACTGAGCTATCGCGGCTCCCAAAATATAAGTAAAACATTATTACATATATTTAAAAAAAAAAAACTTAGCTGGTAGAATCCGTCCACTCACAATGATGGAAGGCGATCAATTAAAAAAAAAAAAATTTTTTTTTGTCATTTTGTTATCTGATAGCCTTCCATTGTGAGCGGACCGACTGTACCAGCTAAGTCTATTTTATATACAATCATTTTTTGCGTATACTTTCATATTTCCACATTTACTTATCTTCCCTCCGAGAGAACATCCCAGAGAGAACATCTCAGAGAGAACATCTCAGAGAGAACATCTGCGAGAGAACATCTCCAATAGAACATCTCCAAGAGAACATCTCCAATAGAACATCTCCTAGAGAACATCTCCAATAGAACATCTCCAAGAGAACATCTCCAATAGAACATCTCCAAGAAAACGTCTCCAATAGAACATCTCCAAGAGAACATCTCCAATAGAACATCTCCAAGAAAACGTCTCCAATAGAACAACTCCAAAAGAACATCTCCAATAGAACATCTCCAAGAGAACATCTCCGAGAGAACATCTCAAAGAGAACATCTCCGAGAAAACATCTCCGAGAGAACATCTCAGAGAGAACATCTCCGAGAAAACATCTCCAAGAGAACATCTCCGAGAGAGCATCTCCAAGAGAACATCTCCGAGAGAACATCTCCAAGAGAACATCTCCGAGAGAACATCTCCAGGAGAACATCTCCAGGAGAACATCTCCGAGAGAACATCTCCGAGAGAACATCTCCAGTAGAACATCTCCAGTAGAACATCTCCGAGAGAACATCTTCAATAGAACATCTCCGAGAGAACATCTCCAATAGAATATCCCCGAGAGAACATCTCCAATAGAACATCTCCGAGAGAACATCTTCAATAGAACATCTCCGAGAGAACATCTCCAATAGAATATCTCCGAGAGAACATCTCCAATAGAATATCTCCGAGAGAACATCTCCAATAGAACATCTCCGAGAGAACATCTTCAATAGAACATCTCCGAGAGAACATCTCCAATAGAATATCTCCGAGAGAACATCTCCAATAGAACATCTCCGAGAGAATAAACTTGAGTGACCTGGAAAGCATTTTAGCTCTAAAGAAAAGAATGTTGCCTCAACTACTATTTGAGCCTCGACCCTTCAGGTCGACTTGCGAGTGCACTAACCACAACGCTACCGCTATCTCACTCTTTTATTTCATCGTCATATACCATTCCGGCTGGCGTAGGCGACGATGTTCTTCCACAATTTTCTGATACCATGGTATCGTATCAGTTCTGTTGTTGACTGTTTTCCATGCCATGACACCAAGCTATCTAGTATCTTCTCTCTTTGTTATTCGCGATATCTCTTTCCCTGTATTTTGCCAGTTGTAACCAAGTATGGAAATGTACCAGTCAAATACCAGTGGATAAAGAGATAAAGCGAAGACGATGGCGCTGAATAAGACACACACTACGGAAGCCAGCTGAGAGTATTACACAAGAGACCCTTTTTTGGAATCCCCAGTGGAAAAGACAAAGAAGAAGACCAAGAAATTCTTGGAGAAGACAGATAAAAGCAGAGATGAAGATGATGGGGAAGACATGGAATGATCTTAAAAGAATGGCAAAAAACATAATGACTTGGAAAATGTTTTTTGTTGAAGACCTATGCTCCACTGGGAGCTAAAACGGTAGAAAAAGCAGAAACCAAGTATTCCAACTTTACTTTTCTCAGGGTGTGCCTGAAAAATGTTGATTGTTTCTTTCTGATATTTTTTATGAGCACTCGTTTTTTTCTTTTTTTTTGGTGCTGCCCTCGTTGATAATTTCCTCTGCGAACTAGTCGGTTTGCCCCTGAGAATCGTCTAATTGCCCAGTTGAGTTCGCTGTACCCCCCCCCCCACCTCCCACCCAAGGAACATATCACTCTCATACAAATTGGACACACACCGCACATTTCTTACCCCCATGCGCTACCGCACATATACATGTATGTATGTTTGTCTGCATTAGTATTAGCACATTTGGACACCTTCGGTTTTTCTTTTGTGTTCTTTGTGGCAATATATACAGACGTATGCTTGCACGCATGTATAGTTATGTTCAAACGCTTTTTTGCACATCTGTTCGGTGTGCACACCCATATTTGTATATGCACAGTTTTTATACGTATCTTGTACCCACCTCCCCATATTTTTAGAACCTTCCCAGTTATTGCTCACCTGACTGCCTGGTCAGTGAGATATATAAGTGGTCAGCCCGCCTATCTATTTTAGTTCAGTCAGTGGCTGGCCAAGCTTTAGACCATAAGGAAGTGACCTTTTTGTTTTTTTCCTTTTTCCTTTCTTGAGTCTTCTTCTACCTTTTTAGCTCCCTGTGGAGCAAAGGTCTTCAACAAACACATTCCAAGTCGTTCTGTTTTTTGGCCATTCTTTTAAGATCATTCCATGTCTTCCTCATCATCTTCATCTCTGCTTCTATCTGTCTCCTCAAAGAATTCCTTGGTCTTCTTTTTTGTCTTTTCCCCTGGGGATTCCAAAAAGGGCCTGTTGTGTAATACTCTCAGTTGGCTTCCGAAGTGTGTGTCCTATCCAGCGCCATCGTCTTCGTTGTATCTCGTATCCACTGGTATTTGACTGGTACATTTTCATAATTCTATGTTAGTGATTTTGTCCTGCCATTTCCATCCATTTATTCTGCGTAAGCATCCATTAATGAAAGTCTGTATCTTCATGATTGTCAATTTTGTTGTTCTCCATGTTTCACAGCCATATAATAGGACCGACTTAACATTGGAGTTTAAAATTTTTATTTTTGTGTTTAACCTAATTTCTTTGGATTTCCATATGTTTCCCAGTCGAATGAAAGCTCCTCTTGCTTTTGATATCCTTATTTTTGCATCATTTTCTGTTCCTCCCTCTTTATCTATATTACTGCCCAGATATAGGTAAGATTGTACGTCTAGTCCTTCCTTGAGTATCTAGCATATTATCGCCATGTAGTTAGATTTATGTATATATCCTTAAATATATTTCTGTGTTGTTGTTAAATGTTCCACCTGAAGGTCTACTTGTCCGCAACGTCGACCTTTGTTTTGTTACTCATCTACGTAAAGCTGTTACCATACCACTTCTTTCTCTTTCTTTATCTTTCTTTTTTAATTGTCATTATTATAATCAGCTTTACAACAGTTTCGCATCACTTTGCATCTTGATGCCTTTACACCATTAGAACTTCCTCGTTGGCTGTCCAGTGAACACTCAACAGTTTCACAACCGTTTATTTACTCAACTCAACAGGTGATAAATTTAATATTTAATTGAATAAAATTAGAAAAACAGTGTGAGGCAAGAGACCGAAACAGATCGGAACTTACTCAAAGTACTCCATTGTTGATGATACAGAGACAGAGGCGTTGTATGTCCTGTTGAACATTTTGGGATCACCACTGCCTGTTGATACCACAGCGACACCATCAGCGTCAGCCCGGCCGTTGGTGCCAACGTAAGTGTTGTTGGTGTCCCAGTCAATCTGCCAGCAGTTGTCGCTGTTGAAGGCGTTGCTGCAGGTCGTCCAGGGTAGCCTTGGCGTGAAGGAAGCGAAGAGGTAGAAGAAGCTCCACCCAATGATGACGTTGTAGTAGAAGGCTACGATGTACGCCATGAAGCAGGAAGCGATGCCGATACCTCAACAATGAGACATTGACTCATATCAGGGAGATAAGTTATTCATATTGTTCGGATTGCAATGATCATGACTTGTAAATAAATCAAGTTATTGATATTGTTCGGACTGCAATGATCATGACTTGTAAATAAATCAAGTTATTGATATTGTTCGGATTGCAATGATCATGACTTGTAAATAAATCAAGTTATTGATATTGTTCGGACTGCAATGATCATGACTCGCAAATAAATCAAGTTATTGATATTGTTCGGACTGCAATGATCATGACTTGTAAATAAATCAGGTTATTGATATTGTTCGGACTGCAATGATCATGACTTGTAAATAAATCAAGTTATTGATATTGTTCGGACTGCAATGATCATGACTTGTAAATAAATCAAGTTATTGATATTGTTCGGACTGCAATGATCATGACTCGCAAATAACTCAAGTTATTGATATTGTTCGGACTGTAATGATCATGACTCGCAAATAACTCAAGTTATTGATATTGTTCGGATTGCAATGATCATGACTCGCAAATAACTCAAGTTATTGATATTGTTCGGACTGCAATGATCATGACTCGCAAATAACTCAAGTTATTGATATTGTTCGGATTGCAATGATCATGACTCGCAAATAACTCAAGTTATTGATATTGTTCGGACTGCAATGATCATGACTCGCAAATAACTCAAGTTATTGATATTGTTCGGACTGTAATGATCATGACTCGCAAATAACTCAAGTTATTGATATTGTTCGGATTGCAATGATCATAACCCGTAAACAGCTCAAGTTATTGATATTGTTCGGATTGCAATGATCATGACTCGCAAATAACTCAATTTATTGATATTGTTCGGACTGTAATGATCATGACCCGCAAATAACTCAATAACTCAAGTTATCGATAATGTTTGGATTGCAATGGTCATGACCCGCAAATAACTCAAGTTATTGATATTGTACGGAGTACAATGATCAAGACCCGCAAATAACTCAAGTTATTGATATTGTTCGGACTGCAATGATGATGACCCTCAAATAACTCAATAACTCAGTTATTGATATTTATACTTACTCACTGAATCAATAATGAGGTGTGCTACAGTCCGTCCCAAAACTCATGCCATTCTCCAAAATGCTATAACTCAATAACCATTTAGTTTCAATTGTTGAAATGTCGTTTCCAAGCTTGTTATTGCCATGATGTTGTAAATAAATTTAAAAAAAAATTGAAAACAAACAAACGGTTGTTATTTTGTCTTATTCGCGGTGTATATAAAAACACACACATAATTTTTTTCAAGTGAAATGAAAATAATAGAATCTTTACAGTTTCAACTCGTCCTTATTACATGTGCATTTATAAAAAAAAAATAACAACAACCTTAATTTGCTTACAAATGAGAACTTCTGATAAACAAAGTGGCGCAAACTAACTCTCCCTTACTTTTGTTTATCAAAGTCTACAAATTGTTCAAGTACTGTAAAATTTATTTTTTAGGGTCGCAGTAGTTACTAAACTGACAAAGATAAAAAAAAAAAAAATTACCGCTTTAAAGAGAACGTATTACCTGCATTATTTTAAAATTGTGGGGCCTCGGTAGCCTAGTTGGGAAAACCACCCGACTGGACTACCAACGTTCGGACAACCCGTGTTCGATTCCCGCTGGGAGCAGTGTGAATTTTACTCGTGGTTGGAAAAAAAATACCTCCACGGTCGACCCAGCGTTGGAAGAAATGGGTACCAGGGTAATACCCTGGGAAGGTGAGGAATGTCGCCTCGCATCGTGAGTTTCGATGCTTGAAGCGACACTATCTAGAAATCTCCGAACATTTCTGGATAGGCCGCCGAGCACATATGGGTGGAAACTTGCGTGCTAAGACGTCGGTTAGAGTCTCGTACTTTACCTTTACCTTTATTTTAACATATGAAGTCATGGCATCATGGACAATTTTAGACCAGGAGCAAAAATTCACGGAAAATCACCCAGATGTTTCCGAGAAATTTGACGACAGTTTCAGGTCATGAGTTTTGGAACGGACTATAGATATAGCGAGATCACAAATTGCTTACTTTTATTTAAAAACATGTATCTCAACATTGGTGAAGTAAAAATTGTTAAAACACACATTTATATTTATATAATCGTTATTTTATGTTAAAATTTGTCCACTCTTGCCAGGAATTTAAAAAATATATTTAAATTTTTCGAGATACAGAAATATATCGTGATCCTTGCTTGGTTACTATTTATAAGTTTTACAGATTACATTGTGGTATATATAATATAGCAACCACCCAGCCGTTCAAAATAGTGTATTTCATGTTTCTGTGAAGAAACTCCTGCAAGAACTTGTACATAATCAACGTACACTTTCAGCGCGTCTACAGCTTTATAGTACTCTTCTTATATTATAATTATAAATCTTGTGGCACGAATAATTATAAATCTTGAGATGTGAGTAATTATAAATGTTGAGGTATGAATAAATATTGAAGTTAATGCAAACAAAAATCTTGATGTTTGTGTAGACATAAATCTTGAGGTTAATGTAAACATAAATCTTGATGTTTGTCTAAACATAAATCTTGAGGTTAATGAAAACAAAAATCTTGATGTTTATGTAAACATAAATCTTGAGGTTAATGTAAACATAAATCTTGATGTTTATGTAAACATAAATCTTGAGGTTAATGTAAACATAAATCTTGATGTTTATGTAAACATAAATCTTGAGGTAACAGTCAATATACATTTTAAGATGTGAGTCAATATAAATATATATATATATATTAATTCACCATCTTTTACATCTGACGAAGTCCCTAGAGACTAGGAACTGAATCTTGCGTATTAATCCATTTTTTCCCTGGCAGAACAGTGACATATATAGGTGGTCAGCCCACCTACCAATTTTAGTTCAGTCAGTGGCTGGCCAAGCTCTGGACTACAGGGAAGTGGCATTTTTGTTTTTTCCTTTTTCCTTCCTTGAGTATGTAGCATATTATCGCCATGTAGTTAGATTTATGTATGTATCCTTATATATATATATTTCTGTGTTATTGTTTGTTGTTCCACCTGAAGGCCTACTTGGCCGAAACGTCGACCTTTGTTTTATTACTCACCTACGTAAAGCTATTACCATACCACTTATCTCTCCTTCCTTTTTAATTGTCAGTATTATCATCAGCTTTACAGCAACTTTGCATCTCTTTACATCTTGGTTGTATGCACAAGGGTCCCTCGCCGCACAGGCAGATAACACCATCTTCGGAAGTACTCACATTTTTTCCGTCGATGAGTAATTGACGTTTCAAGCAGAGCCTCGCTGCTGAGACCAGGGGTGGTTGCCGCAGAGAGATGTCATAAATAAAAATCTCAACTGGTGCAGCCAGGATTTGAACCCACAACCTCTCTGTCTCCGTCGTGCCTCGAGACCAACCAGTCCCCAAATCTGTATATATATATATAACATATAAAAAAAATGTAAACATGAGTCTTGAGGTTGTATGCGTAATGTGTTTACCCCAACCGATGTTGAGAGAATATTCTTAAGATAGCAACCTTCGAATCCTCTAAGTCGACTTTCTATCTTATGGTGCATATCTTGACATATGCGTACGCTGAAAGGCAGACGAGGAAGGAAAGAAGAGGAAGAAGAAGTCGTGGGTAAACATGTAGTACATAGCTACCACAACAAAAACAACAACAAAATGATCATAAGGCATAAAACCAGCTGCTGCTAGATGGATACTCATCTAACTAACCTTTAAACATGGGCGCCATCTTTTCCCAGACAGCAGTGGGTCCACACCGATTAAACTGGCCCACACACATCTCCAGAAAGAACACAGGCATAGCTCCGAATATCAAAGTTGTAAAATATGGAATGAGAAACGCCCCTGAAAAAAATGCAGCAAGTCAGCGGAAAATAAACCGCTTCTCAATGATTTGTTAATAAATATAATATTAAATTATGAATAATAAATATTATTAATTTTTATTGTGAAACTATCATCATCATCAAGTACCGGGCCTGCTGGCGTAGGTGATCATGTCTCTCTACAACTTTCGATCTCGACAGTTATTTATCATTTCTGTTGTTGCCTTTCTGCCAACCATTCTCTTAAGCTGTCTGGTATTTTCTCTCTTTGCTTCCCTCTATCTCTTCGTTCCTCAATTTTTCCAGTTGCTACAAAATGTTCCAGTTGTTCTCTTCTCATTACATGGCAAAAAAAATGATGATTATTTCTTCCTAATATTGGAAATTAGCTCTCTTTTTGCTTTGACCTGTTTCAGAACGTTTTCATTACTTTTCTTAGCTGTCCATGGTATTCTCAACATTCTTCTGTAAAACCACATTTCTACAGACTCCAGTGATTTTCTTGTCTGTTTTCCTATTGTCCATGATTCACATCCATATGTTAAGACTGGCGCTACATAGCATTTAAAAAAAAACTCTTTTTCTTGTTTCTATTGTCTTGTTTCTATTGCTACCTCTTTCAATCTAAATATCTCTTTTCTCGTTTATTGTAGAGCTGAACTTACCTCCTCCGTTTTTGTAACATAGAAATGGAAATCTCCAAACATTGGACAGATCAACAGCGTAGCCAATAGTGGACAGCAGGAACTGGAAGCGGTTCTCCCAATGTTCTCGGGGTGGGAGGTTGAGATCGTCAGAACCACGTGACTGACGGTGGTCCGAGGGTGTATCGACTTTCTCTGGAAGAACTACACAGAATAATTAAACGGTAGCTTCTTTATAAGTTGAATATCAACGTAATGTCAACATAATATCAACATAATAACAACATAATATCATCATATTAACAACATAATAACAACATAATATCAACATAATAACAACATAATATCAACATAATAACAACATAATAACAACATAATATCAACATAATAACAAAATAATATCAACATAATAACAATATAATAACAACATAATAACAACATAATAACAACATAATATCAACATAATAACAACATAATATCAACATAATATCAACATAATAACAACATAATAACAACATAATAACAACATAATAACAACATAATAACAATATAATATCAACATAATAACAACATAATATCAACATAATAACAACATAATAATAATATAAAAACATCATAACAACAACATAATATCAACATAGTTAACATCATAATAACAGCATACTAACAGCATAAAGTCAATATGATAACAACATAATATCAACAAAACTAAGAATAGCAAAATGTTAATTCTTCTCAATTTCCCTATATGGTGCAGAAACATGGACACTAGACAAGAAAACAGAACAGAGAATTGAAGCCTTTGAAATGTGGATATATAGAAGAATAGGTAGAATTGGATGGAAAGAAAAGAAAACAAACGATGAAGTCTTAAAGCAACTAAAAATGAAAAGAGAACTACTAAGCACAATTCAAACAAGACAAATGCGATTTTTAGGCCATGTTAAAAGACACAACAGCCTACTAAAAGTAATCGTGGAGGGGAAAATACAAGGTAAAAGAGGCAGAGGCAGACCAAGACTAACATGGACGAGTAACATCAAAAGATGGACAAATCAGCCTATGGCAACCAGCACCATCAAAGCAAGAGACAGAGCAGAATGGCGCTCCATGGTAGCCGACCTTCGTTGCGGAAATGGCACTCGATGATGATGAATATCAACATAATAACACCATAAAAACATCATAATAACAACATAATATCAACATAATATACATATAATATTATAATAACATCATAATAATAACATAATAACATCATAATAACATCATAATATCATAATAACAATTTTTTGTAATAAAATAATAGCAAAATAATATTAACATAATAACAAAATAACAACAACAACATAATAACAACACAATAAAACATAACAACAACACAATAACAGCATAATAGCAACATAATAACGACATCATCATCAAGTACCATGCCTGCTGGCGTAGGTGATCATGTCTCTCCACAACTTTCGATCTCGACAGTTATTTATCATTTCTGTTGTTGACCTTCTGCCAAGCCATTCTCTTAAACTGTCTGGTATCTTTTCTCTTTGCTTCCCTCTATCTCTTCGTCTCTCAACTTTTCCAGTTGTCACAATATATTCCAGCTGCTCCCTTCTCATTATATTGCATTGATCCCAGGTTTTTGAATCTACTCACTTGTTTTAGGATTTATCTATTTAGTTTTACTGTAGATTCTCGTGTGTGTTTTCTTTGATATTATCATAGCCTCTGTCTCCTTGTTGTTTGGGAGTCAGGCCTTTATATTCTGATATCTATCCACTCGTTATTATATTAAAACTGTTAAAAATGAAAATAAAAACATATTTAAAATGAGGTTTCTCAAATATTTACGTTAAATTTGTACGCATGTTAAAAATTAACTCCAGCGTGAAACTCTTCATGGACTTATCAGAGTTGTCGTTAGAGTGAAACTCTTCATGGACTTACCAGAGTTGTCGTTAGAGTGAAACTCTTCATGGACTTACCAGAGTTGTCGTTAGAGTGAAACTCTTCATGGACTTACCAGAGTTGTCGTTAGAGTGAAACTCTTCATGGACTTACCAGAGTTGTCGTTAGAGTGAAACTCTTCATGGACTCACCAGAGTTGTCGTTAGAGATGTCGTCAACGCGTTTGTCCACTCCATTCTGCCCACCTTCCTCGCTGGGCGATCCAGCCACCATTGGTAGGACCACGCCCACCTGTGGAGATGATATCTGGCACCGCTAGAAATCGTTGTTGCAGTTGAGGTGTCATTATAAAGGTGAGGTGTCATTATAAAGGTGAGGTGTCATTATAAAGGTGAGGTGTCATTATAAAGGTGAGGTGTCATTATAAAGGTGAGGTGTCATTATAAATGTGAGGTGTCATTATAAAGGTGAGGTGTCATTATAAAGGTGAGGTGTCATTATAAAGTTCACCCCTGAGGTGCGATAATGTAGGGGAGGTGTGATAATGTAGAGGAGGTTTGATAATAATGATGAGGTGTCATTATAAAGGTGAGGTGTGATAATGTAGGGGAGGTGTCATTATAAAGGTGAGGTGTGATAATGTAGGTGACGTGTGGTAATAAAGATGAGGTGTCATTATAAAGGTGAGGTGTGATAATGTAGGTGAGGTGTGATAATGTAGGTGAGGTGTGATAATGTAGGTGAGGAGTTGTAATGTAGGTGAGGTGTGATAATGTAGGTGAGGTATGATAATGTATGTGAGGTGTGATAATGTAGGTGGGGTGTGATAATAAAGATGAGGTGTCATTATAAAGGTGAGGTGAGATAATGTAGAGGAGGTGTCATTATAAAGGTGAGGTGTGATAATGTAGGTGAGGTGTGATAATGTAGGTGAGGTGTGATAATATAGGTGAGGTGTCATTATAAAGGTGAGGTGTAATAATGTATGTGAGGTGTGATAATGTAGGGGAGGTGTCATTATAAACGGTGAGATATGATAATGTAGGTGAGGTGTGATAATGTAGGTGAGGTGTGATAATAAAGATGAGGTGTCATTATAAAGGTGATGTGTGAAATAAGGATGAGGTGTCATTATAAAGGTGATGTGTGAAATATAGATGAGGTGTCATTATAAAGGTGATGTGTGAAATAAAGATGAGGTGTGATAATAAAGGTGAGGTGTGATAATAAAGATGAAGTGTCATTATAAAGAGGGGGGGTGTCATTATAAAGGTGAAATGTGGTAATCTAGGTGAGGTGTGATAATGTAGGTGAGGTGTGATAATAAAGATAAGGTGTCATTATAAAGGTGAGGTGTGATAATAAAGATGTGGTATCATTATAAAGGTGAGGTGTGAAAATAAAGGTGAGGTGTGATAATAAAGGTGAGGTGTGATAATAAAGGTAAGGTGGGATAATAAACGTGATGTGTCATTATAAAGGTGAGGTGTGAAAATAAAGGTGAGGTGTGAAAATAAAGGTGAGGTGTGATAATAAAGATGAGGTGTGATAATAAACGTGAGGTGTGATAATAAAGATGAGGAGTGTATATAAAAGTGAGGTGTGATAATAAAGGTGAGGTGTGATAATAAAGATGAGATGTCATTATAAAAGTGAGGTGTGAAAATAAAGGCGAGGTGTGATAATAAAGGTGAGGTGTGATAATAAAGATGAAGTGTGTAAATAGAGGTGAGGTGTGATAATAAAGGTGAGGTGTGATAATAAAGATGAAGTGTGTAAATAGAGGTGAGGTGTGATAATAAAGGTGAGGTGTGATAATAAAGATGAAGTGTGTAAATAGAGGTGAGGTGTGATAATAAAGGTGAGATATGATAATAAAAGTGAGGTGTGATAGAAAAATTGTTTCATAATAAAAGTAAGAAAAGAAGAAAAGAAAGAAAGAAAAGACAACAAAGACCAATAATTAGAGGTGAAAGTAGAATTAACAGAGACATCCAGAAAACAGGATGAGCAGTGGTTCAGTGGTTAGATCACTGGCTTAATGATAAAGTAAGCTTGGTTTTCATACTAACTTTAATCTCTCAAATTTACGAATCTAAAGGAATAATCGTTTTTTATTCTAATAAAATACTAGATTTCTTGGTGTCATGTCATGGAAACAGTCAACAACAGAATTGATACGATGTACAGCGAATAGTAGAAACGGTGGGTACGATGCCCAGTCAACATTTTTCGGGCACATCATGAGAAGAGGTAAGATGGAGTACTTGGTTACAACTGGAAATACGGGGAAAGAGATCGCGGGCGACAAAGAGAGAAAATAATCGATAGCTTGGTGTCATGGCGTGGAAAACAGTCAACAACAGAAATGATACGATGGACTGTGGATAGAAGATTGTGGAAGGATATGATCGCCTGCGCCAACCGGTATGGCACATGATGATGATGACTTGACTCTGAGAGAGAATGGGTTTTCTTCGTGCCTTATGGCGTATGAGGAATATGGTGTTAGTGTCCATGTTTGTCAGCATCCATGCTGTATGGGTGATGGAGACAGTATCACTGCTTTCCAAGACAAAAAAATTATCAAGTACGAAAGACGTGAAAGTCCCAACAAAAATTAACGCATCCGGAAATTGAACCTTTGACCTTTCTAATTTGTATATGTGAATAGTAATATAAGCATTTAATTAGTAATGTGTCCTTATCTTAGCTCTTACTTGAAATGAACATAGTGACCCATAGTTTAGTCTCTGTTCTTATTTCAGCTGAATTTAGCAATTCATAGTTTAGTCTCTGTTCTTATTTCAGCTGAATTTAGCAATTCATAGTTTAGTCTCTGTTCTTATTTCAGCTGAATTTAGCAATTTCTAGTTTAGTCTGTTCTTATTTCAGCTGAATTTAGCAATTCCTAGTTTAGTCTCTGTTCTTATTTCAGCTGAATTTAGCAATTCATAGTTTAGTCTCTGTTCTTATTTCAGCTGAATTTAGCAATTCCTAGTTTAGTCTCTGTTCTTATTTCAGCTGAATTTAGCAATTCCTAGTTTAGTCTCTGTTCTTATTTCAGCTGAATTTAGCAACTCAAAGTTTAGTCTTTGTTTTTATTCAGCAAAATTTAGCAACTCATAGTTTAGTCTCTGTTCTTATTTCAGCTGAATTTAGCAACTCATAGTTTAGTCTTTGTTTTTATTCAGCAAAATTTAGCAACTCATAGTTTAGTCTCTGTTCTTATTTCAGCTGAATTTAGCAACTTATAGTTTAGTCTTTGTTTTTATTCAGCAAAAATTAGCAACTCATAGTTTAGTCATTGTTCTTACTTCAGCAAAATTTAGCAACTCATAGTTTAGTCATTGTTCTTACTTCAGCAAAATTTAGCAATTCATAGTTTAGTCATTGTTCTTACTTCAGCAAAATTTAGCAACTCATAGTTTAGTCATTGTTCTTACTTCAGCAAAATTTAGCAACTCATAGTTTAGTCTTTGTTTTTATTCAGCAAAATTTAGCAACTCATAATTTAGTCATTGTTCTTACTTCAGCAAAATTTAGCAACTCATAGTTTAGTCTTTGTTCTTACTTCAGCAAAATTTAGCAACTCATAGTTTAGTCATTGTTCTTACTTCAGCAAAATTTAGCAACTCATAGTTTAGTCATTGTTCTTACTTCAGCAAAATTTAGCAACTCATAGTTTAGTCTTCTGTTCACACTTCTCTGCAGAAAGTAACATTTAACAATTTAGATTTTGATCTTATTTACTTCAGTATAACTTCTACATTCAACACTCCAGCCTTAGTTATTACTTACTTCAGCAGAACGTAACGTCTTGTAATTCTTCTCTCCGTTCTCAGAAACTAGAGGTTCCATATTATTTGGCTGAAACACTACAGCCTTCTCATCCTGAAATGAAAATGAGAACAGCAAATAAATGAAATTTCCTTACAAACAAAACAGAACTCAGAGTAACAAATCTGCAAAGAATAAAACAAAATATAAACATTTACTTTCTGTTATGTTGACATATTTCACGTAATCTTCAACAACTTTTCTATTCTGTTCTATTAATTGAATCAGTTTTATTGCAGTCGGGGCATCCCCATATCCGCTCCACCGTCTATTCAAGCATTTCTCGAAGCGTATGCAAACTGATTGTTCCTGTAAGGTGTTTGTGGATACATCTGCTTTCTTTGGGGGCCTCGGTAGCCTAGATGGGGAAACCACGCCACTGGGCTGGACACCGACGTTCGGACAACCCGTGTTCGATTCCTGCTAGAAGCAGTTTGTGAATTGTACTTGTGGTTGGAAAAAAAAAATAAGGTAGCCGCGATACCTCAGTGGTTAGTGAACTGGACTACAAAGGACAAGGGGTAAGGTTCGATCCCAACCGACGGCTTCCGGGTTCACCTAGGCTTAAATGGGCACCGGATTTTTTTCTGGGAAAGTAAAGCGGCACGGGCGTAATACTGACCACATTACCCCAAAAATCATGTGCCGAAGGTCTGTAAAATGTATGGTCACTAACACCATATTCCCTATACGCCTCTTGGCGTGACATTTTTTTTTTTTTTTTTTTTTTTTTAGAAAAAAATACCCCCGCACAACACAGCCTCTGGCAGAAATGGGTACCAGGGTAGTACTCTGGGAAGAGGGGGCCTACGTAGCCTAGTTGGGAAAACCACCCGACTGGACTACCGATGTTCGGACAACCCGTGTTTGATTCCCGCTAGAAGCAGTTTGTGAATTGTACTCGTGGTTGAAAAAAAAAAAATACCCCCGCGGTCGACCCAGCCGCTGGCAGAAATGGGTACCAGGGTAGTACTCTGGGAAGGTGAGGAATTTCGCCTCGCATCGTGAGTTTCGATGCTTGAAGCGACACTATCCAGAAGTCTCCGAACGCTTCTGGATAGGCCGCACGAGCACATATGGGAGAAAACTCGTGTAATAAGGTGCTGATTCAAGTAGAGTTACCTGTACACCTGCTTTCCCACAAAGAACTCAGAATCGACCTGATACCATTTCCACCTTTAGGCTCCCCAGCCTCTGAATGAATACATCCCTGCACTACTCATCCTCTTCAACAACTGCTCTCCTATTGGAATGTTGATATTTAGCGAACCAAAGCTGATAGGATCACCCAGCTGCAAATCGTCAATCATGGAGAAATATGACTTCCGCCCTATGTGACGTCAGTGGCTCCAAAGAAAATTGTATAAATGAAAGAATGAATGATAGGACCAAACAACATCCAAAGCTTTCTGCCTCAAAACATCTCAACAGAAGGCAAGAGAGAGAGAGAGAGAGAGAGAGAGAGAGAGAGAGACCAAGGAAGAGATGGATGGACAGAGTAAAAGGTATATCATCATCATCATCGTCATCATCATCATCATCATCAAGTACCATGCCTGCTGGCGTAGGTGATCAAGTCTCTCCACAATTCTCATACCGACAGTTTTTTTTAATCATTTCTGTTGTTTACCTTCTGCTAAGCCATTCTCTTAAGCTGTCTGGTATTTTTTTTCTTTGCTTCCCTCTATCTCTTCGTCCCTCAATTTTCCCAGTTGTTACAATATATTTCAGTTTTTCTCTTCTCATTACATGGCCAAAAAATGATGATTGTTTCTTTCTAATATTGGAAATTATCTCTCTTTTTGTTTTGGCCTCTTTCAGAACATTTTCATTACTCTTCTTAGCTGTTCATGGTATTCTCAACATTCTTCTGTAAAACCACATTTCTACAGACTCCAGTGGTTTCCTTGTCTGTTGTCCTATTGTCCGTGATCACATCCATATGTTAAGACTGGCTCTACCTAACATTTAAGAAATTCTTTTTTCTTGCTTCTATTATCCAAAAGTTGCACAGTATCTTTTTCATTTTGAAAAAAAAAATATTGGTTATTGGTTATGGAAGGCCTCGGTATCACTGCAAACGAATTAAAATCCATAATTGCTCAAACGCCCATGCCAGTGGAATCATCCGAATTACTAACTCATATCCCAAACAAAGAAAGGTAACTGTAGTCCCCATCGTAGCAGTCTCAGCACACGCCAAAAGACATAAGGCAAAACCGCGCAGAAAGTAAACACAGCCAACTGTTCCCTGTCGTATGATATCATCATTCATCGTAAACAATCGGAATATCGAAACATGATCAAAACTGATGAAACACACAGCTCACGGTGTGCACAGAGCACTTAACTCAGTAGCTCCTGCAACAAGCCGGACTTGGAATATGAGGAAACTGCAACCAACAAAAAAATATATATTCAAGAACCAAAATATTTCTATTCTATCATCGTTCATGCATGCACAGGAACGACACTAAACCTATAAGAGAAGTGACCAGAAAGATCAAGCAATACATCGACAAGCATCACATTCTATTATGTATTCTTCCTTTAACCTGCGACGCTTCAAGAAACAGTAGATGGATAAATGAAAGAAACAGTAGATGGATAAATGAAAGAAACAGTAGATGGATAAATGAAAGAAACAGTAGATGGATAAATGAAAGAAACAGTAGATGGATAAATGAAAGAAACAGTAGATGGGTAAATGAAAGAAACAGTAGATGTATAAATGAAAGAAACAGTAGATGTATAAATGAAAGAAACAGTAGATGTATAAATGAAAGAAACAGTAGATGTATAAATGAAAGAAACAGTAGATGGATAAATGAAAGAAACAGTAGATGGATAAATGAAAAAAACAGTAGATGTATAAATGAAAGAAAAAGAAACACGATAAAAGACATTGTTTTCCCTCTAAAAATTAGATTATAAATAGAGGGAGAAGTGGTTGTGAAATTAGAGAAAGGAGTAAAAGTGTCAAAGTGTAATATTTCATTAAAAGACAACGGGTTACTGTATCCTGCTAGCTCAAGTTGAGACAAATGAAATGTTTATCATTATCATGTGCCATGTCGAATGATGTAGGCGATCATGTACTTCCACAATTTTCTATCCACAGTGTACCGTATTAAGGTTGTTCTCGACTGTTTACTGTGCCACGACAGCATGCTATCTGGTCAAACTGAAAATTTGTGTGAAAAAAAACAACTGAAAATTGTATGAAAAACGAAAACTTAAAATTGTATGAAAAACGAAAACTTAAAATTGTATGAAAACGAACACTTAAAATTGTATGAAAAACGAAAACTTCAAATTGTATGAAAAACGAAAACTTCAAATTGTATGAAAACGAAAACTTCAAATTGTATGAAAAACGAACACTTAAAATTGTATGAAAAACGAAAACTTCAAATTGTATGAAAAACGAAAACTTAAAATTGTATGAAAAACGAAAACTTAAAATTGTATGAAAAACGAACACTTAAAATTGTATGAAAAACGAAAACTTCAAATTGTATGAAAAACGAAAACTTAAAATTGTATGAAAAACGAAAACTTAAAATTGTATGAAAAAAAAAGAAAAATGAAAATGTGTATGAAAATATAAAAGTTGTAAGGAAATTGTTAAAGTCAAAAGCAATGCATATTTCGACAGCTATACTGCCTATTTAAAATTGAAAAAAAATTAACATAAATTGGCCCTAAAAAGATAGAGAAACAAAATACACTTCTATATATTCGACAAAACTCTACCGGTGGCCCCGCATTATGTTTGATATTTAAGCTTACATCTCATTGCCTATTTATATTAAAATGTTTTTTTCAAACTGACGACAAGAGCTATTTGAGTAAATAACATTATAATGTAATACTTTATTTACAGCCGTCAATATTATGACAAGAAAGTGGTTGTAATATTTACACAAGTGAAAACGCAGAGGCAATAGGTAGACGGAAGGAGTGTGGCGACTCAATCAAAGGATCAAGTACAAACAGTTCTTGGCGTAATCACAAGCAATATCCTTGGTGTTGTCTTCAGCTGGTCCGATGTCCAGGGTTCTGTCCGAGTAGTGTGAGGTGTTAATGACGGGGTGAGCGCTAGAAGAGCGCCATCAGGCGACACAGTTGGACACCGACGACTTTGAGGTCCATACGGCAAGTCACTTACTGTCCCCGCCTACTTTTCTTTCCTTGACCCTTTAACCCGGAAGTTCTCACTTGGATAATGTTGACCCCGCCTGGCTGTTCGTTTCTATAAAAAAAAGTGGTACTTTAGTTCAAGCGTTTGAGTTATAATGGCCCCCACAGTTTAATCTTAAATAGATTAAAGAGATCAATTATGTTTCACACAGAGAGATGAGTTATGTTTTACACAAAGAGAATTAGTTATATTTCACACAGAGAGATCAATTATATTCACACAAAGAGATGGGTTATGTTTCACACAAAGAGATGGGTTATGTTTCACACAAAGAGATGAGTTATGTTTCACAAAAAGAGATAACTTATGTTTCACACGGAGAGATAAGTTATGTTTCACATAGAGAGATCAGTTATGTTTCACATAGAGAGATCAGTTATGTTTCACACAAAGAGATCAGTTGTTTCACACAAAGAGATCAGTTATGTTTCACACTGATAGATGAGTTAAGTTTCACACAGAGATATGAGTTATTTTTCACACAGAGGGATGAGTTATGTTTCACGCAGAGGAATGCGTCACGTTTCACACAGAGAGATCAGTTATGTTTCACACAGAGAGATCAGTTATGTTTTACACAGAGGGATTAATTATGTTTCACACAGATAAATGAGTTATGTTTCACACATAGGGATGAGTTATGTTTCACACAGAGGATTAATTATGTTTCACACAGACAGATCAGTTATGTTTCACACAGAGAGATCAGTAATGTTTTACATATAGAGATTAGTTATGTTTCATACGGAGAGATTAGTTATGTTTCACACAAAGAGATCAATTATGTTTTACACAAAAAGATGAGTTATGTTTCATACAAAGAGACGAGTTTTGTTTTACACAGAAAGATCAGTTATGTTTCACACAGAGAGATCAGTTATGTTTCACACAGAGAGATCAGTTATGTTTCACACAGAGAGATCAGTTATGTTTCACACAGAGAGATCAGTTTTGTTTCACACAGAGAGATCAGTTATGTTTCACACAGAGAGATCAGTTATGTTTCACACAGAGAGATCAGTTATGTTTCACACATAGTGATGAGTTATGTTTCACACAGAGAGATGAGTTATGTTTCACACAGAGAGATGAGTTATGTTTCACACAGAGAGATGAGTTATGTTTCACACAGAGAGATGAGTTATGTTTCGCACTGAATTCAAGGGAGTCACATTAGAAAATACATGCTATGAAGATGCAATGTTATCCTAATGTCTTGGAAATCTGGTACGTAGATCGTATCACCGACGAGAACGTTCACAAAAGGATACACGCTTCCTGTTATTATTCTTATTGTCATTCATCTCTTCTTCAGTTGTCTTCGAGCGCCGAGGGGAGATATGTTTAGCAGTTCTTTGCTCTACTGCTAATCTCTCATGCTGTTATGTTTCTTATTGTTTCTAATATTCCATCAATCCATTTTTTACATGGTCGGCTTTTACAACAGTTCGACCACTCAAAACTATTATCATTCCTGAGTTCAAAAAGTGAATATCACAAAATCTTTGAGCGAATTGATTTTAACTACCTCACTCCTAACTTCGTGGATACAGAGATACAGCGAAGACGATGGCGCTGGATAGGACACACACTACGGAAGCCAACTGAGAGTATTACACAACAGGCCCTTTTTGGAATCCCCAGGGGAAAAGACAAAGAGGAAGACCAAGGAATTCTTGCAGAAGACAGATAGAAGCAGAGATGAAGATGATGGGGAAGACATGGAATGATCTTAAAAGAATGAAAAAAAACAGAACGACTTGAAAAGTGTTTGTTGAAGACCTATGTTCCACTGGGAGCTAAAAAGGTAGAAGAAGACTCCTAACTTCACTGCCTGAAGCAGTTTCCTAAATTAATCTAACTTTACATTCTTGCTGTTGCTTCCAAAATCTTCGATGGAACTCCTGATCTAACTAACTCCTAATCCTATCTTCTGCCATGAGGCAGGTATCTAATCTCCTCTACTACATTCTCTCCGGTGCGTCCCTTGATCTTCGTGGGTGAAAAGTCCTCCAATGTGTCTTTAGGGGGACTTTTTCTTTCCCGGTAAGACAACGCCTATTCTTGAATACAGGCGTGGTCTATCTCGGGAACTTGCTAAGAACATCAACTCATTGGCTGCTTGTCTGTACACCGCTTGTCAGTTACCGTGAAGCCTCGACATCTGTCAATCACTCCTACTACAAACTGCTATTTGCCTCCGAGACCAACTTACGTTTCCTCCCAAATTTAATTTGATCTCCTAGTCAGTGAGAACTCAAGCGTTTCTTATCGCGAGACATCACAAGATGTCTCGGCGTCTGGATCCTCCTGTGCGGTCGTGTTTACGTCACCTTGTCGGCTGCGTATCTCCAATGTTTCAGGGTTCGTCCAGCGATACCGATCTCACGTCAAAAAGTGTACCGACATCTAGGTCCCCTAATCTCAAACACCTGTTCGTACGGAATCCAACGCTATTCTCCGTTTCCTTATGTAATCTCCCCGGGTTAGTGGAAAACCTGTCGGGGCTTCCGCATACAGATCGAACACCTGTCCTCTCCTCCCTATCGAGAGCTTCAACATTCAGATTGAACACCTGTGGTCTCCTCCCTAACGAGAGCTTCAACATTCAGATTGAACACCTGTGGTCTCCTCCCTAACGAGAGCTTCAACATTCAGATTGAACACCTGTGGTCTCTCCCGCACAATCTGATGGCTTGTTACATCTCATCGTTCTGTGTTCCGTGGGCTAATTTCCGCGCCGCTAATTCTCATGTTTCCTTTGTTATTCTACGTCAACCACAATTTATTCTTCCTCTCACGTTCGTCATATTCTTCTTCTACTCTTCCCCTGATCGCCATTTTATCCTTCCTTGATCAGACACACTGTAACATAGCTGACTGTTTACTTCAGGATCAGTTAACCAGAGCTGGAGAGAACTATTACATCTCCCAATTGTGGACTGCTGACAGAACAACCTGTCTGGTAAGCAAAGAGGGATGAAAACCCGTAACTCAAAAATGTCTTGCAGGAGTCGGATGTGTTGGCCTAAGGGCGTAAAATATCATCCAAACATGACAAAATGAAGGCTCTTTAAGGGGGAGACGATGAGGTGAAGTAGTCGTCAGTAGAACGTGAGATGTAAACTCATAATCTTCATCCATCTCCTAAAGATTACATTGATAATCTCCTTCCTTCTCTATAATACTCAATTGATAATCTCCTTCCTTCTCTCTAATACTCAATTGATAATCTCCCTCCTTCTCTCTAATACTCAATTGATAATCTCCCTCCTTCTCTCTAATACTCAATTGATAATCTCCCTCCTCCTCTATAATACTCAATTGATAACCTCCGTCCTTCTCTCTAATACTCAATTGATAATCTCCCTCCTTCTCTCTAATACTCAATTGATAATCTCCCTCCTCCTCTATAATACTCAATTGATAATCTCCCTCCTTCTCTCTAATACTCAATTGATAATCTCCCTCCTTCTTCCTAATACTCAATTGATAACCTCCCTCCTTCTCTCTAATACTCAATTGATAATCTCGCTCCTTCTCTCTAATACTTAATTGATAATCTCTCTCCTTCTCTCTAATACTCAATCGATAATCTCCCTCCTCCTCTCTAATACTCAATCGATAATCTCCCTCCTCCTTTCTAATACTCAATCGATAATCTCCCTCCTCCTCTCTAATACTCAATCGATAATCTCCCTCCTTCTCTCTAATACTCAATTGATAATCTCCCTCCTCCTCTCTAATACTCAATTGATAATCTCCCTCCTCCTCTCTAATACTCAATTGATAATCTCCCTCCTCCTCTATAATACTCAATTGATAACCTCCCTCCTTCTCTCTAATACTCAACTGATAATCTCGCTCCTTCTCTCTAATACTTAATTGATAATCTCTCTCCTTCTTTCTAATACTCAATTGATAACCTCCCTCCTTCTCTCTAATACTCAATTGATAATCTCGCTCCTTCTCTCTAATACTTAATTGATAATCTCTCTCCTTCTCTCTAATAGTCAATCGATAATCTCCCTCCTCCTCTCTAATACTCAATCGATAATCTCCCTCCTCCTCTCTAATACTCAATTGATAATCTTCCTCCTCCTCTCTAATACTCAATTGATAATCTCCCTCCTCCTCTCTAATACTTAATCTATAATCTCAATTTACTCTAAGTTTAAAATTAAAATCTCTGTCCTCCTCTTTAAGACTAAATTGATAATCTCCCTCCTCCTTTCTAAGACTAAAATCAATACAGTCTCCCGTAACCCCTCTATGACTCATCATCATGTACCCTGCCGGTTGGCGTAGGCGATCATGTCCCTCCACAATCTTCTATCTACAGTGCATCGTATCATTCTGTTGTTGACTGTTTCCATGCCATGACACCAAGCTATCCAGTATTTTCTCTCTTTGTCGTCCGCGATCTCTCTTTCCTTTTATTTTGCCAGTTGTAACCAAGTATTCCAACTTTCCTCTTCTCATAATGTGCCCGAAAAATGTTGATTGTTTCTTTCTGATATTTTTTAAGAGCTCTCTTTTTGTGTTGGTTTTTTTGAGAACTTCCTCATTGGTCTTTTTATCTGTCCAGGGAACTTTCAACATTCTTCTGAGATATCCCATCTCTGTGGCCTCTAACCGTCTTTTCATTTGTTTGTCTACTGTCCATGATTCGCTTCCATAGGTCAGAATTGGTTCTATATAGCACCGATGAACTCTCTTTCTCATTTTTATTGACATAGATTTGTTGCATAAGATATTTTTCATTTTCTGAAATACTATTTTGGCCTGAGCTATTCTGCTTTTTATTTCTGTGGTGCATCTCCCATCTGATGTAATTATTGTGCCCAAGTATTTGAAACGTTGCACTTGTTTTAGATTTGTCTCGTTTATTTTTTTGCTGCATGATGGTGATTATTGTTTCTTCGATATAACCATTACTTCTGTTTTCTTACTATTCAGAATGAGACCTTTTTTGTTGCTTTCTTCTACTATTATGTCTATCATTTCTTGTAGTTCATCCTCTGTCTCTGCTATTAAGACTGTGTCATCCGCATATCGCAAATTATTTATGTTGTGACCGTTGACTTCAATTCCTTTTTTGTCTACTATTGATCTCATAATATATTCGCTGTAAAGTGAAAACAAATCCGGCGACAGAACACAGCCTTGTCTGACTCTTGCTTTATATGTTGGAATTGTCCTGTTTGGTTGTTAATTCCTATAGCTGCTGATTGTTGCCAGTACATGTTTTTTATGATTTGCAGATCCTTGCCATCAATGTTTAATTTCTCCAGCATATTGATTATTTCCACATCCTTTACTTTGTCAAATGCTTTCGTGTAGTCTATAAAGCACATATATAGATCTTTCTTTACCTCTATAGATCTTTCTATCAATGTCCTTAAGATGTATATTGCGTTATTGGTGCCCTTTCCTTCCACAAATCCACATTGTTCCTCACTTATTTCTGGTTATCCTCTATGACTACGAGCATAATATCTCTCCTTTACTAATTTACACATTTACATTCTATCTCATCCTTTGAAATACCAACCTCCCAGTCTCCATCCTCCTCTTAAACACCAACATCACTCCCAACTACCCAATCTTCTCTCCAGTCTCTATTTTCCCTTCTCTTGGTATCCTCTCTTATTTAAAATTATACCTCCCTACTGTCAATGTACTAACCCGGAAATGGAATCAAGCACCAGAATCCAGCAAAAGTAATTTATTCCTTGTTTATTTTTATTACTTTTCATTTATCCCATTACATTCAAGTGGCCGGCATGCGCATGCGTGGTCAACATCCAATAGGGAGACCCCTGGTTGTCATGGCAAGAGAGCAAAGCCTAACTTAACGGAAGTGCTTTCTTAATACCGGAAGCGGAAACCACTCTTGGAATATAAATAGATTCTTAACCAGAAATCTAAAGTCAATTTCCCGGCGGTCACGTGTGGATGACATTAATGACAATCGCCGTCAAACATGGCTGACATTTGGCATTTAAAGATCGTTAACCCAGATTTGTTCTTTCTTTGTATTTTCAATCGCCAGGTTGACTGGCCTAGGCGAGTGTGTTTCTGCACATTCCATTGTTCTCTAATCATGCAGTGATTGATATGTCTTCTCGTAGATAGCTATCTAATTTGTTTCATCAGCATCATCACGTGCCATACCGGTTGGCGTATCATGTGCTTCCACAATCTTCTATCTATTTTGTTTTGTTGCGCTATTGTATATGACCATTAACGTCTTGAGAGACGGCTAGTAGCAAACAATCATGGTTAGTCAATAGTTTAGGTAAAACATTAATGTTTTATGTTGGACGCTATTCCACCGAACAGCTTCTCTCGTGACTGAATCTACCAATATTTGATAGACAGATCCGATAGCAGAATCAAGAAGATATATTTGTGGCGTCAGGCCTCTTCTACTTTCTCCTGCCTCTTTTGTCTTCTGAATTTGACATCAGAACCTGCTTGAATATTGCTCTCCCTTTTTAAAATTATTATTCGACATGTTCAAAGATGGGAGGCGTGATAGCTCAGTGGTTAGTGAACTGGACTACAAATTACAAGAGGCAGGGTTCGATCCCAACCGACGGCTTCCGTGTTCACCCAGACTTTAATGGGTACCGGATTTTTTTTTCTGGGAAAGTAAGCGGCACGGGCGTAATACCGACCACATTACCCCAAAAATCATGTGTCGAAGGTCTGTAATATTTATGGTCACTAACATCATATTCCCTATACGCCACTTGGCGTGACGGGGGTAACTTTACTTTTTTAAAGTTACCGTTCGAGGATGTGACGTTAAATTGTCCATATTTATTTAGCTTTGTCGTATTTGTTATTTGAATTGTTAACCATGATGTTTTGTTACGTACTGTACCAAAACATGCACCACACAATTGTTTGTTAGTCATCATCATCATCAAGCACCAGACCTGCTGGCGTAGGTGATCATGTCTCTCCATAACTTTCCATCTCAACAGTTATTTATCATTTCTGTTGTTGACCTTCTGCCAAGCCATTCTCTTAAGCTGTTTGGTATCTTTCCTCTTTGCTTCCCTCTATCTCTTCCTCCCTCAATTTTCCCAGTTGTTACAATATATTCTAGTTGTTCTCTTCTCATTCCATGGCCAAAAAATGATGATTGTTTCTTCCTAATATTGGAAATTAGCTCTCTTTTTGCTTTGACCTCTTTCAGAACGTTTTCATTACTCTTCATAGCTGTCCATGGTATTCTCAACATTCTTCTGTAACACCACATTTCTACAGCCTCCTTGTAGTGATTGTTGGTGATTTAGTTAATTTGCTCATTTGTTGTAACTAAAACGACATCTTTGACACATCACATCCAAGCTCACCAACGTATGGTGGAACCATAACTGATCAAGATCCTGTTCAACTTCTCGGAGCTCTTCTGGATAGAAGTTACCCAGGTCTGGCCAAAGTGAAAAGGATCGAAGCGGGAAAGCAATCGCAGTAACTTGCTAAAGTTGGATGTGTTGGGTCGGAAAGCGTAAAATATGCGGTAGACGTTTAAAGTAACACAACGAAACATCGCCAACTTAACGTCCTTTTAAAAAGCGGACGTTGAATAGCGGTTGCTGTTGTAAGAACAAAGAAGAAGAAGATGTCGCGTATTTTAATGTCATAATATAACAACAATAATCATCATCATTGGGTGCCTTCTCCGCATCGAATGTTGAGTGCCATTCCACTCTGTCTCTTGCTTTGATGGTGCAGATTGTCATAGGCTGACTTGTCCATCTTTTGATGCTACTCGTCCATGTTGGTCTTGGTCTGCCTCTGCCTCTTTTACCTTGTATTTTCAACTCTAATATTACTTGTATTAGACTGTTGTGTCTTTTAACACGACCAACAAATGTCATTTGTCTTGCTCTAATTGTGTTTAGTAGTTCTTTTTTCACTCTTAGTCGTCCTAAAACGTCCTCGTTTGTTTTCTTTTCTTTCCATCCAATTCTACCTATTCTTCTGTAAATCCACATTTCTGTTCTATTTTCTGGTCTAATGTCCATGTTTCTGCACCATACAGGAATATTGAGAAGATGTATCATTTTGCTATTCTTAGTTTTAGCCCTGTTGTTATTTGTTTTGATGTTAGTATATTTTTCATGGCACTAAAATTACTTTTTGCCATACCTATTCTTTTATTTATTTCAGTTGTACATTTTCCATCACTGGTTATAGTATGTCCCAGGTAGTTGTAGTTCTGAACTGTCTCTAGATGTATTCCTTCCACTTTGATATTTAATTGTAGGTCTTGAGAAATTTTCTTTGTTTATGATCATAGTTTTAGCCTTTTGATATTCATTTCTAGTCCATATTTCTTGCTTGTCATGTTTATTACATTAAGCGATTGTTGTAGATCTTTAGGATAACAACAATAATTATATGATAAAAGTCTTTCTTTCAGACTCATTTTGCGGTGTCAGAAGCTGACAACATTGAGTGGTTCCCGCTAGAAGCAGAAACAAGGATGTCTCAAATCATCACATATTGTCAGAATTACAATTGATTTGGTGATCATGAGACAGTCAATAGAAGACAGACAATTAGACATTAAGTAGATCGATAATAAACTCATAGAAGATCTCGACTTGACAGGAGGCTCGGGACTCTTGAGCTCAACCCATCCTGATACTCAAGAAAAGAGAGATCAACTCCACAATATTTCTGGTCAAATAGACCTCCACATCAACACGACCAAAACGAAAGTCCTGAATGTTACCAACATAGCCTCTGATATAAAAATGAACAAAGACATTTTACAAACAGTTACAAATGTTACCAACATAGCCTCTGATATAAAAATGAACAGACATTTTATAAACAGTTACAAATGTTACCAACGTGGCCTCTGATATAAAAGGAACAAAGACATTTTACAAACAGTTACAAATGTTACCAACATGGCCTCTGATATAAAAATGAACACAGACATTTTATAAACAATTACAAATGTTACCAACATAGCCTCTGATATAAAAATGAACAAAGACATTTTACAAACAGTTACAAATGTTAACAATCTAGATAGCAGAATGTCCAGAGATAGAGACATGGCATAAAAAAATCATGACACGCATCGCACTAGCATAAAGTGGAGACATGGCATCAGAAATCATGACACGCATCGCACTAGTATCGCAGTATGAGATTGAAAATTGGGGAAAACATGGATCTATCTTAAAAGAGCAACATCAAAGAGGACGGCTTGAAGAGTGTTTGTTGAAGAAAGTGCTATGCTCCACAGGGAGCTGAAAGAGAGAAGTAAGATGCATACCTGAAGGAATAACAGGTAGTAACGGTAATATTCAAGGGCGCGTTTAGCTTGTACATAACCAGCGGATTAATGAAACTGTCAGTCTGTAGATGAGGGAGAAGCTGAAGATCAGGGGGCATCGCCTAGCGAAGAGCGTCATCTGGAGAAAGCCAAGTGTAGACACATTGTGAAAGCGCTTTTTCTCGATGCCACCAGTTTAAGAACCGCTGCAAAGAACTAATCGAAGAGCTAAAGGAAATTAGGATTAAATGGAGCATTTCTTGGCTTGACTTCTCTTGGAAAAGCTGCCCCCTTGCCACAAAGATGTTTTAGATGTCCAACGACCGACTACTCTCAAACATGACATCAGATTCTCAAAGTTGAGTTCGTTCCCTTTAATGCTGACCGCACGGTGATATTGACATGTTTCCAGCTGTTTTATCGACTCAAAATTTCCTACATTTTAGTGTCAGCAGAAATCAACTTTGGCTATTTTTATTGGTAGTTTAATATATTAGTATTTTAAATATACACACTCTTCACTTTAATATGTTGTTATCAATTTATGTCTGCAAAACCATGGACAACAGTGAGCAAAGAGATATACAGGGCAGGATAGAATTAGTCTTAAGACTGGTTAATCCTATCGTGGACGGCCATCAACATCCATTGACGTGGTAGTAAAAGAGGCAGATGAAGAGAGAGAGGAAGATGATAAAACAAAGAGGTAGTCCAGGTTTGTGGGGTATGTGTGGAGGAGAGGCAAATTGGAAAAGTATGGTAAGACCAAGGCGAAAAGATGCTGGATGATTTGAATGCGTGGCACGGGAAAAACAGCTGGATGGATTTAATGCGTGGCACGGGAAAAAAAATGCTGGATGGTTTGAATGCGTGACACGGGAAAAAGATGCTGGATGGATTGAATGCGTGACACGGGAAAAAGATGCTGGATGGTTTGAATGCGTGGCACGGAAAAAGATGCTGGATGGTTTGAATGCGTGACACGGGAAAAAGATGCTGGATGGTTTGAATGCGTGACACGGGAAAAAGATGCTGGATGGTTTGAATGCGTGACACGGGAAAAAGATGCTGGATGGTTTGAATTCGTGACACGGGAAAAAGATGCTGGATGGTTTGAATGCGTGACACGGGAAAAAGATGCTGGATGGATTGAATGCGTGGCACGGGAAAAAGATGCTGGATGGTTTGAATGCGTGACACGGGAAAGAGATGCTGGATGGATTGAATGCGTGACACGGGAAAAAGATGCTGAATGGTTTGAATGAATGGCACGGGAAAAAGATGCTGGATGGTTTGAATGCGTGACACGGGAAAAAGATGCTGGATGGTTTGAATGCGTGACACGGGAAAAAGATGCTGGATGGATTGAATGCGTGGCACGGGAAAAGATCAACGGAGGAACTGTTGCACAGCGTGTTAGATCGAAGATTTTGAAGAAAAAGACAGCCCAGTAAACGTCACGTGGAGTGTAGGGAATATGGTGTCCGTGTCCATATTTTTTATAGACCTTCGATATTTATTTTTGGGTAATCTGGTCGATATTACGCCAGTGCAGCATTTCTTTGCTAGAAAAATCAGGGACTCATTTAAGACTGGGTGAACCTGGAAGCCGTCGATAAGGATCGAACCCGACCTCTTGTCCGTAGTAGTTCAGTTCACTAACCAGCGAGCTACCACGTCCCGCGAGTTATGGAGGAACATAAAGTCAAGTACGAGACTTGAACCATCGTCTTAACACGCCAGTTTTCACACATATGTGCTCGGCTGCCTATCCAGAAATGTTCGGGGACTTCTGGATAGTGTCGCCTCAAGCATCGAAACTCACGATACTAGGCGGCATTCCTCACCTTCCCAGAGTACTACCCTGGTACCCATTTCTGCCAGCGGCTGGGTCGACCGCGGGGCATTTTTTCAGAAGTAAAGTAAAAGTAAAGAGCCCTCATCACGCCAAGTAGCGTAAAGGGAATATGGTGTGTTAATGACCATACATTTTACAGACCTTCAGCACATGAATTTTGGGGTAATGTGGTCGGTATTACGCCCGTGTCGCTTTACTTTCCAGAAAAAAATCCGGTACCCATTGAATTTTGTGTGTGTTCTAACCACAAGTATAATTCACAGTGCTTCCAGCGGGAATCGAAAACGGGTTGTCCGAACGTCGGTTGTCCAGTCGGGTGGCTATCCCAACTGGGTTACCGAGGCCCCCTTGAGAGGAACATATTAATCAACGCCTTTCTACAAGGGAAATAAAGTGAATTTATGATAAGTTAGGAGGCTAAATGCTAGAACAGTCGATACAATTAATACCATCCAATTGTGATGAACTAAACTTAAACATTAAGATATATCTCTTCTTCTTCTTTCCTTCCTCATCTGCCTTTCAGCGTCGAGAGGAGATACAATTTGCGGTCTTTGCTTTTCTGTTCGCCTCTGCTGCTGTTATGTTTCCTAGTGCTTCTAATATTCAATCGATCCATCTTTTTCGTGGTCGACCATTGGGTCTGGTGTTCTCACAACGTTTGTTGAAGGCTCGTTGTGTTGTGTTTTGTTCTTTCTGCCTTGTCACGTGGCCAAACCATTTTATCTGATGTTTCCTTATATATTCTATGGCGGGGGCTATTCCTAGCTTTTTTCTCAGTTCTTCATTTTGATCTTATCTCTCAGACTGTTTCCTGTCATTCGTCTGACACCTTTCATCTCGACAGGAAGACAGATGAAGTAAGAAAACTAGAAGCGAAGAATAAAGGTAAGAAATTCACTGCTACATCAGTGGAGAATATAAAACGGCTTTATGGAGTGTTTTCTCGCATTAACAGACAGACCCATATAACACAATACACAAAATGTTGTAAAAAATATCGGTTAGCAGTACCAGAAAAATAGAACAGAAAGCAGACAACAGAAACCTATCTCAAATAGGAAAATACAACAACCTATCTCAAATAGGAAAATACAAAAATCTATCTCAAATAGGAAAATACAACAATCTATCTAAAATAGGAAAATACAAAAATCTATCTGAAATAGGAAATACAACAATCTATCTCAAATAGGAAAATACAACAATCTATCTCAAATAGGAAAATACAACAATCTATCTCAAATAGGAAAATACAACAATCTATCTCAAATAGGAAAATACAACAATCTATCTCAAAAAGGAAAATACAACAATCTATCTCAAATAGCAATATACAGAAGCCTATATCAGAAAGCAGAAAACAACAAGCTATCTCAAATAGCAATATACAGAAACCTATATCAGAAAGCAGAAAACAACAAGCTATCTCAAATAGCAATATACAGAAACCTATATCAGAAAGCAGAAAACAACAAGCTATCTCAAATAGCAATAAACAGAAACCTATATCAGAAAGCAGAAAACAACAAGCTATCTCAAAATGAAGAGAAACAAAAAAGCAGCAGTCTTACTTTCAGCAATCTACTAACAGGAGTTGAAAGTTTGTGTAGCTGTCCTGATGGTGGAAAAACATGTTCAACAAACAAGCAAAACGTAAACACTTGTCTTTATTTGTGTTTGAGAAAAAAAGAAATGTCTCTTTCAAATTAAAAAAATAATATTTCCGTTGAAATAACGTGCAATAAATCACGTATCTAAAGTGGAGAAAGCCAATTTGTTATTAGAAGTCCATGTTTTGGCACGAGATATGTTATGTCTATGGGCGTTTAGCAAGTCTTTTCAGAAATTCATCATCATCATCATCGAGTGCCATCTTCGCAACGAAGGTTGGCTACCCTGGAGCGCCATTCTGCTCTGCTCTTGCTTTGATGGTGCAGGTTGTCTTAGTCTGACTTGTCCATCTTTTGATGTTACTCGTCCATGTTAGTCTTGGTCTGCCTCTGCTTCTTTTACCTTGTATTTTCCCCTCCAAGATTGCTTTTGAGTAATTCAGAAATTACGAAATTACAAAATTTGTTAGAAAAATTATGTATTCACGGCCTGTTTCAAACACGTGAAGAAAATAAAGTTCAAAACAAAGGGTAGGCGCCCAAAAGATTCCAGGTAGAAAGGATCAATGTTGTTGTTAGTGAGTTTTACTAATTTTCTCTACTGTGATGTGGTGTCTGTTTGGAATATGCGAAATCTGACAATAATATTAAACCAATTGGTTTACATACATCTCACAGAGTAAATTAAAATACTATGGCCGCGCTAAACAACACGGTGGGTGGATAAAACGATATTGGGCGACACATCAGGGACAGACCATGAAGTAGGTGGTTTCAAGACATCAAGAAGGCCTTGAACATGACAACAGAAGAAGTGGGAGATCTGGCTAGAGACAGAGATTCTTTCAGACGGGCTGTGGTGAATGCAACGTTATGTGAGAGATCTGGCTAGAGACAGAGATTCTTTCAGACGGGCTGTGGTGAATGCAACGTTATGTGAGAGATCTGGCTAGAGACAGAGATTCTCTCAGACGGGCTGTGATGAGTGCAACGTTCTGTGGGAGATCTGGCTAGAGACAGAGATTCTTTCAGACGGGCTGTGATGAGAGCAACGTTCTGTGGGAGATCTGGATAGAGACAGTACACTAGTCAATAAATCTAACAATGAATTAATCAATAGGTCAGTTAGTCAGTCAACAATTTTATAAATCAATTACATTCTTTATTCAGTCAACTACTAATCTTCACTCAATGATGTGTCAACATTTCATAGACCTCGATCCAGCCTCACGTCTTGTTTAATGTCCAAACTCGTGCTCCAGAGAACAGCATTACGTAAACAAAACACTTGACAATTCGTTTTTTTTAGTTTCGCATTATATTTGGGATATTAAAATCTTGTTTATATTTCCTAAATTATTTTTCCTTTTGGTTCTCTCTCTCTCTCTCTCTCTTTCTCTCTCTCTCTCTCTCTCTCTCTCTCTCTCTCTCTCTCTCTCTCTCTCTCTCTCTTCAAAACGCTATAGTTGTTCAGCAAAGCCAACAATGTTCTAGACGTTTCTCATCACAGGAAACACTCAATCAAGGTTTATGACGAGAGTTATGACAAGTCAGTTAGAGCAACTTGTGAGAAACATCGAGCTAGTTGGCGAGGGCTTTTGGTGAGAGTTGGTTTTCTTGAGAGAGAGAGAGAGCTGTTTCTTTCAGAGAGAGAGAGAGAGAGTGTGTTTTTCTTTTGAGTGAGAATTGTGTCCTTGAGAGAGTCTTTGAGAAGGAGAGAGAGTTGTTTATTGGAGAGAGAATTGTGCCCTTGAGAGATTTGTTTATTGGAGAGAGAATTGTGTCCTTGAGAGAGTTGTTTATTGGAGAGAGAATTGTGTCCTTGAGAGAGTTGTTAATTGGAGAGAGAATTGTGTCCTTGAGAGAGTTGTTTATTGGAGAGAGAATTGTGTCCTTGAGAGATTTCTTTATTGAAGAGAGAATTGTGTTTCCTTGAGAGAGTTGTTTATTAGAGAGAGAATTGTGTCCTTGAGAGAGTTGTTTGCTGGATTGTCCAACAACCAAAACGGGCACTCTACAATACAATCTTCATCCCAACGTTGTGCTACCAATGCCAGACCTGGACCCTAGATGCAAGAACAATAAGAAAAATAACATCTACTGAGATGAAATGTGTTAGACGAATGAAAGGAATCAAACTGAGAGACAAGATCAGAAACGAAGAACTGAGAAAAAAGCTGAAATAATTTCTACCATAAAGAAACGACAGATAAAATGGTTTGACCCCGTGATATGACGGAAAGATCAAAACACGACGCAATGAGCCTTCAATAAACGTCGCGAGAACATCAGACCCAAGGGCTGACACGAAAAAAGATTGACGGAATATTAGAAAAACTAGGAAACATAACAGCAGCAGAGGCAAACAGAAGAGCAAAAGACCCCAAATTATATCTCTACTAGACGATGAAGATAAATGAGGAAGGGAAGAAGAAGGAGAAGAAGAAGAAGAAGAAAGAAGACTCTTCATATTTCCTTTCTTATTTGCGTTACATCATCTTGGGGAGATATAGTTTTGATTCTTTTCCGCCTCTGTTGGCCTCGACTGCTGTTATGTTTCTTACTGTTTCTCATATTCCGATTATAAATCTTTTTCTCAAGTCTAGGGTTTCTGAAATGTTTAATGTTCGCTCTTTGTAGAGTGTTGATCTTTCTGTCTTATCACGTGACTAAACTATTTATGGGTTCTTCTATAAAGATACAAGAGATAAGACTATCTGGTTATGTGACAAGAGATACGACTATCTGGTTATGTGACAAGAGATACGACTATCTGGTTATGTGACAAGAGATACGACTATCTGGTTATGTGACAAGAGATACGACTATCTGGTTATGTGACAAGAGATACGACTATCTGGTTATGTGACAAGAGATACGACTATCTGGTTATGTGACAAGAGATACGACTATCTGGTTATGTGACAAGATAGAAAAAAAGTTACAGAAGGAACCATCAACAAATGCGATGAGAACACTAGATCAAAGGGCCGACCACAAAAATGATGGAGTGATGGAATATTAGAGACATTAAGAAACAGAAGCAGGACACGGCCGTTGGCTTTAATCTCAAAGTACTATTTTAGTTTTAACCACGAAAACGTTACTACATGTGTGAATGAAGATGTCCTAGGTAAACTACATTCCACTCATTCTCGAGATTGATATTTTACTGAAGTGGTTCAAATTTGTAACACTATAAAAATATGAATATTCTAGAATAGTTAACTTTTATGTTGTTGATATTTTACTGAAGTGGTTCAAATTAAGTGAGGAACAATGTGGATTTGTGGAAGGAAAGGGCACCAATAATGCAATATACATCTTAAGGACATTGATAGAAAGATATATAGAGGTAAAGAAAGATCTATATATGTGGAGATATATATGTGTATATCTATATATGTATATATAGACTATACAAAAGCATTTGACAAAGTAAAGCATGTGGAAACAATCAATATGCTGGAGAAATTAAACATTGATGGCAAGGATCTGTGAATCATAAAAAAAACATGTACTGGCAACAAACAGCAGCTATACGAATTAACAACCAAACAGGACAATTTCAATATACAAAACAAGGAGTCAGACAAGGCTGTGTTCTGTCGCCGGATTTGTTTTAACTTTACAGCGAAAATATTAAGAGATCAATAGTAGACAAAAAAGGAATTGAAGTCAACGGTCACAACATAAATAATTTGCGATATGCGGTTGACACAGTCTTAATAGCAGAGACAGAGAACGAACTACAAGAAATGATAGACATAAAAGAAAGCAACAAGAAAGGTCTCAGTCTGAATAGTAAGAAAACAGAAGTAATGGCCATATCGAAGAAATAATCATCACCATCATGCAGAATAACAATAAACGAGACAAATCTGAAACAAGTACAACGTTTCAAATATTGGGGCACAATAATAACATCAGATGGGAGATGCACCACAGAAATAAAAAGCAGAATAGCTCAGGCCAAAATAGCATTTCAGAAAATGAAAAATATTTTATACAACAAATCTATGTCAATAGAAGTGAGAAAGAGAGTTCATCTGTGCTATATAGAACCAATTCTGACTTATGGAAGCGAATCATGGCCAGTAGACAAGCAAATGAAAAGACGATTAGAGGCCACAGAAATGGGATTTCTCAGAAGAATGTTGAAAGTTCCCTGGACAGCTAAAAAGACCAATGAGGAAATTCTCAAAGAGGCCAACACAAAAAAGGAGCTCCTAAAAACATCAGAAAGAAACAATCAACATATTTTCGGCACATCTTGAGAAGAGGAATGTTGGAATACTTGGCTACAAGTGGAAAAATAAAAGGAAAGAGAGATAGCGGTCGATAAAGAGAGAAAATACTGGTTAGCTTGGTGTCATGGCATGGAAAACAGTCAACAACAGAACTGATACGATGCACTGTAGATAGAAGATTGTGGAAGGACATGATCGTCTACGCCAACCGGTAGGGCACATGATGATGATGATAAAAATATGAACATTCTAGAATAGCTAACTTTTATACTGTTGTTATTTTAACCCACTAACTCTTATGAGAATAAATATTTGAAAATTTGACTAATTTTATTGTTTTCTGGTGTAAAATAAAAACATCATAATTTAACCACGAATATTGTAACAATTAAAGTATAACATCTGTTATGATCATTTTTAATGAACCATAGAAGAATGATGTCACGAAGAAACAAACTACCGTGAGGTGTGACCATCAGAAGATCTGACGACAGTGCACTAACGCTGAAAGATAAAGAGGGCACAGGAAGAAAGAGCATTTTAAATTGCCTTTTGATTTACTTTCAGTTCCTTTCATCGTGTCAATATTTTAAACTGATACCATACGTACGTGATTTCTAAACTTGACGTACTTCGGCGCTACAGCGATCTCCCAGGTAGATAACGACCTATCAGTCCCCAGTGTTTATTTGCATCACTTTCTTAAGATACGATTTGAAAGAAAAATAATTTCACAGAAAGACACATCAATAGCAGGAAACACAACAGATGTAACATTACATTCACGAACTTATTACATTCACAGACGCAGGATTACATTCACAGACGCAGGATTACATTCGCAGACGCATACCAGAAGATTACATGACGTCAGATTGAGAGATGTCACTTTCCTGCCACTGTTTTCACCTTATGAGCAAGGCAGAATTAAATTAAACAGAACAAACGAAATGTTATATTTACCAAAACTGAACTAATGCACTCACCATAGAATGTGTAACCATGGAGACACTTGTTTATACTGTTTCTATAGCAACGTTTACAATTTTTACTCTTTCTATAATAAAGTTTAAAAGTTGTACTGTATCTATAGTAACTTTTGTAAGTTTTACTGTTTCTATAGTAACTTTTGTAAGTTTCACTGTTTCTGTAGTTACTTTTATAAGTGTTACTGTTTCTATAGTTACTTTTGTTAAGTTTTACTGTTTCTATAGTTACTTTTGTACGATTCGCTGTTTCTATAGTTACTTTTGTAAGTTTTACTGTTTCCATAGTTACTTTTGTTAAGTTTTACTGTTTCTATAGTTACTTTTGTAAGTTTCACTGTTTCTATAGTTACTTTTGTAACTTTTACAGTTTCTATAGTTACTATTGTAAGTTTTACTGTTTCTATAGCTACTTTTGTAAGTTTTAATGTTTCTATGGTTACTTTTTAAGTTTCACTGTTTCTATAGTTACTTTTGTAAGTTTTAATGTTTCTATTGTTACTTTTGTAAGTTTCCCTGTTTCTATAGTTACTTTTGTAACTGTCACTGTTTGTATAACAAAGTTTATCAGTTTTACTTCCCTGTAGCAAAGCTGATACATGTTACTGTTTATATAGCAACCTTTGTAAGTTTTACAATTTTTATTGTACCATTTGTAAGATTTACTGTTTCTATAGTAACTTTCGTAAGTTTTACTATTTCTATGACACTGTTTGTAGGATTTACTGTTTCTATTACACCATTTGTAAGTTTTACTATCTCTATGGCACTGTAAGATTTACTGTTTCTATGACACCATTTGTAAGTTTTACTATTTCTATGACACTGTTTGTAAGATTTACTGTTTCTATGACACCATTTGTAAGTTTTACTATTTCTATGACACCGTTTTTAAGTTTTTCGTGTATGGCAGATGTGATTTGTAACCAGAAATGGGAAACAACAAAAGTCTGATTATTCTACCTTGGCCACAAAGTGACACAGAAATCAATGGCCTACTCTTGTCTTGTGACATCTACAGATCGTTCCTTCTCGCGCAGTTCGTGGTCATTCTTTTCACGGCACTCTAAGTCTGGCCCACACTGCAATCAGTTTGTCACTTTATTCCCTGTTCTCTATCAGTGCTGCCAAAGCTTCAACTCTCTTTCGCCTTTCTTTACCTCTTACACTCACATGTCCTGGCATGAAGTTGAAGCAGAGGCGGGTAAGAATAATCCTTCCAAGAGACTCTAACCGCTGCCGTCGAACACAAACAGTTGTGATCTCCATGAGCACACTCACTGAGCCACTGAGCAAACACATATGTGTATAAGTCTTTGTCTAAAGCCATACTAATGCTTTTATGACAGCCATAATTTCCATGGTCAAACTGCTTAGAGTCAATGCGAAAGTATCACTGTCTTCATTCACAGCTCTGCCACCAACATGAGCCGTGAAAGCCCACGAGCTCTGCCACCAACATGAGCCGTGAAAGCCCACGTGCTCTGCCACCAACATGAGTCCACGAGCTCTCTACGTGCTCAATAAGAGACCAAACGGTGTAAATAGCTGCTTCCTTATCAGAAGAGTTCTCTAAAATCAAGGAACTGTAGGTGGATGATTGTGGAAGGACATGATCGCCTACGCAAACCGTTACGGCACATGATGATGATAATGAAAATGAAGGCCTGAACTTCTCTGCCTCAACGAGCAGTGGGTAACGTTGTCTACATCCTCTGTCCAGTGTGACCCGACGAGAAAGGACGTACTGCACTCTGACGTCACTCGTACCCATTCTTCCCCGGGTTCTATGTCCTCGATTGAAAAGAATTTCTGCAAAATTTTCGGCAAAAGCCTTCATCAGTTTAACAAACAAATGATAGATATTAACACATACATCCAAGCCAGAAAACACAACACAGACCTTAAAAAAAAAGGCGTACATCGTAATATGGATGTAGGCATGAACTGAGAACGAGCGAAGAAGGTTGAGAAATGAGGTGCTTGGTTCTTTATGTTCTTCCATTGAACATTCTTGAGGTAAATAATGGACAAAGCAAGCTGACTAATGCAAATAACACTAGAAGATGCTCCCATTAACACATAAACATATACAAAAATAAACAGAGAAGTCATGTTATGTTTGAGAGTTTCGCACTTTTAATGTTTTTGTTTGGACTAAAGTGATGGAGAACGACACACAAGGAAAGGTAGAGACACGTCATCATCTCCCACAACCTGCTCTTGTGTCAATTCTCGAAATATTTGGACCAAACAGAATCAACGAAATACAATAAGGCAAACATAAATGTTCATCTGATGTAACTAACAGGCGGGGAGCCGCGATAGCTCAATGGTTAGTGAACTGGACTAGAAAGGACAAGAGGTAGGGTTGGAACCCAACTGACGGCTTCCGGGTTCACCCAACCTTAAATGGGTACCGGATTTTTTTCAGGCCTAATACCGACCATATTACTCTAAAAATCTTGAGCCGAAGGTCTATAAAAACGATGGTCACTATCACCATATTACCTAGACGCCACTTGGTGTGATGGGGCTCTTTACTTTTTTTTTTGTTTTTAACTAAGAGACATTGTAAACGATAACAGAAAGCTCTTGCACTTGGACAGGCAGCCTAAAGGGTCCAAGACGTCTAGCTGTACCAGGGCTGGAAACGGACAGCGACTAAGAGCTGAGTGCCAGGATCAATGATCTAAAACAAATGAATATCCTATTTAATCTCTCAGTTTGATCTGGGAGCAGAATAACTAGTCTGAGCAAGCGAGTATGGAGAGAAGAGGAAACGAATCATCGTACCCCAGATGTTCTCTTGATGTTGGATGTTAAAGGTACAGTAAGGTGAAGTTAACAGCAGAAAAAGCCAAACAGAAAGAGCAAAAGTCTGCCAACAATTCTGAAAGACAAGTGAAGGAAAGAAGAAGGTACAAAATTTGGACCATTAGCTAGATGATGTTTGGGCTGAAAATGCCTGAATAGTTAATTGAGATAGAGACTTTTTACCTGGTTAGTATGGTGACACACGGGATCCCGTGTGTTACCGGGGCCTCATTATGAGGGAGGTAAAGAATAGTGACACTGTGACCTTCCAGGCATGTCGTAAGAGGCGACTAAGGAGGTTGATCGATGGCATGACAAGCTGTCATTGTAAAAAGTATTGTTATGGAAACAGCGCCATAAATTTTAGATCAGTTATCTCTGCAATATGTGCCATTTTGGCACGCTAGGTTTCTGTTTTTGAGATTGTGGTTCTGCCCTATGTGCCGTCTTCGGCTCGAAAGGACAATAGAAGGTAAAGTACGAGACTTGAACCGGCGTCTTAGCACGCGAGTATATACCCATATGTGCTCGGCCGCCTATCCAGAAATGTTCGGTGATTTCTGTATAGCGTCGCCTCAAGCATCGAAACTCAGATGCGAAGCAACATTCCTCACCTTCGCAGGGTAATACCCTGGTACCCATTTCTGCCAACGGCTGGGTCGACCTTGTGAGTATTTTTTTTTTCCAACCACGAGTACAATTCACACTGCTCCCAGCGGGAGTCGAACACGGGTTGTCCGAACGTCGGTAGTCCAGTCGGGTGGTTTTCCCAACTAGGCTACCGAGGCCCCCCCCCCTCCCCCCCCCAAAAAAAAAATGTTGATCCGGGTGAGGATCGAACTCACGACCTTCAGATCGCTCCTATATTTGTTGATTATGAGACTGACGCGCTACCTGAGCTGAAAGCCGCAGCTATTACAGACAGAAAAAAGAGCCCCGTCACGCCATCTCGTGACAAACTGATTTTATCGTGAATAACTCGTGAATATGATTTTAGTTGTTTAAGTTAGCTTGATATAGACCGTCGACACAGTATTTCAGAAAATGACAAACGTCTCGTGCAACAAGTTTGTGTTTTTACAGAACTGTCATGTCTGAGAAAAACGCTTGGAGTAACTAAAAAAGGCAGAATCTGAAATGATATTATGTTGTTGTTTCGTTCGCCAGCTTTCAACTCTGACGAAGTGCCTAGAGACTAGGAACTGAATTTTGCGTGTTAATCCATTTTTCCCTGGCAGCCGTGTGCACAGGGGTCACTCGCCGCACAGGCAGATAACTCCGACTTCGGAGGTACTCATGTTTTTTTCCGTCGATGAGTAACTGACGTTTCAAGCCGGGTCTCGCTGCTGAGACCAGGGGTGGTTGCCGCAGAGAGAAATCATAAATAAAAATCCTAACTGGTGTAGCCGAGATTTGAACCTACAGCCTCTCTGTCTCGAGGCCGGCGTCTTGCCTCGAGACCAACCAGCCCCCCCCCCCCTTTTCTCCACTTCTCCCCCCCCCCCCTTTACCTCAAGCCTGATTTGAGGGAAATTGTTTCAAAAGGAGACAAGTTCGAAGCAAGGTCATGGTCGTCGGTTGATGGGCCACAGAACCCACTGTAGCGACTGTAGGAGCTCCAGCTCTCGTTTGTTGCTGATATCAGATGGTCGTTATGTCTGAATAGACTGTCGACATCTATAGAAGTAAGAAGTGGAAACCTGGAAAAATCCCAACTATCGTGACGTAGAGTGACATCAGCTATCTATTACTCCTATAGTTGGACACGTCACTCCAGTAACTGTGTTTTGAGGTTTCCCGTCCAGTCCTCAGGCTTACTTCTAAGGACGGCGATGGCTTAGACCAACCCGGAGGTAGATATCATCATCTGATCTTAAAAGGACGTTAAGTGGGCGCAGATGCGCTGTGTCTTATGGTTTGCTGTAGCGCTGTAATATTTCCGCCTTTCGGCCCAACAAATCCGACTTCAGCACGGCATTTTTTGAGTACCAGCATGCCTTCCCTCTCGATCCCTACCGTTTATCCAGACTAGACTTATTAATCTGTTACTAGAGGCACCGCAAAGAGGTGGAGCAGGGTCTCGATTGTTCTGGTTCATTGATCCTGGGTCAAACCATAAGCTATGAGTCACTGACAGCTTTCAACTCTGCTGCTGTCTGCATCATTTTAAGAAATGTAACTAATGTGCCACTTTGAGGTTCCAACGAACAGCTGTGAACTCTTCACTTACATCAACACTAGCAGTGGTTCTTAAACCTACCCGTCCTCGTACCCCAGGTAAATCTCGTTGGACTGATCTTGAAGAAAACATGCATCCGAGACTTAACTGTTTACAACTTGGCCAAGGTTTCGACATGTTCCGATCTGACGTATGCGATTTTAACCGACATTTTGTCTAATGCGATAATGATGGCAGCCCCCATTACAGGTATTCTTAATTACCCGTTACAGCACGCGCTGATTTCTTGTTGCCAATTCATGTCAGAGACAAGCGCCGGCGAGCCTTCAATGATCCCTTGCAGAGCCTCAAAGGATTCCCATATCAACGTTGAAAAGATCAACTAAACAAAGTTGTTTACTGCGCTTATTTTTGATCTAACATGTTCTTTTTGTGATCGTATTATATATTTGTATGTTCTATATGGTGCCAAGTCCCCATGCAATATCTGGGTTGCAAGACTACATATGATATCTGAGCTTAAAGCGGTCATTGACCTCTGATTGCTTTCGTCACGTTGAGCGACACATAGTTGAACAAGATTCTTTTTCATTTTCCCTCCTTGTCTTATGGAACATATTAACCAGTATGGCGATGCGAGTACAATTCAAACATACAATACCATAGCCTTGACTCCGTCACTCACGGATCTCCTCAGGTATTTGCTTTGTGCAGCAATCAAATTTGTTTTTCCACAAAAAATATTCCAGCCGCCCACAGTTTTCCGGAAAGTGAAGCTGGCGGCTCGTACAATTTTCCATGAGTACCTTAAGACATGTCGATGCTGCAGTCTGCATGCAATATTAATTTCAATTTCCTGAAAGAAACAAGTACATTTGTCGCAAATATTTTCAATACCTCCCGTCTTACGACATCTACGTCAAAGTCGACAACTTTAATATTCATTCCTTGCTCGACACTCTGAGTCTGACTCTAATTGTGATGTTCTGCCTGTGGGGGCGATCAACACACTTAACCTGACAACTGACTTCATGTGAGAGTCTGGAATCCTACTCTGATTGAGTCCTGATCGCAGAGAGAAAGAGAGAGAGAGAGAGAGAGAGAGAGAGAGAGAGACAGAGAGACTCTGAGTCTTGTTTAATAAAAGGGAAAAGGATAATCTATCCAGACCAAGTGCCATTTGCGCTCGTCTCTCTCTGTGTCAAGAATGTCGCAATATAAAAGTCCCATCTTCCCTGCGGAAGTTCTGGTGTTGTAAAACGGCAACCTTCTATATAGTTATACATTTACATTTCAAGCTCATTTTGATGATATTCATGTCAGTTTTTAGAAGCCGACATTATACCACAACAACTTTACAATAACAACTGGATACGCTTCTAACATGAACGGCTGCTTCGCCTTATAGGTTCATTGTTTACCGGTTTCAGTTTAAAGTTGAATTGGTGCACGGAAAAATCCAGAATTTTGATTTCTTTGGTCTATTACAATGCTAAGGCAAAATTATTTTTTAGAACAAAACACGACAGAGCGCCGTCGATCTGCTAAAATTATGTCCAAGCGGTTGATTTTAATATAGTAAAGTAAGTAAAGAACCCCGTCACGCCAAGTGGCGAATAGGCAATATGGTGTTAGTGACCATATATTTTACAGACCTTCAGCACATGATTTTTGGGGTAATGTGGTCGGTATTACGCTCGTGCCGCTTTACTTTCCTAGAAAAAAAATTCGGTACCCATTAATGACTGGGTGAACCCGGAAGCCGTCGGTTGGGATCGTACCCTACCTCTTGTCCTTTGTAGTCCAGTTCACTAACCACTGAGCTAGATTGTAATATTGCATAAAGATGAAATCTTGAAAACTAGATTAAATGTCTAAAAGCAAAAATAATTTATTTAACGTCATGGATATTTTAAGGCTGCATGCACACAAATCTCTGCGATCTAACACGTAGTTTTCACGCAAATCGAAAGCAAACGTGTTCATGAATTTATGAACGGAGTATAACATAATTGTTCAGATTAGTCGACGGATCCTTCTTACCTTTGCTAACCGGACATGCCAATAAGTGCTCAGATCACTATCCAGTTATGTCCCTCAGTGTGTGGAGACTGATGACTCAATTATGTCCCTCTGTGTGTGTAGACTGATGACTCCAGTTCTGTCCCTCAGTGTGTGTAGACTGATGACTCCAGTTCTGTCCCTCAGTGTGTGTAGACTGATGACTCCAGTTATGTCCCTCAGTTTGTGGAGACTGATGACTACAGTTATGTGTTTCTCCGCACATTGCTCCTGTCTGGTATCCGCAGTTTTGTCTTGATGTCTGCACAACCAGGACATGGTTATAGCTTCGTAATCATTGACTGAATTATCATCGCGTCCTGCCTACCTGAGGGCATTCAGCATGTCATCCTGGTTCATTTCGCGTCCGCCATCCATGGCAGCTGTTCCAGCCATTCTATCAGCTCGTAAAAAACATAATTGTGGATTGGTAGAAGAAAATGAAGAATACCATTGACGTCTAGTAAAGAAAATCAGCAACAGGGAGATTATGATCACAGGCCAAGGCAAAATGAAAACTTCTAGTCAGCATTGGAAAGAAATCAATCAATCAAGGGCGTTCTTCTCGAGCATGCATGGAAAAAGACCAAGAGGAAGACCAAGAAGATGATGGATAGATGCAGTGACAGAGACATGTAACAACAAAGGAAAATCACTAATTCGGACAGATCGAGCAGCTCAAGAACGACAAATTATATAAACCACGACACCTGTTAGGTATCAGTGAAAAGAGAAAAGAAGAAGATGGATATATGCAGTGACAGAGACATGTAACAACAAAGGAAAATCCCTAATTCAGACAGTTCGAGCAGCTCAAGAACGACAAATGATATAAACCACGACACCTTTTAGGTATCAGTGAAAAGAGAAAAGAAGAAGTAGAAGAAGATTAGAAAGAAAACAATGCATATTTTTTGGCTATGTAATAAGGAGAGAACCGATGGCATATATTGGGGCAACTAGAATAATGGAGGGAGGAATAGATAGAGAGAAGATATAGATAGTTTAGAAACGAAATCGATTGTATAAACAATTGTTGATAGAGATAAGAGACGAATCAACGCAAGAATACGTGTTGATCTTTATAATAGGAAGGCGTTGGAAGTACATTGGAAATGTGATGAGAATGAATGAAGAAAGACTTCCACATAAGGCATTCATGTGGAAACCATCTGGTCAAAGAAAACAAGACAGACCAAGAAAATCACTACGCAGAACAATTACTCATCATCATAATTGAGTGCCGTCTCCGCATCGAAGGTTGGCTACTATGGAGCGCTATTCCACTCTGTCTCTTGCTTTGATGGTGCAGGTTGTCATCGGTTGACAATCTGCACCATCAACAGTTACTAAGGAGAGCTGAACAAAGGGTTAGCAAGCAAGTAAAAACTATGAGAACTAGAAGCAAAATTATCAGTCGTGGAGAACTATGATTTCCGCCCTATCTGGCGTCTTCGGCCTGAGAAGAAAATGAATCAATATTGACAGAAAAGGTTGATGTAATAATGGGTTAAGGCAAAGAAATGCAAATGAATGCATAAAAATGCGAAGCTGCAGTAAACTTGAATATGAGGAAAAATGAAAAAAAAAAAAAAAATGTTATGTTAGAAGCTTTACGTGGTAAGTGGACGACACAGACTAAACGACGTTTCGGCCCAATAGGCCTTCAGCAGGAACAAACAAGAAATAAACAAGAAAAACCCACAAAACTAATCTAATAACGAAACATTCAAAACAAAAATATTCGAAATATGTTAAAGAAAATAAAATAAAAATATCTATCCTGTGTGTATGAAAAGGAAATGGTAACAAAATTGTGGCTGTCGTGAATGTGCAGAAATGTGCGCAAATGCACACCGAACCAGAGGAGTTCACACAGGGGTCAGTGTGCAAACACAAAGGAGAAAGAATAGAACAGTAGACTAACAGGTGCTCAAAAGGCGGTAAGAGTGAGATGTCTGAGAGTGGGGTACAATAAAAACAAATGAGGGGTAAGGAGCACAGAAAAAAGGTATAGAGGAGAACACCGAAGTATCTCATAAGTACATATCATAATTGATATAATAATTCTGGATGCATTCCACTTTAACTTACCTATTCTGGATTACTTAATTACTGATTGAATAAAGTCAACGTTCCCTCCTCACAATACTAGACGTGTGTGTGGGACATGGTGTTAGTGACCATATTTTTCATTGGCCAAGACACATTTTTGGGTGATGTGGTCGATATCACGCCAGGCCGCCATTACTTCTCAGAAAATCGCTGGTACCTATTTCTAACCCTGGATGAAAAGCACAGCTTTACAATCCAAATAATCCACCACTTCTGGGAAATGAACGCAGACCCTTCTGATTAAGAAGCGAGAACACTAACCACTCAGCCACCGAGGCTCCGATTCCTGGTTTTCCACAGATTAATTTATTAATTCAGGATAGGCTGTTTGTTACTGTGGGAGCCGCGATAGCTCAGTGGTTAGTGAACTGGACTACACAGGACAAGGGGTAGGATTCGATCCCAACCGACGGCTTCCGGGTTCACCCAGCCTTAAATGGGTACCGGTTTTTTTTCTGGGAAAGTAAAGCAGCACGGGCGTAATACCGACCACATTACCCCAAAAATCATGTGCTGAAGGTCTGTAAAATATAGGGTCACTAACACCATATTCCCTATACGCCACTTGGCGTGACGGGGGTACTTTACTTTTACTGTTGTTACTGTGGGATAAGCTGTTTATTAATTTGTTACTTTGGGATAAGCTGTTAATTAATTTGTTACTTTGGGATAAGCTGTGTATTAATTTGTTACTTTGAGATAAGCTGTGTATTAATTTGTTACTTTGAGATAAGCTGTGTATTAATTTGTTACTTTGAGATAAGCTGTGTATTAATTTGTTACTTTGAGATAAGCTGTGTATTAATTTGTTACTTTGAGATAAGCTGTGTATTAATTTGTTACTTTGGGATAAGCTGTGTATTAATTTGTTAATTTGGGATAAACTGTTAATCAATTTTCTAGTTCGGGATAAGCTGTTTATGATTGGGTAAAGTCTGATCTTACTAAAACTCTTGATTTGCTCATTCTTTATTTGCAAACTCAATTTGCTATTTCTGAATTTGAAACTGTACTCCATGATAATGATGCTGATAATGATGATGATAATTATGATGATGATAATGATAATGATGATGATTGTAATTAACAACTCTGTGGGGTTGAGACGTTATGTTAACTACTCTATCTTTCTTTCTTTTTTGACAATCTGTTTTTCCTTGAAGCGTGGCAAGAGAAAGAAGGAATATACAAAATAACCTGATGTTTGTAGATGTTGTATTGTTTGTTTTAGTCACTTCCCTTTTAGATGTACTGTCGTTCTTGGGCGTATCTCGACGCTGTTAGGATAGAAATGTTTTTGCTCTTCCATATATCTTTTATGGAGGCGAAGACGCGCCTCCCAGCACCAGAGCTGGAAGTTGTCAGCGACCCAAAGCTGATGGCTTGCGCCAGGATCGGTGAACCAGAATCATCCAGACCCTGCTCCACCTCTCCGCGGTGCCTCCAGTAACAGACTAACCTGTCTTGTCTGGCCAAGCGAGCAGGGATCGAAGAGGGAAGACAACCCGGTACTCAAAAATGTCGTGCTGAAGTCGGATGTGTTGGGCCGAAAGGCGCAAATATCACAGTTATACTGCAAACCACAACACAACGCTGACACGCCCACTTAACGTCCTTTTAAGGGCGGATGATGAAGAGGAATATTCTAGTCAACCAGAATACTCTAGAATACTTTAGTCATCGGGCGAACGCAAACAAGCAAGCATATCTTTTATTCTGTCTGTCCATCTCTTCCTTTGCCTCCCTCTTGCTCTCTGTCCTGATGGTTTGAGGCAGAAAACTTTTGATGTTGTTTGATCAGGTTTCCTTCTTTCCAAGTCCAACATTTTATTTGTTGTTTGTATATATATTCCAGACACTGTTTCATTCCGATCTGTTCTCTGACCTTCACACTGGGTATTCGATCTATCTCTCTACTCTTTCTTATCTTTCTCAAGCTCCTCATTTCTCAGGTCGTGATCTTTTATTTGTGGACTTCGATCAATGTCCATGTTTGACAATCGTAACATAAGATTGGTACGAAAATGTTATTTATCGTTTGCTCCATAGCTGGTAATGAGATGTTTGGATGTCAAAGAAGGGGAGTTTGTAACTGGGTAATGTATGCCCTCCGTACTCTGGTCTAGATTACTCTGTTTATGCTTCCCTATTCTAGCTACAGCTGCAGGAAATAATCAGGAACAGACAACTCCATTCTAAAATAAATGATTGCTCATTGATGAGTCGACGTCACAATAACCGGACTTCCGGTTCGTGTGAGGGGCTGAGATGGCCGTCTAGTCAAATCAGGTTGAGGAATGGAGGAATGTTTGGCTGTAGTTTGTTGTCAAACCATTCGACGGTTTAGTCTGTGATCAATCTTGTAAGAGAAAGTTGTATAGCACCGTCAATAACATCTGCTTAAAGCTGACGAGGAACTTGATTTGTTAGATGATGTATTCATCATCATCATCATCATCATCATCAAGTGCCGTAGTTGCTGGCCTTGGTGATCATTTCCCTGCACATTATTAGTGGCCTCTTAACATACCATTCTCTGCTATTTTCTTATTGTTTTTCTCTATCATTTCTTCCCACAGCTTTTTCTTTTATCACAACATATTTCAGTTCTTCGCCAAAACTTTACATAACAAAATAATGATGATTGTTTTCTTCTCATGTCTTTTACACCATCCTCCTTACAGTTTTTAGCTCTCCATGCTATTCTCAACAATCTTCTGTGGTCTCCATTGATTTTTCTTGTCTGTTGTCCTATTGTACATGATCCACATCCATGCTTCAAGATTGGATTCACATAACAATGAAAAGCTCATGACAAAAATGATCTGCATCTTTCTCACTCGCCGGGACACATCATTTCCATGAGCTGTTCTTTAGCTCACCTTTGTTGTTGTACATCTACCACCCGAAGGTATCATCGTTCCTAAGTATTTGAATTTGTCAAGCTGTTTTAATTCTGCTCCATTTACTTAAATTGTGCATTTGGGACATGTCTTTTTTCTTTGTAGCATCAAATAAAAATACAAAGAAAATAGATTTCACTGCACTGTTAACATGTATAAAGCCACGTTCGCCAGCAGAGCAAAAGCTAACAAGAAAAATAGAAAAGGTTGCTTTGCTTATATTCTTTCCACTACCTGTAATGCTGTATAGCGTCTAGAAAAATGCCAATGTTGTGCAGTGTTTCTACTGCATGGTTCTCCCCGTGATGTCTGCTGGTCTTTCATTAGTGCATGGTCGATCTTCTGGTCTACTTTGTCTTCTTTATTGTGAGTATTGATGCTCTATAAATGACAGGAAACAGCCTGAGAGATAAGATCGGAAATGAAGAACTGAGAAAAAAAAAGCTAGGAGTAATCCGTCCCATAGAATATGTAAAGAAACAACAGATAAAATGATTCAATCACGCGATAAGGCAGAAAGATCAAAACACAACACAACGGTCCTTCGATAAACGTTGCGAGAACACCAGTCCAAAGGGGCGACCACGAAAAAAATGGATCGATGGAATATTAGAAACACTAGGAAACGTAACAGCAGCAGAGACGATCATAAAGAGCAAAAGACCGCAAATTATATAAATATACCTCTGGTCTCAACAGTGAGACCCGGCTTGAAACGTCAACTGCTCATGTACGGAAAAAAATATGAGTACCTCCGAAATCGGAGTTATCTGTCTGTACGGCGAGGGACCCCTGTTCACACGGCTGCCAGAGAAAAACGGATCACCATGAAACATGCCGTTCCTAGTCTCTAGGGACTACACCAAAGGTGAAAGCTGGCGAACACAACAGAAAAAAAAATGTGTATTGTTAATTCTTTGTGTTCTTGTCACATCCAGTATTCTCCTGCGGCATCTCTCTTACTTGCACGTCATCAGAGAAATCATCAGAGAACTCTTCGCGTCTATTACCGTTGGACATCAGAGAACTCTTCGTGTCTACTACCTGGACATCAGAGAACTCTTCGTGTCTACTACCTGGACATCAGAGAACTCTTCGCGTCTACTACCTGGACATCAGAGAACTCTTCGTGTCTACTACCGTTGGACATCAGAGAACTCTTCGTGTCTACTACCTGGACATCAGAGAACTCTTCGTGTCAACTACCTGGACATCAGAGAACTCTTCGCGTCTACTATCTGGACATCAGAGAACTCTTCGTGTCTACTATCTGGACATCAGAGAACTCTTCGTGTCAACTACCTGGACATCAGAGAACTCTTCGCGTCTACTATCTGGACATCAGAGAACTCTTCGTGTCTACTATCTGGACATCAGAGAACTCTTCGTGTCTATTACCGTTGGACATCAGAGAACTCTTCGTGTCTACTACCTGGACATCAGAGAACTCTTCGTGTCTACTACCGTTGGACATCAGAGAACTCTTCGTGTCTACTACCGTTGGACATCAGAGAACTCTTCGTGTCTACTACCGTTGGACATCAGAGAATTCTTCGTGTCTACTACCGTTGGACATCAGAGAACTCTTCGTGTCTATTACCTGGACATCAGAGAACTCTTCGTGTCTACTACCTGGACATCAGAGAACTCTTCGTGTCTACTACCGCTGAACATCAGAGAACTCTTCGTGTCTACTACCGTTGGACATCAGAGAACTCTTCGTGTCTACTACCTGGACATCAGAGAACTCTTCGTGTCTACTACCTGGACATCAGAGAACTCTTCGCGTCTACTACCGCTGAACATCAGAGAACTCTTCGTGTCTACTACCTGGACATCAGAGAACTCTTCGTGTCTACTACCTGGACATCAGAGAACTCTTCGTGTCTACTACCTGGACATCAGAGAACTCTTCGCGTCTACTACCGCTGAACATCAGAGAACTCTTCGTGTCTACTACCTGGACATCAGAGAACTCTTCGCGTCTACTACCGCTGAACATCAGAGAACTTTTCGTGTCAACTACCTGGACATCAGAGAACACTTCGCGTCTACTACCTGGACATCAGAGAACTCTTCGCGTGTCTACTACCGCTGGACATCAGAGAACTCTTCGCGTCTACTACCGTTGGACATCAGAGAACTCTTCGTGTCTACTACCGCTGGACATCAGAGAACTCTTCGTGTCTACTACCGTTGGACATCAGAGAACTCTTCGCGTCTACTACCGCTGGACATCAGAGAACTCTTCGTGTCTACTACCGCTGGACATCAGAGAACTCTTCGTGTCTACTACCGCTGGACATCAGAGAACTCTTCGTGTCTACTACCTGGACATCAGAGAACTCTTCGTGTCTACTACGCTGGACATCAGAGAACTCTTCGCGTCTACTACCGTTGGACATCAGAGAACTCTTCGTGTCTACTACCGCTGGACATCAGAGAACTCTTCGTGTCTACTACCTGGACATCAGAGAACTCTTCGCGTCTACTACCTGGACATCAGAGAACTCTTCGCGTCTACTACCTGGACATCAGAGAACTCTTCGCGTCTACTACCGTGGTTATCAGAGAACTCTTCGTGTCTACTACCGTTGGTTATCAGAGAACTCTTCGCGTCTACTACCTGGACATCAGAGAACTCTTCGCTTCTACTACCTGGACATCAGAGAACTCTTCGTGTCTACTACCTGGACATCAGAGAACTCTTCGTGTCTACTACCGTTGGTTATCAGAGAACTCTTCGCGTCTACTACCTGGACATCAGAGAACTCTTCGCGTCTACTACCGTGGTTATCAGAGAACTCTTCGTGTCTACTACCTGGTTATCAGAGAACTCTTCGCGTCTACTACCGTTGGTTATCAGAGAACTCTTCGTGTCTACTACCTGGACATCAGAGAACTCTTCGCGTCTACTACCGCTGAACATCAGAGAACTCTTCGTGTCTACTACGCTGGACATCAGAGAACTCTTCGTGTCTACTACCTGGACATCAGAGAACTCTTCGCGTCTACTACCGTTGGTTATCAGAGAACTCTTCGTGTCTACTACCGTTGGTTATCAGAGAACTCTTCGTGTCTACTACCGTTGGTTATCAGAGAACTCTTCGCGTCTACTACCGTTGGACATCAGAGAACTCTTCGCGTCTACTACCGTGGTTATCAGAGAACTCTTCGTGTCTACTACCGTTGGTTATCAGAGAACTCTTCGTGTCTACTACCGTTGGTTATCAGAGAACTCTTCGTGTCTACTACCGTTGGACATCAGAGAACTCTTCGCGTCTACTACCGTTGGTTATCAGAGAACTCTTCGTGTCTACTACCGTTGGTTATCAGAGAACTCTTCGTGTCTACTACCGTTGGTTATCAGAGAACTCTTCGCGTCTACTACCGTTGGACATCAGAGAACTCTTCGCGTCTACTACCGTTGGTTATCAGAGAACTCTTCGTGTCAACTACCTGGACATCAGAGAACTCTTCGCGTCTACTACCTGGATATCAGAGAACTCTTCGTGTCAACTACCTGGACATCAGAGAACTCTTCGTGTCTACTACCTGGACATCAGAGAACTCTTCGCGTCTACTACCTGGACATCAGAGAACTCTTCGTGTCAACTATCTGGACATCAGAGAACTCTTCGCGTCTACTACCTGGACATCAGAGAACTCTTCGCGTCTACTACCTGGACATCAGAGAACTCTTCGTGTCTACTACCTGGACATCAGAGAACTCTTCGCGTCTACTACCTGGACATCAGAGAACTCTTCGCGTCTACTACCTGGACATCAGAGAACTCTTCGTGTCTACTACCTGGACATCAGAGAACTCTTCGTGTCTACTACCTGGACATCAGAGAACTCTTCGTGTCTACTACCTGGACATCAGAGAACTCTTCGCGTCTACTACCTGGACATCAGAGAACTCTTCGCGTCTACTACCGCTGAACATCAGAGAACTCTTCGTGTCTACTACCTGGACATCAGAGAACTCTTCGTGTCTACTACCGTGGACATCAGAGAACTCTTCGTGTCTACTACCTGGACATCAGAGAACTCTTCGTGTCTACTACCTGGACATCAGAGAACTCTTCGTGTCTACTACCTGGACATCAGAGAACTCTTCGTGTCAACTACCGTTGGACATCAGAGAACTCTTCGTGTCTACTACCTGGACATCAGAGAACTCTTCGTGTCTACTACCTGGACATCAGAGAACTCTTCGTGTCTACTACCTGGACATCAGAGAACTCTTCGTGTCTACTACCTGGACATCAGAGAACTCTTCGTGTCTACTACCTGGACATCAGAGAACTCTTCGTGTCTACTACCTGGACATCAGAGAACTCTTCGTGTCTACTACCGCTGGACATCAGAGAACGCTTCGTGTCTACTACCTGGACATCAGATAACTCTTCGTGTCTACTACCTGGACATCAGAGAAATATTCATGTCTACTACCTGGACATCAGAGAAATCTTCGTGTCTACTACCTGGACATCAGAGAACTCTTCGTGTCTACTACCGCTGGACATCAGAGAACTCTTCGTGTCTACTACCTGGACATCAGATAACTCTTCGTGTCTACTACCTGGACATCAGAGAACTCTTCGTGTCTACTACCTGGACATCAGAGAAATATTCATGTCTACTACCTGGACATCAGAGAAATATTCGTGTCTACTACCTGGACATCAGAGAAATCTTCGTGTCTACTACCTGGACATGAGCCGCGATAGCGCAGTGGTTAGTGAACTGGACTACAACGGATAAGGGGTAGGGTTCGATCCCAACCGACGGATTCCGGGTTCACCCAGCCTTAAATGGGTACCGGATTTTTTTCTGGGAAAGTAAAGCAGCACGGGCGTAATACTGACCACATTACCCCAAAAACTCATGTGCTGAAGGTCTGTAAAATATAGGGTCACTAACACCATATTTCCTATACGCCACTTGGCGTGACGGGGGTACTTTACTTTCTTTTACTACCTGGACATCAGAGAAATCTTCGAGTCTACTACCGCTGGACATCAGAGAAGTTCGGGCCCTTGAAACTTCGGTCTCCACATCTCCACATCTCCATATCTCCACGTCTCCACATCTCCATATCTCCACGTCTCCACATCTCCACGTCTCCACGTCTCCACATCTCCACGTCTCCACGGATGTATCCCTTTGTGAAAGCATGCCTGTATATTTATTCCTTGTTAGGGATTGCTGACACTATCAGAGATGTTCCATCCCTTGCCTTGCTTGCTGTTTTCTTGAATATTGTCGTTGTGACCACATATTTCCATATTTACGGAATATTTTTGGGCTGATTTGGTCAGTATCACACCAGGCCGCATTTTCCCCCCAGAAAAATCTCTGGTACCCATTTTTAGAGGCTTTACAATGCAGTCAAAATCTTCGAATAGTTTTTAAAGAACCACAGACCGCTATATCTGCAATAATTAAAACCCGTTTAATTCGCGTCATTAAAATGCTCTGAACAAAGCTATATCACGAGTTTCTTTCTTCTTTCTTTTCTCTTTTCACTGAAAGGTATCGTGGTTATATCATTTGTCGTTCTTGAGCTGCTCGAACTGTCTGAATTAGTGATTTTCCTTTGTTGTTACATGTCTCTATCACTCCATCTATCCATCTTCTTTTCTCTTTTCACTGATACCTAAAAGGTGTCGTGGTTTATATCATTTGTCGTTCTTGAGCTGCTCGAACTGTCTGAATTAGTGATTTTTCTTTGTTGTTACATGTCTCTGTCACTGCATCTATCCATCATCTTTTCTCTTTTCACTGATACCTAAAAGGTGTCGTGGTTTATATCATGTGTCGTTCTTGAGCTGCTCGAACTGTCTGAATTAGTGATTTTCCTTTGTTGTTACATGTCTCTGTCACTGCATCTATCCATCTTCTTCTGGGTCTTCCTCTTGGTCTTTTCCCATGCATTCTCGAGAAGAACGCCCTTGATGGTGATTGGTGAGGATTCATTCTGACCAGGTGGCCCAACCATTTAAGTTGTTGTTGCTCTATATATTCTTGTCAGGGTTTTGTTCCTACCATCACGAGCTTAGCTGTAATAAATGAAGTTTTATTTAAAATGTGACGTTTCAAACTAAATGTAATAATTTTACTGCAAGAATGTCATATTTTGCGTGGAGATTGAGTAGGCACACCTAACTTCTGGATAAATAAGCACTCGTGGCCTCCTCAGAAAATGATCACAGAGAAAACATTACATGTCATGATATCCACAAAGTGCAACGAAATGTCCGATTAAAATCGTTTATCCACCGAATTTAGATTTTACACTCTTTTTTATTTGCGGAGTTGAGATAAGAGGGGTAAGTACTTTCGCTCTCATCGTTCTCATGCACTGTACATTATACGCTCTTTATTTAGTTCACTTTTTATTTCTTTTCTTTCTTTGTTTCACTTATGTTCTCTTTTAATCACTCTATACATCCTCTTTCTCTTATGTTCTCTTTTAATCACTCTATACATCCTCTTTCTCGTATGTTCTCTTTTAATCAATCTATAGATCCTCTTTCTCTTATGTTCTCTTTTAATCACTCTATACATTCTCTTTCTCTTATGTTCTCTTTTAATCACTCTATACATCCTCTTTCTCTTATGTTCTCTATTAATCACTCTATACATCCTCTTTCTCTTATGTTCTCTTTTAATCACTCTATACATTCTCTTTCTCTTATGTTCTCTATTAATCACTCTATACATCCTCTTTCTCTTATGTTCTCTATTAATCACTCTATATATACCCTTTCTCTTATGTTCTCTATTAATCACTCTATATTACTCTTTCTCTTATGTTCTCTATTAATAACTCTATATATACTCTTTCTCTTATGTTCTCTATTAATCACTCTATATATACTATTTCTCTCATGTTCTCTATTAATCACTCTATACATTCTCTTTCTCTTTTCCTTCTTAATTTAACTCAATCAGTCTCTCTCTCTCTCTCTCTGTTTTTCTTTTTTCTTCCCCCCTTCTGTCACTCTCATTTATCACATTCTCTCATACTGTTGTTATCTAGTTCGCCCTCTCTGCTATAACTCTCTCCACTTTCTCCGCTCTGGCTGTCTTTTTCATTTCAGAAGTTCGTTTGTCTCTAGTTCTCTCTCTATTTCCTGTTTCTCTATATCTATTTTTGTTCTATATTAACATTCTCTCTCTATTCCTGTTTCTCCATATCTATTTTTGTTCTATATTAACGTTCTCTCTCTATTTCCTGTTTCTCCATATCTATTTTTGTTCTATATTAACGTTCTCTCTCTATTTCCTGTTTCTCTATATCTATTTTTGTTCTATATTAACGTTCTCTCTCTATTTCCTGTTTCTCTTTATCTATTTTTGTTCTATATTAACGTTCTCTCTCTATTTCCTGTTTCTCTATATCTATTTTTTTCTATATTAACCTTCTCTCTGTATTTCTTATTTCTCTATATCTATTTGTGTTCTGTATTAACGTTCTCTCTCTATTTCCTGTTTCTCTATATCTATTTTTGTTCTATATTAACGTTCTCTCTCTATTTCTTGTTTCTCTATATCTATTTTTGTTCTATATTAACGTTCTGCCTCTATTTCCTGTTTCTCTATATCTATTTTTGTTCTATATTAACGTTCTCTCTCTATTTCCCGTTTCTCTATATCTATTTTTGTTCTATATTAACGTTCTCTCTATGCTTGAGGACCTTCTACTGTTTGCAACATTTCTTGTTTCCCTTTCTGTCTGCTTTTCTCCTGTCTCTTTACATTTTTAGGAGCCGCGATAGCTCAGTGGTTAGTGAACTGGACTACCACGGACAAGGGGTAGGGTTCGATCCCAACCGACGGCTTCCGGGTTCACCCAGCCTTAAATGGGTACCGGATTTTTTTTCTGGGAAAGTAAAGCAGCACGGGCGTAATACTGACCACATTACCCCAAAAATCATGTGCTGAAGGTCTGTAAAATATAGGGTCACTAACACCATATTCCCTATACGCCACTTGGCGTGACGGGGGTACTTTACTTTTTACTTACTTTACATTTTTATTTCTCCAATCATTCTGCCTTTTTCGTTTCTCTCACTCTGATTTTATCTGTCTATATCTATTTATCTCTATCTTATTTATTTAATTTTCTCTTTTGTTGCATTTCCCTACTTCTCTTTTAACTGATTCTGTTTGATATTCTCACTCTCCACATTACCCCTGTTTCTCTCTCCCGTTCTCTAACATCTCTCTCTCTAACTCTCTTTCTCTCCTCTCTCACTCTCACTCTCTTTCTCTCCTTCTCTCTCTCACTCTCACTCTCTTTCTCTTCCTCTCTCACTCTCACTCTCTTTCTCTCCCTCTCTCTCCCTCTCTCTCTCATTCTCACTCTCACTCTCACCCTCCCTCTCTCTCTATCATTCTATCTCCCTCTCTCCCAATCTCTCTCACTCTCCCTCTCTCTCTCCCTCTCTCTCTCCCTCTCTTTCTCACTCTCTCTCCCGCTCTCTCTCTCCCTCTCTCTCTCCCTGTCTCTCCCTCTCTCTCACTCACTCTCTCTCCCACTCTATCTCTCACTCACTCTCTCTCTCCCACTCTCTCTCCCGCTCGCTCTCCCGCTCTCCCGGCCCCCCTCCCCCCTCCCCCCTCTCCCTTTCTCTGTCTCTCCTCTCTCTCACTCACTCTCTCTCCCACTCTATCTCTCACTCACTCTCTCCCCCTCTCTCTCTCCTCTCTCCCCCACTCTCTCTCCCACTCTATCTCTCACTCACTCTCTCTCCCTCTCTCTCTCCTCTCTCTCCCACTCTCTCTCCCACTCTATCTCTCACTCACTCTCTCTCCCACTCTATCTCTCACTCACTCTCTCCCTCTCTCTCACTCACTCTCTCTCCCACTCTATCTCTCACTCACTCTCTCCCTCTCCCCCTCTCTCTCTCCCACTCTATCTCTCACTCACTCTCTCTCCCACTCTATCTCTCACTCACTCTCTCCCGCTCTCTCTCCCTCTCTCTCACTCACTCTCTCTCCCACTCTATCTCTCACTCACTCTCTCCCGCTCTCTCTCCCTCTCTCTCACTCACTCTCTCTCACTCACTCTCTCTCCCACTCTATCTCTCACTCACTCTCTCTCCCACTCTATCTCTCACTCACTCTCTCCCGCTCTCTCTCCCTCTCTCTCACTCACTCTCTCTCCCACTGTATCTCTCACTCACTCTCTCCCGCTCTCTCTCTCTCTCTCACTCACTCTCTCTCTCACTCTCTCTCTCTCACTCTATCTCTCACTCACTCTCTCTCCCACTCTATAACTCACTCGCCCTCTCTCCCCCCCTCTCTCTCTGACACAGATGTCGAGTGTAAAAGTAGAACACTAACTTCATAACCCAAATAACGATCATCACTTCCCGGGCAGATAACTCTCCAGTTGGTCCAGCTGTAAATGTTATTACCTCCCCTCCCCAAATTATCTCATTTTACCACCCACAGTTTTACATTTACTGTTGTCTTAATCGCCTGTAAAATTTCAGCATATCTCTGTCCTTTTCTCTCCATATTTCATTTGTAAAAAACCGCAAAAAATATAACATTTTAATAATTTAAAAAAAAACGTGCATTATGGTAAGCCTAATTCAGTGGCGTTAATACAAACATCCAGTGGCGTAGTTGAGAATTTGATAGTGGCGGTGGGTCTGATGGGTGACTTCCCCCGAGAGCAAAATTATTAGGGGCACGCAATAAAAACAACAAAAGAAATAGTAATAATAAATACAAACAAATACCAGGTTTAGAAATGCAATATTTACTTTACCCCGGGTAATGGTAACCCACTAGGTCACCACAAACAGTTGGAGGTCGTGGTATTAAAGTTGGTAGCGCGCTCACTTTCTACTTAGATGAATTCCGGGTTTAATTCTCAAACGCAACAAATTTATTAATTTATGAATTTATTACTTTATATATTAATTAATTAATTTATTACTAATTTATATATTATTAATTTATATATTTTAAAATTTATATTATTAACTTATATATATATATATATATAACATATATTTATTAATTTATTTATTATTAATATATTTATTAACTTAAATATTTATAACTCATTTATAGCTTACATATTATTAATTTATATTTTTATTAATTTATATATTTATTAATGTATCAGCATCATCATCAGTGAGTGTCGTCTCCGCACAGAAGGTTGGCTACCATACAGCAGCATTCCGCTCTATTTCTTGCTTTGATGACGTAGGTTGTTGTAGGCTGACTTGTACACATTTTTCTTTTAACCAAATTCTGTCCAAATATTTTGTATCGTTTCTTTGAACACAACTGCCTTTAGTGCTAAGCCATATTTTTTATATCCTTCTTGGCTTTTTTCTCTCCAATATTTGCTTGTCTTTTTATGAGTCCGAAGTATTTTATTTCACATGTTTTTATGTTCTTTTGTAACTATTTCTCTAGAAAATGTAATCTGTTCTTGTTTCTTGTTTCTTCTTCTTCTTCTTCTTCTACTTCTTCTACCTTTCAGCTCCCTGTGGAGCATAGGTCTTCAACTAAACTTTCCAAGTCGTTCCGTTTCTTGCCATTCATTTAAGATCATTCCATGTCTTCCCATCATCTTCATCTCTGCTTCTATCTGTCTTCTCCAAGAATTCCTTGGTCTTCCTCTTTGTGTTTTCCCCTGGGGATTCCAAAAAAGGGCCTGTTGTGTAATACTCTCTGTCCTTGTTTAAGTTCACGGTATTCTGCGCAATCCTCTCCATCACCTGCATTCAAAAGATTAATTTGTGGATGTGTCGGTGCTAAATGTTTAACAGTCAGTAGTAGGAACGTCTTTATACAGAACTTCTTAGCAGAAGGTAATCTGATCATCAGAAGTGAGCCCGTCGTACAAGTGTTTTGACCCTTCAGCTTCTAGATCTAGTGGGATGAACCGCCTTGGTCAAGTCTTTTTCAGTGGATGTGTCGCTGGTAGATGTTTAGTCATATATTACTATATCAAAAAGATTAAAACTATGATCATAAACAAAGATAATACTCAAAATCTACAAGTGGATACCAAAGTGGAAGGAACAGGACTGGAGACAGTTCAGAACTACAACTACCTTGGACATACTATAACCAGTGATGGAAAATGTATAACTGAAATAAACAAAAGAATAGGAATGGCAAAAAATAATTTCAATGTCATGAAGAACATACTAACATCAAAACAAATAACACCAGGACTAAAACTAAGAACAGCAAAATGTTACATCTTATCAACATTCATGTATGGTGCAGAAACATGGACATTAGACAAGAAAACGGAACAAAAAATTGAAGCCTTTGAAACGTGGATTTCTAGAAGAATTGGATGGAAAGAGAAGAAAACAAACGGTGAACAATTACAAATGAAAACCACTCAATTCAATTCAAACAAGGAAAATGAGATTTTTGGTACATGTTAAAAGACACAGCAGCCTACTAAAAGTAATTTTGGAAGGAAAAATACAACGTAAAAGAGGCAGAGGCAGATCAAGACTAACGTGGATTAGTAACATCAAAAGATGGACAAGTCAACCTGTGGCAACCTGTACCATCAAAGCAAGAGACAACGAAATGGCGCTCCATGGTAGCGAGACTTTGATGCGCAGATGGCACTCGATGATGATGGTGGTATTACTATGTGAAAAATATCGATTCTTGGACACGTATATGTCTTTGTTATATGAGATACCTGCCACAGTTTGTGCAGTATCATACCTTTACTCACGTTTGTTTATACCACAACAAAGTACACTTTTGACTTTTAGGAAACCTTAACACTTTCGTCCTTTCCATTAAATAAAAAACACATATCCAAACTGTTATCAGTTAACATTTTTATATTTTCCTCCCATGTTACATTATTATTTTCTTGTCTTTTCGACCTTTAACCTTTCAACCCCAGCTACTATGTCTTCAAACGAACATCACCTGTCTTTATGCATCTAGAAAGATATTTTTTTACCTCCATGAGTATAATCGTTATCTGCTTCAAAGTTTTCATTTTTGTTCCCATAATTCCCAGCAGCGTTCTAAAACTGTGGAACTCTTATATCCGTGAAATCCTTCGTCCAAAAGTGTGTTGGTACATTCGCATTTCTATTATCATGTTGTTTTCCTTTTCTTTCAAATTTACGACATTTTCTCAAAAGAAAGGACAGCTTTCCATAAAAATGTAGTATTTTCTATTAAATGAAAGGAGGCCTCTCTAATATGAGAGTTTTAAATATAAATTGAGGACATTCGATTAAATGAAAGGACTTTCTAAATGATAACTTTTAGTATAAACTGAAGACATTCTATTAAATGAATAGACTTTCTAAATGATAACTTTTAGTATAAACTGAAGACATTCTATTAAATGAATAGACTTTCTAAATGATAACTTTTAGTATAAACTGAAGACATTCGATTAAATGAAAGGACTTTCTAAATGATAATTTTTAGTATAAACTGAAGACATTCGATTAAATGAAAGGATTTTCTAAATGATAACTTTTAGTATAAACTGAAGACATTCTATTAAATGAAAGGAGAAATTTCTAATATGAGAGTTTTTAATATAAATTGAGGACATTCTATTTTTTTTTCGTTCGCCAGCTTTTACCTCTGACGAAGTCCCTAGAGACTAGGAACTGAATTTTGCGTGTTAATCCATTTTTCCCTGGCAGCCGTGTGCACAGGGGTCCCTCGCTGCACAAGCAGATAACTCTGACTTCGGAGGTACTCATATTTTTTTCGTCGATGAGTAATTGACGTTTCAAGCCGGGCCTCGCTGCTGAGACCAGGAGTGGTTGCCTCAGAGAGAAATCATAAATAAAAATCCCAACCGGTGTAGCCGGGATTTGAACCCACCACCTCTCTGTCTCGAGGCCGGCGTCTTGCCTCGAGACCAACCAGTCCCCCAGGATATTCTATTAAATGAAAGGACTTTCTAAAATGAGAACCTTTAGTATAAACTGAGGACATTCTAATCAATGACAGGAGGACTTTCTAATATGAGAGTTTTCAATATAAACTGGGGACATTCTAATCAATGAAATGAGGACTTTCTAATATGAGAGTTTTCGATATAAACAGAGGACATTCTAATCAATGACATGAGCACTTTCTAATATGAGAGTTTTCAATATAAACTGAGGACATTCTAATCAATGAAATGAGGACTTTCTAATATGAGAGTTTTCGATATAAACTGAGGACATTCTAATCAATGAAATGATGACTTTCTAATATGAGAGTTTTAAATATAAACTGAGGACATTGTAATCAATGAAATGATGACTTTCTAATATGAGAGTTTTCGATATAAACTGAGGACATTCTAATCAATGAAATAATCACTTTCTAATATGAGAGTTTTCAATATAAACTGAGGACATTCTAATCAATAAAATAATCACTTTCTAATATGAGAGTTTTCAATATAAACTGAGGACATTCTAATCAATGAAATGATGACTTTCTAATATGAGAGTTTTCAATATAAACTGAGGACATTCTAATCAATAAAATAATCACTTTCTAATATGAGAGTTTTCAATATAAACTGAGGACATTCTAATCAATGAAATGATGACTTTCTAATATGAGAGTTTTCAATATAAACTGAGGACATTGTAATCAATGAAATGATGACTTTCTAATATGAGAGTTTTCGATATAAACTGAGGACATTCTAATCAATGAAATGAGGACTTTCTAATATGAGAGTTTTCAATATAAACTGAGGACATTCTAATCAATAAAATAATCACTTTCTAATATGAGAGTTTTCAATATAAACTGAGGACATTCTAATCAATGAAATGATGACTTTCTAATATGAGAGTTTTCAATATAAACTGAGGACATTCTAATCAATAAAATAATCACTTTCTAATATGAGAGTTTTCAATATAAACTGAGGACATTCTAATCAATGAAAAGATATATTTTGTTAAAACGAAGGGTTCAAATAACGACAAACTGGCTGTAATTGGAGGCGATCCCAGTGAAACAGGCTGAGAACCATTAATCTGCATGTTCGTAACACAACTGGAGATGAGGTCGGTGCTAGGTTAATTAAATGTGGTAAAATTATGTCCCGTTAGAAATAAACGAAAAGTGTTCCACCCTTGGTATAATTATTGTTTCATTTACATAGGATATTTTTTAGGATAGAAAAATTAACTGGTAGCACCGTTAAAGTTTTTTTTTTTCCGATGATCGGGATATGCAGTACATGTATCATCATCTAACTATCATGGGCGTGGTTACACGTGAGTTTCTTTATCAACCGTGAGCGGCGTGTCTCATCCGTTTTGATTATGTTTCGATATTCCAATTGTTTACAATGAATGATGATATCGTATGTAAGGGAACAGTTGGCTGTGTTCACTTTCTGCGCGGTTTCGCCTTATGTCTTTTGGCGTGTGCTGAGACTGCTACGATGGGGACTGTAGTTACCTTTCTTTGTTTGGGAGATGAGATATTAGTCCGGATGATTCCACTGACACGGGCGGTTGAGCAATTATGGATTTTAATTCGTTTGCAGTGATACCGTGCCTTCCATAACTAAATAACCAACCAAATTCTTCATCAACTGCTACATGTCATTAAAAGTGAGTATATTTTACGATTTGCTAATGCGGGAAAATCCAACGTTGTTCATAAATGTGAACACGTAAGAGACATGAACAAAAAGGTTACAGTAATTTATCTTATCTATGTCAATAGAAGTGAGGTGAGAAAGAGAGTTCATCAGTGCCACATAGAACCAATTCTGACCAATAGAAGCCAATCATGGACAGTAGATAAACAAATGAAAAGACGATTAGAGGCCACAGAGATGGGATTTCTCAGACGAATGTTGAAAGTTCCCTGGACAGCTAAAAAGACCAATGAGGAAGTTCTCAAAGAGGCCAACACAAAAAGCGAACTCCTAAAAACATCATAAAGAAACAATCAACATTTTTTGTGCACATCATGAGAAGAGGAAAGTTGGAATACTTGGTCACAACTGGCAAAATACAAGGAAAGAGAGATCGCGGACGACAAAGAGAGAAAATACTGGATAGCTTGCTGTCATGGCATGGAAAACAGTCAACAACAGAACTGATACGATGAACTGTGGATAGAAAATTGTGATATTACTTGATCGCCTACGCCAACCGGTATGGCACATGATGATGATGAATTTATCTTAAAGCTGAAATCGGAAAGACAGAAGAGCACAGTCGCAGAGATCCAGAAAGGAAAGACGAGATAAATGGAAGAATAAAGCGAAGGCGAGATGGTAATAGCTTTATTGTTTATTAAACTGTTCATATAAAACTATAAATGAGAATTTGCATATAAATATGTTCATCCTACGGACGTTGTGGTAAGACTTATAAATCGTTTTTTGTTTTATTTTGTTTGTACGATTCTAATTTATAACAGATATATCATCATCATGTGCCATACCGGTGAGCGTAGGCAAATATGTACTTCCACGATTCTCTATCCACAGTACATCGTATCAATTCTGTTGTTTGACCGTTTCCCATGCCATGACACCAAACTATCTAGTATCTCTTTTAATTGCCGCCCACGATCTCTTTTTCCATGTATTTTGCCAGTTGTAATCAAGTATTCTAGCTTATCTCATCTCATGATAAGCCCGACAAATTTATATGATTTCTTTCTGAAGTTTTTAGGAGCTCCCGTTTCGTAGTGGCAAAACATTAAATTATGAAAAAAATTATAAATGAAAGCATAATATATATATATATATATATATATATATATATATATATATATATATATATATACACTTAGGATTTTGTTGTTGCATTGAAGGTATACTTTAGGAGGTTTTGAAACAGTATGGCTATATGGACAGGCTCGCCCAGAACACTGACGCATGTTGAGACACAACGTTGGTCCTGGGTAAAGTATGACGCCTGATGCAGACAGAGATCGTTGGACATAAAGAGTCAGCAATGTTTGTGTCGACTTCCACTTCAAAAGACAACTGAGGCCACAGATATCTGATCTCATAACCCAAGAATGGGGGGGGGGGGGAGACTGGTTGGTCTCAAGGCAAGACACCGGCCTCGAGACAGAGAGATTGTAGGTTCAAAATCTCGGCTACACCGGTTGGGGTTTTTATTTATGATTTCTCTCTGCGGCAACCACCCCTGGTCTCAGCAGCGAGACCCGGCTTGAAACGTCAATTACTCATCGACGGAAAAAAATATGGGTACTTCCGAAGACGGAGTTATCTGCCTGTGCAGCGAGGGACCCCTGTTCACACGGCTGCCAGGGTAAAACGGATTAACATGCAAAATTCAGTTGCTAGTCTCTAGGGACTTCGTCAGAGGTAAAAAGCTGGTGAACGCAAGAAAAAAACAAAAACCGGAGGAGGGAAAGCCAAGAAAATCCACGAATTCGAACAGAAAAATCCCACCGCCTGCACCGGGATTCGAACACAGGACCCACCTGCCCGGTAGCCCACGTGACCCCCTAGACCAGTGATGGCCAAATGACGGCCAACCAGTCTATATTTCTTCACCCTATAAGAGTCCACAGAAACAACTATATTAAATATCTATAAATAGAAATCAAAGTACTCATCTGTTTTTTTAAAAAAAAAGAAGTAACATCAATAAATTAAGTTCGGCTCTCTGGTCCTGGCCTTGGCTATAATCAGGCTCTCGATCAGCTTTAGGTTGGATACCACTAGCCTACACCATCCCTTCTTTCTCCTAACTCCCAAATAAAAAAGAAAGAACATTTGAGGGAAGAAGAAATAGAGGGAGAGAGAGAGAGACAGAGAGAGAGAGAGAGAAAGTAACGATATATATATATATATATATATATATATATAGATAGAGAGAGAGAGAGAGAAAGAGAGAGAGAGAGAGAAAGTAACGATATATGATAAATGACGATAATAGTTTGGTAGAAAGTCAACAAAAGAATATAAAACTAACAGGCAGCTAAAAAGATAGGAAGTTATTGAGAGACATCACCAACTTTAGCAGGCTTAGTAGCTTGATGAATATGTATTTGTCCCATACGGGGGTACATATAAAAACATGTAGAACAAACATAGAATATAATGGTGAATGAATTTAAATGTAAACATTTAAAACATAAGTTTCATGACTTTAACTTCAAACTGTGAGTTTATTGAGCTTATTGAGTTTATTGAGTTTATTGAGTTTATTAAGTCTATTGAGTCTATTGAGTTTATTGAGTTTATTGAGTCTATTGAGTCTATTGAGTTTATTGAGTTTATTGAGTCTATTGAGTTTATTGAGTCTATTGAGTTTATTGAGTTTATTGAGTTTATTGAGTCTATTGAGTTTATTGAGTTTATTGAGTTTATTGAGTCTATTGAGATTATTGAGTCTATTGAGTTTATTGAGTTTATTGAGTTTATTGAGTTTATTGAGTCTATTCATCTTAAAAGAGCTGGCAGGAAATACGACAGAAGACAATCTTAATGTGTACATAGTACATATGTCTCTTTGACCAGGAAAAAAAACATTGAAGATAATAAATAGATAACAACTGTGGGAAATACTAACAACATACGGAGTAGGAAATACTAACAACATACGGAGTAGGAAATATTAACAACATACGGAGTAGGAAATACTAACAACATACGGAGTTGGAAATACTAACAACATACAGAGTAGGAAATACTAACAACATACGGAGTAGGAAATATTAACAACATACGGAGTAGGAAATACTAACAACATACGGAGTTGGAAATACTAACAACATACAGAGTAGGAAATACTAACAACATACGGAGTAGGAAATATTAACAACATAGGAGTAGGAAATACTAACACATACAGAGTAGAAAATATTAACACCATACAGAGTAAGCCAACATCTAACCAACCTAATTAAAAGTCTGAACATCAACAGCAGCTGCAGGGTCAGAACAGCAGCAGGTTACAAAGACCACTTCGAAGTTAAATCAGGTGTAAGACAGGGGTGTGGACTATCTCCCCCCCCCCACTGTTTATTACATACATGGACTTAATTCCATGTAAGAATAATAATTGAACGACAATTCACAAACAGCAAAGATAGGCTCAAGATGTAACAAAGCTTGTCAAATCATTGGACAGTTATCACCATTAATGTCCAACAAGGAAATAACTCTGGAGGCAAAACGAGCACTTTACAATACAATCTTCATCCCAACGTTGTGCTACCAATGTCAGACCTGGACCCTAGATGCAAGAACAATAAGAAAAATAACCTCTACAGAGATGAAGTGTGTTAGACGAATGACAGGAAACAGTCTGAGAGACAAGATCAGAAATGAAGAACTGAGAAAAAAAGCTAGGGATAACACCTGCCATAAAATACTTAAAGGAAAATCAGATAAAATGGTTTGATCACGTAACAAGGCAGAAAGATCAAAAGGCAGCAAAAATAGCCATCAATAAACGTTGTAAGAACACCAGACCTAAAGACGGACCACGAAAAAGATGGTGTAACGGAATATTAGGAACATTATGAACAAAAAAAAAACCGTCAGCAGAGGCGATGAGAAGAACAAACGGTCGCAAATTATGTCCCTTGACGCTGAGAGGCAAATGAAGGAAATAGGAAGAAGAATAAAAAGAATAATTGAAACTTGGGGTATTTTAAGTTGGTTAGATATTGTAGAAACTGAAGTAGCACTCAAAACTTGTAGTCTAATGGTTGTCTCGTTGCATTTATTCTGGGAACAACAAAGGTACACCCACGAGATAGCCGCATGTACTTTTATTCTGGCTCCATTCCCTGTCCTTCAGCGTCTCGTTCCCTCCCAGGTCATTATGCCTCGTTCCCAGCTCCCTTCACTCGAAACTCTTGTAATCTCTTCTTTAATGGTTTTTCTAAAGCATCTCAGTGTTTGCTTGTCTCCACTTCTGCGTTTGTTTGTAGAGGAACCAATCACTCTTTACCTGTGTTGTGTTCTACTGTCTGCTGTTTGTCCGAAGACTAAACAATTCAATAAAATAGAACAGCTTTAGGGTGTTACAGTTTTGTGAACAAGACACAATAAAATCAAGAAACAACACACACAATAAATTACAAATCCTTACAAATGTGAAGAGATTTTTTTTAATATAAAAAAAAAACAATTAATATAACGTTATCACAGGAGTGCGCATAAACTGGGACGTAAAGTATGTCAAGAAAAGTTGAAATAAGAACGGTACGAAAACTGTGTGCACACAAAATGAAACGTCATAAAAAGCAAAAAAAAAAAAAAAAAAAAAAAAAAAAATCAGCCTACGTTGTTTATATGCGCATTCTGGTCATCGTCTTTATCATCAGGTGCCATGCCGGTTGGTGTAGACGATCTTCTCCCCCCACAACATTCTTTTTTTATGCATGTCATAAACTTCAATCGGAGATAGTTCGTTATGCCATTTGGATAGGGTGTTCAATATTTTTTTCTTGGTTCTGCTCTGATCTTCTTTCCATTCATTCTGAGTGCTGTGAAGTATTCTCCATGACTCCTTTTCGATTGATGTGTCCAATAGATTGTTTTTCCTTCTTATACTTAAAGCAATCCGATTTTCTCTTTACTATAGCCGCGTATGGGAGCCGCGATAGCTCAGTGGTTAGTGAACTGGACTACAAAGGACAAGAGGTAGGGTTGATCCCAACCGACGGCCTCCGGTTCACCCAGCCTTTAATGGGTACCGGATTTTTTTCTGGGAAAGTAAAGCGGCACGGGCGTAATACCGACCACATTACCCCAAAAATCATGTGCCGAAGGTCTGTAAAATGTATGGTCACTAACACCATATTCCCTATACGTCACTTGGCGTGACGGGGGCTCTTTACTTTTTTTTTATAGCTGCATATCCAGACATGAGTTTTCATTATTTGATATTCCGTGGGCAAATCAATTCAGAGGAAGAGGTATGTTTACAGCACTCGGAAAAAATGACAAATAATCAACAACAGAAAAAAATATGGACCAAAGCAGGATAGAACCCGTTCTCAGTGGCACAGCACCTTGCCACGAAAGGCACAACGCTAGGGAACACTGCCACTCAGCTAACTAAAAATTAGCTATCGTAGACAATGTCTTTTCCCGCAGGTGTTCTCATGACTATAGCATAAGGCTGCGATCACAGCTCGGAAATATTTTTCCTCTTAAGACAAGTATCTACCGAATAGGGTAGGTCTGAATACTTGCGTTGCAGACAAACATTTAGGTCGAAACAGCACGAATAGTAGTTTCCAGTGGTTTAGGCTGGAGAAAAATAATAATAAATAAATATTATTACAGAGGGAAACTTCCGAGGCGATAATTAGCGAATTAATTCAGAGGAAGAGGCATGTTTACAGTATTCGGAAAAAATGACAAATAATCAACAACAGAAAAAAAGTATGGACAAAAGCAGGATCGAACCCGTACTCAGTGGCACAGCATTGATTTGCTGATTATCGCCTCGGAATTTTCCCTCTATAATAATATTCATTTATTATTATTTGTCTCCATTCTGTGAGCAACTGAATTGGACAAAACCTACACGTCATAGACAACCAATAATATTATTTTGTCAATGATTCTTTACCATAGACGTCACGAGATCTTATCTGACACTTTTTATATGTTTGTTAATTTCTATATTATAACTAACATAACACAAACGATAATAAAGTTAGAGAATTCATAATTTTTACATTATCACTAACATAGCACAAACGATAATTAAGTTAGATAATTCATAATTTCTATATTATAACTAACATAACACAAACGATAATAAAGTTAGAGAATTCATAATTTTTACATTATCACTAACATAGCACAAACGATAATTAAGTTAGATAATTCATAATTTCTATATTATAACTAACATAACACAAACGATAATAAAGTTAGAGAATTCATATTTTGTATGAAATCACAAATTTAAACCACTCCTATAGTGCATTATCTGCAAGAATAAAAGACATGTATTAGACTCGTTGAGCCTTCATTTATAAAGTGATAAAATAACTATAAAACTGCATATAGCAGCTGTACTGGAAAAAAAAACAAAAAAAAACAACAGTACAACGATATAAATGTTTCTTGGACACACCTTCGTCAGAATGACAAGGCAACGAACGTGCGCGAGACAATTATAAAAATACATTTCTACTTAGCTTCAGTGTAAACCTTGCGAAGGCATCGAAGTCATCGCTACTATGTCCAAAGGGGAAGCATGGTTCCCTGAGTTGTAAATAGCCAGATAATAGATCACTACTTATCCCGTGACTGCATAGACAGGACAAGAAAGACAGTGATTTATGAACAATGGACAAGTACTGCACAATTTCCATGATTAAAGTTACTATTGATGTGTGTCGGTGTTAGTCATGCCTCGTATCGCTGTGTACATGTCTGTGTTAGTCACCTCTAGTGACTCGGGCAGATGGTGCTCGTAAACCTGGGAGGGCCGACCATCTAAGGGCAGAATCCCCCTACAGAAAAGATCAGCTGCTGCCTTGCAGGAAGATTGGGGACAATCAAAGGCTAAGGAATGCAAACCTGAATAAAATGCTGGCTGAAATCGGATGCACTGGGCCTCTGGCGCAGAACACAGTGCAACGTATTAACGGGTGTTCAGTCAGAGTGGATCTGACAGACTCTAAATGTGATGCTCTGTCTGTGGGAGCGATCAACACACTTAACCTGACAGCTGACTTCATGTGGGAGTCTGGAATCCTACTCTGATTGAGTCCTGATCGCAGAGAGAGAGAGAGAGAGAGAGAGAGAGAGAGAGAGAGAGAGAGAGAGAGAGAGAGAGAGAAGTTACAATTTAACTTTGAGATTAAGGATCAGCAGTCACATTACTGGCAATGAACTGTGAAAAGAAGGAAGAGTAGTCAGAGAAAGAGGTGGGAAGATAACATTAAAGAATAGACAGGTTTGGACCTAGCAGAGTCCCCAAAAAATAACTAATGAAGAAGTAAATTGAGAAGGTAGACAAAGTCTGTCAATGGTGCCCCAGCGACCTTCAGGGTTACGGGATATAGAAGAAGTCAAATGATTTGTTTATGTCACTGTCGTCAACAGTACTCGCAACAGTAAGTGGGAGTCTTCAACAATATAGTTAATGTGCTGTTTGTCGCTGGAAGCGAGAAAACACAACTCGCAACAGTAAGTGGGAGCCTTCAACAGTTCAACAAACACCAGAGCCTCAAAGAAATAAAAACAATCCTTAAGCAAGCCAGGAAAATTACATGGAGTTACATGGAAAATATGAGCCTGAACATGACAGCTTGAACAAACTTAGTAGACATGAGCAGACCAAGATATTCAGGCTGCGGAGCATCCAAACAAACTACAGAGCATAGCTAACAGGAGTGTTGCACTCTCAACACAGGAAAATTCACACTCTAGAATATATCCAATATGACTGTAGCACTCTCAACACAGGAACATCCACACTCTTGAATATATCCAACATGACTGTAGCACTCTCAACACAGGAACATCCACACTCTTGAATATATCCAACATGACTGTAGCACTCTCAACACAGGAACAGCCACACTCTAGAATATATCCAATATGACTGTAGCACTCTCAACACAGGAACAGCCACACTCTAGAATATATCCAACATGAGTGTAGCACTCTCAACACCCTAAGAACATAAATATGGCCCAGAAAAAAACAACTCTAAACGGTACGTTATGGGGAACCAGTGATGACCTCAAACGCACCGTCTTGTTCGTGACCCAAGCTGGTCTAAATTCCTAGCAGCAGCTGATGTTGTTCGTGACCCAAGCTGGTCTAAATGTCTAAATTCCTAGCAGTAGCTGATGTTGTTCGTGACCCAAGCTGGTCTAAATGTCTAAATTCCTAGCAGTAGCTGATGTTGTACATGATCCAAGTTGGTTTAAATGTCTAAATTACTCAATTCCTAGCAGTAGCTGATGTTGTTCGTGACCCAAGCTGGTCTAAATGTCTAAATTCATAGCAGTAGCTGATGTTGTTCGTGACCCAAGCTGGTCTAAATGTCTAAATTCCTAAATTCCTAGCAGTAGCTGATGTTGTTCGTGACCCAAGCTGGTCTAAATGTCTAAATTCCTAAATTCCTAGCAGTAGCTGATGTTGTTCGTGACCTAAGCTGGTCTAAATGTCTAAATTCATAGCAGCAGCTGATGTTGTTCGTGACCCAACTGGTCTAAATGTCTAAATTCCTAAATTCCTAGCAGTAACTGATGTTGTTCGTGACACAAGCTGGTCTAAATTCCTAGCAGTAGCTGATGTTGTTCGTGACCCAAGCTGGTCTAAATGTCTAAATTCATAGCAGTAGCTGATGTTGTTCGTGACCCAAGCTGCTCTAAATGTCTAAATTCCTAAATTCATAGCAGTAGCTGATGTTGTTCTTGAACTAAGCTGATCTAAATGTCTAAATTCCTAGCAGTAGCTGATGTTGTTCGTGACCCAAGCTGGTCTAAATGTCTAAATTCCTAAATTCCTAGCAGTACCTGATGTTGTTCGTGACCCAAGCTGGTCTAAATTCCTAGCAGTAGCTGATGTTGTTCGTGACCCAAGCTGGTCTAAATGTCTAAATTCCTAGCAGTAGCTGATGTTATTCGTGACCCAAGCTGGTCTAAATGTATAAATTCCTAGCAGTAGCTGATGTTGTTCGTGACCCAAGCTGGTCTAAATGTCTAAATTCCTAGCAGTAGCTGATGTTGTTCGTGACCCAAGCTGATCTAAATATCTAAATTCCTAGCAGCAGCTGATGTTTTTCGTGACCCAAGCTGGTCTAAATGTCTAAAGTGGTCTAAATGTCTAAATTCCTAGCAGTAGCTGATGTTGTTCGTGACCCAAGCTGGTCTAAATGTCTAAATTCCTAGCAGTAGCTGATGTTGTTCGTGGCCCAAGCTGGTCTAAATGTCTAAATTCATAGAGAAAGAAGTAGAAGAAGAGGAAAAATATGAAGACGAAGAAGAAGAAGATGGAAAAGAAGAAAAGAGGTCTAGAAAGAACTTGAAGAAGAAATAGAAATAGTAGTAGTAGTAGAAGAATAGAGATGGGGAAAAACGTGAATAAAAGAAATGGAAGAAAAACATGAATAAATAGACGGAGGAGGAGAAGAAGAAGAAGAGGAAATAATTATGGCATAATTTGTCTACAAGTTGTCTCTCTTGGGTGCAGAACACATTTCCTAGTTCTGTCAACAGTTCACCTACGTGAAAGACATGTCCTAGAGAAGGACATACAAACAACCAAAAATACAAACACGAAAGCCCACATGCTAACAATAAGCCAAGCAAAAATTAAAATACTTTTCCAGAGCAATAATTTATAAATTTGGGATTTAGTTGCCGACTTGGGCTCACGTTTAAAATCAACTCGGGAAAGTTCAAATAGAAATAAAACAGACATAAGACACCTGAGATCTATTTCACGATCTGCCTGTGTGGTTTTCACTTCTTAAAGCGCCAGAGTAAACCAAATTCCGTCAGCATTGACCCAATTAAAGAGTCGTTTTATTATTTAAATACTAGTGTGTGTTTGTTGTTAGAAGTGAAGGATTTCTTCAGATCCGTACGTTACAAGAACTAGTAAAGTTAGGTCTGTGGATGTTTCACTCCTTGTTGTTCGATATATGTTGTTGCTCTCTTAAATAGATCGTGTGTGCTTGTTAACAGCTTTGATTAAAGACCAGAGATGCAGGTCGAAGGAGTACAGCTGTGGTTGTAGACATTTTTATTTTGGAATGTATCCATGTTTTAAGGAACGAAAGAATGATTTATCTGTTTCTACTTCTCTTTCTTCTTCCTTTCTATTCTTCTACTTCTTTCGTCAGCTTTTTTCTCTCTTCATCCTTAGTTATTGTTTTTTTTCTTCTCACTCTTCCTCCCTCTTCTTTGTATTAATCTTCACAACTTCTTATTCTTCTTCCCTCATATTGCATTATTGGGGGATTGGTTGGTCTCGAGGCAAGACGCCGGTCTCGAGACAGAGAGGTTGTGGGTTCAAATCCCGGCTGCACCGATTGGGATTTTTATTTATGATTTCTCTCTGCGGCAACCACCCGTGGTATCAGCAGCGAGGCCCTGCTTGAAACGTCAATTACTCATCGACGGAAAAAAATATGAATACCTCCGAAGTCAGAGTTATCTGCCTGTGGGGCACGGGGACCCCTGTGCACACGGCTGTCAGGGAAAAACGGATTAACATGCAAAATTCAGCTCCTAGTCTCTAGGGACTTCGTCAGAGGTAAAAGCTGGCGAACGAAAAAAAAATTGCATTATAGTCATCTGCACTTCTTGTTATCCTTTCCTCTTCTTTGTAGTAATCTTCTCTACGTCTTATTCTCTAACATCTCTTCTTGTTTCTTGTCACTCCTTGCATGCTGCTGACCTCCTCCCCTTTCCTTCGAGCTTTCACTGTCTTCTATTCTCTTGTTTTCCTCCCTCACCTTCTTATTTCCATCATCTGTTTTCGTCGTCGGTGACTTCTTCTTCGCTCTCTGAGGCCGTCTGACGTTAGAGATCACGGCAGTAATTAAAGTAATACAGGTAAACACACACACATAGCACACATTAAATGAAGTAATGCAGGTAAACACACACACATAACACACATTAAATAAAGTAATACAGGTAAACACACACACATAACACACATTAAATGAAGTAATACAGGTAAACACACACACATAACACACATTAAATGAAGTAATACAGATACACACACATACACATAACACACATTAAATAAAGTAATACAGATAAACACACACACATAACACACATTAAAATAAGTAATACAGATACACACACACATAACACACATTAAATAAAGTAATACATATAAACACACACATAGCACACATTAAATAAAGTAATACAGATAAACACACACATAACACACATTAAATAAAGTAATACAGGTAAGCACACACATAACACACATTAAATAAAGTAATACATATAAACACACACATAACACACATTAAATAAAGTAATACAGGTAAGCACACACATAACACACATTAAATAAAGTAATACAGGTAAGCACACACATAACACACATTAAATAAAGTAATACAGGTAAACACACACACATAACACACATTAAATGAGGAGTCGCTAGCAGGACTGTAGGAAACATGTACAATAAACATAGAACTATATCTAGCGGGTAAATTAGTAGAAAGATGGGACAAACAACAATAAGTAAAATAAAACAGCTAGAGATCCAATCTTTTAATCACATCAGATACTCCATGTAGTAGTGGCTCTCACTGATATAGAGGATATAATCCTGCAGTACCTGTAGGCAGGACAAGTCTACACAAGCTAGTTAACAGAAGCTAGGATCGCCGTGTTCCCTATAGTAGTGGCTCTCACTGATATAGAAGACCTAGTATTGTAGTACCTGTAGGCAGGACAAGTCTACACAAGCTAGTTAACAGAAGCTAGGATCGCCGTGTTCCCTATAGTAGTGGCTCTCACTGATATAGAAGACCTAGTATTGTAGTACCTCTAGGCAGGACAAGTCTACACAAGCTAGTTAACAGAAGCTAGGATCGCCGTGTTCCCTATAGTAGTGGCTCTCACTGATATAGAAGACCTAGTATTGCAGTACTTCTAGGCAGGACAGTTCAAACAGTTTCCCAGCATAGCCTGAGATTAGATAAACTCTCCATTCTGGAACTTTTTCTATTTGTTCTTGTTCTTCCCTTTTTCTTCTTCTTCCACTTCCTCCTCTTTTTTCAGGCTTCACTTCTTCTTCTCGTCTTATCTTTTCTTTTATTCCTCTCGTTCTTCTTTCCATCTTCTTTTTCCTGTAATCATGCTTTTTCTTCTCGATTTCTTCTCTTCTTCATCATTTTCATTAATTCTTCTCAGATGATACGAATATTCCACAGAACTTATCACGTGACATTGTGCTTTTGACCCTGACAGTCATCTTCGACGAAAGAAAATACAAACACTTTACCAATCTATCGACTTACAACGCATTCTAGCCTTCTGGGTAGTTCTGATTGGCTCAGTAGTAGGCTCTCTCTAGGATCTATAGTCAAAGTGTGTTGATGCCTGCAATCAGCATCGATGTATCAAATTAGAGAGAAAAAAGAAAAGTATGAGGAAGATGTAGAAGAAGACAGTGAAGAAGATGAGCAGGAGGAATTATAATAAGAAAAAGATGAAGAAGAGAAAGAAAATCAAGAGTCAGAAGGAGAAAAGGAGGAAAGGAAAGATAATAGGAAGTAAAGGAAGAAGTGTAGGAAACAAGAGAAGATAAAGAAGAAGAGGAGGAAGAAAATTAAGAATATTTTAAAATGAGGATAATTCTTCTTCTACCTTTCAGCTCCCTGTGGAGCATAGGTCTTCAACGAACACTTACCAAGGGTAATTAGAATTAGAGAATTATCGGATTAGTGAATAGAAGTGAAATACAATTTTAGAGGACATTGGAAATGGAATGGAACATTAAAAACTCAGAAGTGTTCCACTCGTTGTCGGAAATAGAGAGTAATATTAGAGGTAGGTGAAAATAGAGCCAGGCAGTATAGATTGGGGATAAGAAAGTGATTGTTTCACAATGTATTCCAAAAGCTACCAATCCTACAATAACAATAACAAACCCTACAATAACACTAACAAATCCTACAATAACACTAACAAATCCTACAATAACAATAACAAATCCTACAATAACACTAACAAATCCTACAATAACAATAACAAATCCTACAATAACAATAACAAATCCTACAATAACAAATCCTACAATAACAATAACAAATCCTACCTGGGATTGTTTATTGTTAGTCCTTTTGCCCCAAAGATCGTCAGGATCCATGACGTAATCCACTCGAATCTCGATGGAAAGGACTTCTGCTGTCCAGGCAGAATCCCTCCGAGGGTAGGCAGATATCAGTGACTCCGATGGAAAGATGGAGTTGTCGGATGAGTTGCGTCGAATATCATCTGTGGAGTCAGTGGGACTAAACGTACTCAAGGCTGACTCACTTCTTGATTTCAAAGTAGCTAAATCTCTCGGAAGGTTAAGGTTGTTCTGTGGAATGTCTGACTGCTTCCGGTCTGTGTCAAAGTCATTTTGGAATTTTCTGTTTAAGTTTTGAGGCAAATCTGTGTTTTGTGGCTGCTCACCAGTGCTATTTCTTCTTGTTGAGGCTGGTTCTGTTGATGTTTTACTCTGAGGCGATCTGGCGTAGTGGGGCATTCTAGAGGAGTCAAGTTTTCGTAATGCAAACGAATGTTGAACTCGTTCGTTGTCGACATTATTTGAAACCAAAGGGTCTTCTACAGATACTGAAATAACTCCCGGTAAAGAGCCCTGTAATTGTTGATTGTCTGTAATATTATAAGTTTGGTGTAGAATCTTGCCAGATGCAGATTTGTCCAGACATGGGTGTCGATTAAGTTGAGGACTGGCTGGTATCGGGTCAAGTCGATGTCTCGAACTGAGACCCCGTGGTAGAAGGGTCTTACCCATATCCTTGTTGGAGCAATACGCTGATGGAATGAACGAGAACGATCTCGTAGAAATATGGCTGTGACTTCTTGGCAAATTAGGAGAAGGAACTAGGACTGCTTGTCCGCTTCCCGGAGTGGCTGATGAGACATCTGTTGCTGCGTTTTCAAGGGAATCGTTTTCTGCTAACGGAATGTTTCCGGAATGACCCAATGCCATTGAAGTTAAATGACCTAAATTGGAAAGGATTCCATTCTTTATTGACGTATTTGTTGGATTCATTTCGTAAGAACAGAACAGTCACGCTAGTCACTAGCGATGATTTCAAGAAAATGATCACTTTATACTTTAACTTCTGTACGTTACATAGCTTGAGTATTCATTTCTTTAACTTCTGCACGTTACATAGCTTGAGTATTCATTTCTTTAACTTCTTTCTTTTCCGTAGTAGTTTGGACAATATTTAATCAGTTGTATTATCTCATGTTAGTTAACATTAACAGTTGGTTCTGTCAAGACGTCTTCTTACATTAAAACGTCCAACGTCATTAGCGTTAATTATCTTTGATATCTGAGCTATTTCAGGAGGAGTTAACTCAAGTTCGGCCAGGTAAACTTCCGTTGTTTTTCGAACCGTCGAGAAGTCAATGTTATCTTCTCACCGCAGGATGTGATATGAGCTCTCATTGAGGTTCAGCTTGGTAATCGTGACCCAACTAGGCAAGTCCATGCTGTAATTATGTCAAGTTAATACTTGGTCAGCATATATAATCCCAATAGGTAACTTCTGATTACAGGAGAATTTTGATTGCACCGATGTCTGTCGATTGTTTTGATTTCCGTTAACGTTGAACATGCATTTGGGCAGTGGAGCCAAATCCTGCATGAATGTACCGATTTCTGTGGGGGCTTAAGATTTCTCTTTGGAATTAAACATTTTATTGAGGTAGTCGAGTTGAGAGATATCTCAGAGGATGTCTGCACGTTTCCTGTTTGGGGAGCTGAAGTTAATATTCCCTGCCCGTCTGACGTTGATCAGCGCTTGAGTCTGGCTTCAATGACAGCTGATCGTAGCATGAAGAAACATCACAGGCAACACAAATGTTCTGTAAAGAAAGGAATAGAATTATTAAACGTGAGAAAACTATAGGAGCCTATATTGCTTAACAGAAACAAATAAATCAGAAATTAACAAGAAGAATAAAGCACTTTGTGGGATTGCACGTTTGGAATTTTTCTAGCTCTCACTTATTTCTTTATCTTCTTATATGTTGTCATTTATTTATCTTCTAATATTTAACAATACTAATATCTAATATTCTTTTTATATTTATCTTCATCTTGTATGTTGTTAAAGCAAAAATAGAGCTAATCTCCAATATTAGGAAGAAACAATCATCATTTTTGACCATGTAATAAGAAGGGAACAACTGGAATATATTGTGACAACTGGGAAAGTTGAGGAACGAAGAGATAGAGGGAAGCAAAGAGAAAAAATACCAGACAGCTTAAGAGAATGGCTTGGCAGAAGGTCAACAACAGAAATGATAAATAACTGTCGAGATCGAAAGTTGTAGAGAGACATGATCACCTTCGCAAGCAGGCACGGTACTTGATGATGATGATATATGTTGTTATGTTCTGTATCATCTTCTTGTATGTTGTTATTTCTGTATCTTCTTCTTGTATGTTGTTATTTCTGTATCTTCTTCTTGTATGTTGATATTTCTGTATCTTCTGTATCTTCTTCTTGTATGTTGTTATTTCTGTATCTTCTGTATCTTCTTCTTGTATGTTGTCATTTCTGTATCTTCTGTATCTTCTTCTTGTATGTTGTTATTTCTGCATCTTCTTCTTGTATGTTGTTATTTCTGTATCTTCTTCTTGTATGTTGTTATTTCTGTATCTTCTTCTTGTATGTTGTTATTTCTGTATCTTCTTCTTGTATGTTGTTATTTCTGTATCTTCTTCTTGTATGTTGATATTTCTGTATCTTCTGTATCTTCTTCTTGCATGTTGTCATTTCTGTATCTTCTTCTTGTATGTTGTTATTTCTGTATCTTCTGTATCTTCTTCTTGTATGTTGTTATTTCTGTATCTTCTGTATCTTCTTCTTGTATGTTGTTATTTCTGTATCTTCTGTATCTTCTTCTTGCATGTTGTCATTTCTGTATCTTCTTCTTGTATGTTGTTATTTCTGTATCTTCTGTATCTTCTTCTTGCATGTTGTCATTTCTGTATCTTCTTCTTGTATGTTGTTATTTCTGTATCTTCTTCTTGCATGTTGTCATTTCTGTATCTTCTTCTTGTATGTTGTTATTTCTGTATCTTCTTCTTGTATGTTGTTATTTCTGTATCTTCTTCTTGTATGTTGTTATTTCTGTATCTTCTTCTTGTATGTTGTTATTTCTGTATCTTCTTCTTGTATGTTGTTATTTCTGTATCTTCTTCTTGTATGTTGTTATTTCTGTATCTTCTTCTTGTATGTTGTTATTTCTGTATCTTCTGTATCTTCTTCTTGTATGTTGTTATTTCTGTATCTTCTTGTATGTTGTTATTTCTGTATCTTCTGTATCTTCTTCTTGTATGTTGTTATTTCTGTATCTTCTTGTATGTTGTTATTTCTGTATCTTCTGTATCTTCTTCTTGTATGTTGTTATTTCTGTATCTTCTTCTTGTATGTTGTTATTTCTGTATCTTCTTCTTGTATGTTGTTATTTCTGTATCTTCTTCTTGTATGTTGTTATCTTCTGTATCTTCTTCTTGTATGTTGTTATTTCTGTACACTTCTTTTTGTATGTTGTTATTTCTGTATCTTCTTCTTGTATGTTGTTATCTTCTGTATCTTCCTCTTGTATGTAGTTATCTTCTGATTATTCTTCTTGTATATTGTTATCTTCTGTATCTTCTTCTTGTATATTGTTATCTTCTGTATCTTCTTCTTGTATGTTGTTATCTTCTGTATCTTCTTCTTGTATGTTGTTATTTCTGTATCTTCTTCTTGTATGTTGTTATCTTCTGTATCTTCTTCTTGTATGTTGTTATTTCTGTATCTTCTTCTTGTATGTTGTTATTTCTGTATCTTCTTCTTGTATGTTGTTATTTCTGTATCTTCTTCTTGTATGTTGTTATCTTCTGTATCTTCTTCTTGTATGTTGTTATTTCTGTATCTTCTTCTTGTATATTGTTATCTTCTGTATCTTCTTCTTGTATATTATCTTCTGTATCTTCTTCTTGTATATTGTTATCTTCTGTATCTTCTTCTTGTATATTGTTATCTTCTGTATCTTCTTCTTGTATGTTGTTATTTCTGTATCTTCTTCTTGTATATTGTTATCTTCTGTATCTTCTTCTTGTATGTAGTTATCTTCTGTATCTTCTTCTTGTATATTGTTATCTTCTGTATCTTCTTCTTGTATGTAGTTATCTTCTGTATCTTCTTCTTGTATATTGTTATCTTCTGTATCTTCTTCTTGTATGTAGTTATCTTCTGTATCTTCTTCTTGTATATTGTTATCTTCTGTATCTTCTTCTTGTATGTTGTTATCTTCTGCATCTTCTTCTTGTATGTTGTTATTTCTGTATCTTCTTCTTGTATATTATCTTCTGTATCTTCTTCTTGTATATTGTTATCTTCTGTATCTTCTTCTTGTATGTTGTTATTTCTGTACCTCCATGTATGTTGTTATCTTCTGTATCTAGCTTATTGATGTGACATGTAGCTGGAAGGATCAAGAGTAAACAAGTGTAGTCCATAGTAGGATTCTTTTCTTCTTCGTTCGCCCGTTAAATGGGCGTGGATGCGTTGTGTCGCTAGTTCATGGCATAGTCGCAGTATCAGCGCCTGTTTGTCGCCGTTTTCCGAGAGGGCTAAACATCGGATCTCACTACCCAGAGAAGGCTAGACAACGGATCTTACTACCCAGAGAGGGCTAGACATCGGATTTCACAACCCACAGAGGGCTAGACATCGGATCTCACTACCCAGAGAGGGCTAGACATCGGATCTCACTACCCAGAGAGGGCTAGACATCGGATCTCACTACCCAGAGAGGGCTAGACATCGGATCTCACTACCCAGAGAAGGCTAGACATCAGATCTCATTACCCAGAGAGGGCTAAACATCGGATCTCATTACCCAGAGAAGGCTAGACATCGGATCTCATTACCCAGAGAAGGCTAGACATCGGATCTCATTACCCAGAGAGGGCTAGCCATCGGATCTCACTACCCACAGAGGGCTAGCCATCGGATCTCATTACCCAGAGAGGGCTAGCCATCGGTTCTCACTACCCAGAGAGGGCTAGACATCGGATCTCACTACCCAAAGAGGGCTAGACATCGGATCTCATTACCCAGAGAGGGCTAAACATCAGATCTCATTACCCAGAGAGGGCTAGACATCAGATCTCATTACCCAGAGAGGGCTAGACATCAGATCTCATTACCCAGAGAGGGCTAAACATCAGATCTCATTACCCAGAGAGGGCTAGACATCAGATCTCATTACCCAGAGAGGGCTAAACATCAGATCTCATTACCCAGAGAGGGCTAAACATCAGATCTCATTACCCAGAGAGGGCTAGACATCAGATCTCATTACCCAGAGAGGGCTAGACATCAGATCTCATTACCCAGAGAGGGCTAAACATCAGATCTCATTACCCAGAGAGGGCTAGACATCGGATCTCATTACCCAGAGAGGGCTAGACATCGGATCTCATTACCCAGAGAGGGCTAGACATCAGATCTCACTACCCAGATACCAGGGGGATATAATGCCACGAATACACAACGGTTTCGATCTGTGAAAAAAAAAATCCTACCGCCTGTGGTGAAGATTGAACCCCGGACCTTACCGGTCCAGAGACCGACGTCTTAGCTCTAGACCACCCAGTCACATAATGGGATTCATACTCGCCTTTAGAGCACCACCAGGTAGCATTTCGGGGACGATCTCCTATTGTCGGAGGAGAAGGGACGAAAACAGATTTTACAACAAGAAAGGGTAGACGTTTGTGATTTTTGTAACAGTTGAGTCAAGTGACGTTTTGAAAACACAAATTTATTTTGTTCAATACACATATCAAATCGATCATAGTGTATGGATCAGAAACATGGACAATATGAACTAAAAAAAAAACTAGAGCAATCAACACGTAATGTACAATTTTTTGTTTTTTTTTTGTTTTTTGTTTTTACAAATCTCAAATTTGTTCACAACAAATTCGTGTAAACGAAACAAACCTAATTGTTTAGACAATGTATGGGTGGATATGGTTATGGGTTAATATAACCTGACAAGGAACAATTATTATCAAACCAGTGAACGTTTGTAAGAAATGGCACAAAACAAATAACAAATGTTAAACAAATTTCTAACATTGAATATGTAATGAGAGGTAAACGATCTGCCAGTTAAAATGTCCAGACAATCTGATTGAAAAAAAAAAAGATGAACAGCATTTCATGAGGCTGGATGGTCTAGTCCAGGGGTTCTCAAACTGTCTTTCATCACGGACCTTTATTAAATATGCTTTGTGATCACGGACCCCCATCATTCAACTACAACATTCTCTTTTTCCATTTAGCAAGAAAATATCGTGCTATTTATTCAGCTTACCCAGACCCTCTGTGACGGCACGCGGATCATTTGGTGCGGGAGGAGGGAGGGGGCGGATCTTAGTTTGAGAAATAATGGTCTAGTCTAAAGGTCGGCAGGAGGGTTAACTTCTGCCTGTCAAAGTCGAGGGAGAATTCTATGTTCTTGACAATGTTCTTTGGTTCGCCTCACACACGATGCTCTGTTTAACGTCAAATATTTCACTTCTCCGTCCATGTTGTTGTTTGTTTCCATAACGAGGGTCCTTCTTTACTTCTTATCTTGTTGTATCTAGTTGTTGATGCTTGTTGGAGAATGTTAGTTGGGGAATGTTGGTTTTTGATGCTTATTGGGAAATGTTGGTTGGGGAATGTTGGTTACCGATAACTACGTGACATGTCCAATCATTTGTTTTGTTGTCCCTTGATGAAGCTCAAAACTAGTGTTAAACAAACTCTTTTCTCGTTTTCTTCTTCTTTCTTTCAGTTCTCTGTGGAGCTTAGGTCTTCAACAAACACTTTCAGCTCTCTGTGGAGCTTAGGTCTTCAACAAACACTTTCAGCTCTCTGTGGAGCTTAGGTCTTCAACAAACACTTTCAGCTCTCTGTGGAGCTTAGGTCTTCAACAAACACTTTCAGCCCCCTGTGGAGCTTAGGTTTTCAACAAACACTTTCAACCCCCTGTGGAGCTTAGGTCTTCAACAAACACTTTCAGCCCCCTGTAGAGCTTAGGTCTTCAACAAACACTTTCAACCCCCTGTGGAGCTTAGGTCTTCAACAAACACTTTCAACCCCCTGTGGAGCTTAGGTCTTCAACAAACACTTTCAACCCCCTGTGGAGCATAGGTCTTCAACAAACACTTTCAGCCCCCTGTGGAGCTTAGGTCTTCAACAAACACTTTCAGCCCCCTGTGGAGCTTAGGTCTTCAACAAACACATTCAGCCCCCTGTGGAGCATAGATCTTCAAGAAACACATTCAGCCCCCTGTGGAGCATAAGTCTTCACAAACACATTCAGCCCCCTATGGAGCATAGGTCTTCAACAAACACATTCAGCCCCCTGTGGAGCATAGGTCTTCAAGAAACACATTCAGCCCCCTGTGGAGCATAAGTCTTCACAAACACATTCAGCCCCCTATGGAGCATAGGTCTTCAAGAAACACATTCAGCCCCCTGTGGAGCATAAGTCTTCACAAACACATTCAGCCCCCTGTGGAGCATAGGTCTTCACAAACACATTCAGCCCCCTGTGGAGCTTAGGTCTTCAACAAACACATTCAGCCCCCTGTGGAGCTTAGGTCTTCAACAAACACATTCAGCCCCCTGTGGAGCTTAGGTCTTCAACAAACACATTCAGCCCCCTGTAGAGCTTAGGTCTTCAACAAACACATTCAGCCCCCTGTGGAGCTTAGGTTCACAAACACATTCAGCCCCCTGTGGAGCAAAGGCCTTCAACACTCTCCAGTCCGTTATATTTCATGCAGTTCTTTCAAGATCATTTCATGTCTTCCCCATCATCTTCATCTCTGCTTCCCCCTGTCCTCTCCAAGAATATTTTGGTCTCCCTTTTTGTCTCTTGCCCTGGGGGTTCAAAAAGGCCTGTTGCGCTATACTTTCAGTTTGGCTTATGTAGTGTGTGTCCTATCCAGCGCCATCGTCTTCGCTGTATCTCTTTATCCACTGGTATTTGACTGGTACATTTCCATAATTCTATTTTAGTGATTTTTTCCTGCTATTTCTTTCCTTTATTCTACGCAAACATCCATTAATGAAGGTCTGTATCTCCATGATTGTCTTCTTTGTTGTTCTCCATGCGTCACAGTCATATAAAATAGGACTGATTTAACACTGGAGTTTAACATTTTTTGTTTGTGTTTAACCTAATTTCTTTAGACTTCCACATATTTCCTAATGTAACGAATGCTCCACTAGCTTTCTGTATTCTGATATTGCTATCATTCTATGATCCTCATTACTTGTTCATTTTCCCGTATTCTTCATTATTTATCTTGTCTCTTATTATAACATGAAGTATTTAAATTTATGAAATAAGTAATATGTAAGAAAACACTAAAGTATCAGTGGGGTATGGCCGTGCAGGGATGTCTATCTGCCCGGAAACTCTCCCGCTAGGGCAAAACGTTCCTACAGAGTCAATGTCTGCCAGATTTTTCTGACATCGCGATTCAAAACAGAAATTTAGGGTTATCCAAACTGCAATGTTGACTGAAGGAGGTGGCGATTTATGTACCTGTGTGAGTGTGTGTGTGTGTGTGTGTTTACGTACTGATTTTATTGAGGGATAGATATAGATAGAGTGAAAGGGGGCAGAGAAAGAGATAGAAAGAGTGAGGATAGTTTGACCTCCGATTGCTGTGAAAATAAAGATAGGGCTTTGAATGTAATCATGGATGATGTCGATGACAGTAAACCAGATGGAAGATATCCATATTGGTATCAGTGAAATACAAGAATTGAAGCCGGTAAATAGAAGAATTCAGCAAATTGAGGTTTAAGAAAGATGTACAGAAACTACAGCTTCACTAAAAAGAGGTACAGAAACTAGAGTTTTACTAGAAAGAGGTACAGAAACTAGAGTTTTACTAGAAAGAGGTACAGAAACTAGAGTTTCACTAGAAAGAGGTACAGAAACTAGAGTTTCACTAGAAAGAGGTACATAAACTAGAGCTTCACTAGAAAGAGGTACAGAAACTAGAGTTTCACTAGAAAGAGGTACAGAAACTAGAGTTTCACTAGAAAGAGGTACAGAAACTAGAGTTTCACTAGAAAAAGGTATAGAAACTAGAGCTTCACTAGAAAGAGGTACATAAACTAGAGCTTCACTAGAAAGAGGTACAGAAACTAGAGCTTCACTAGAAAGAGGTACAGAAACTAGAGCTTCACTAGAAAGAGGTACAGAAACTAGAGTTTCACTAGAAAGAGGTACAGAAACTAGAGCTTCACTAGAAAGAGGTACAGAAACTAGAGTTTCACTAGAAAGAGGTACAGAAACTAGAGCTTCACTAGAAAGAGGTACAGAAACTAGAGCTTCACTAGAAAGAGGTACAGAAACTAGAGCTTCACTAGAAAGAGGTACAGAAACTAGAGCTTCACTAGAAAGAGGTACAGAAACTAGAGTTTCACTAGAAAGAGGTACAGAAACTGGTGTTTCAAAAATCGTGGAATTTGACAATGAAGAGATATAAAAATTGAAGTTGTATGGGAGATAGCAGAAAAAGAAATAAAATATTTGAAATAACTAGTTTGTTTTAAACTGTATAAGAAAAAGAAATGCAGTATTGGAAATACACTGGAACCCAGCACACAGAAACATAGGAATTGGTATCTCACACTTATTATCATCATCTAGATGCATGTGCCTATTAGAACTTGGTTCCAGTGACAGCCACTCTCAAGGTTTCTCGTCCTGCACGAGATGTCCAGATAAAGACAGCTGACGTCACTCTACCTAAAATCATAATCGCTCGCTGAGCTGAAAACGTCACGTTAGGTGGGTGATTTTTCGAATTTCATCTTCAGCCTCCAGGCTTACTTCTAAACAAGGCCAATCACCACCGACATCTCTGAGCCTGCCCGCTGGGAAGAGACCTGCCAATAGATGTGACGTTTCCAGCATTGTGAGTAGAGGCGGTTGTGGGTAGAATTAGGTCAGCTGTCTATAACTCGCATAGCTCGAGACGTCACATGTATTGGGGTGTTTTCGGGACCCCCGCAGCAGGAAGTAAAGTAAAAATGTAAAGTACCCCCGTCACGCCAAGTGGCATATATTTTACAGACCTCCAGCACATAATTTTTGGGGTGATGTGGTCGGTATTACGCCCGTGCTGCTTTACTTTCCCAGAAAAAAAATCCGGTACCCATTTAAGGCTGTGTGAACCCGGAAGCCGTCGGTTGGGATCGATTTCTACCCCTTGTCCTTTGTAGTCCAGTTCACTAACCACTGAGCTATCGCGGCTCCCATCCTCAGCAGGAAGGCTCAGATAAATCAATGGCAACGACATGTCTCTACACCTGAGATCATGTTTTTGCCATTGTGGAACAAGGGACGTAACTACTAATACCTTTCGGTCACCTCCACAGCCCGGAAGCCGCGATAGCTCAGTGGTTAGTGAACTGGACTACAAAGGACAAGGGATAGGGTTCGATCCCAACCGACGGCTTCCGGGTTCACACAGCCTTTAATGGGTACCGGATTTTTTTCTAGGAAAGTGAAGCGGCATGGGCGTAATACCGACCACATTACCCCACAAATCATGTGCTGAAGGTCTGTAACATTTATGGTTACTAACACCATATTCCCTATACGCCACTTGGCGTGACGGGGGTACTTTACTTTTTTACCTCCACAGCCCCATCCATCATCTGATCCCTTCACGTATCCATGATAAGGTACCTGGGTGGTCTAGAGGTACAACGTCGGCCTCAGAACTGGAAGGGAACGGGTTCAAATCCCACCAGAATCGGTGGCGATATTTCAACATTAGGAACAATTAATCTGTTGACCAGCTTTTACCTCTGACGAAGTCTCCTAGAGACTACGAACTGAATTTTACGAGTTAATCGGGTTTTCCCTGGCAGACGTGTGCACAGGGGACCCTCGCCACACATGCAGATAACTCCGTCTTTGGAGATATTTCTATTTTTTTTTCCGTCGATGAGTAATAAACGTTTCAAGCCGGGCCTCGTTGCTGAGACCAGGGATAGTTATCGCACAGAGGAACCACAAATAAAAATCCCAACTGATGTAGCCGGGATTTGAACCCACAACCTCTCTGAAATGAGACCGACATCTTGCCTCGAGACCAACCAGTCCCCTCTCTCTTGGATAGCGAGATCCGATGTCTAGCTCTCTCGGATAACGACAATAAACAGGAGAACCCGTGAGCACTCGCGCACGTTAAAGAACCCTTGGCAGTTAAAATCAAAACGAGAAGACCATAACTATGGTTATTGATTGAGCCATTTAGTCAGAAGAAACCTCCCCACGCGATGGATCCAAGACCGTGCGACGGAGTTCGTGCACGTCGACCAAGATTATCCTCGGATTTTCTCGAGGTGGGATATCAGAGCAACTGGGGATTCGCTCGGTGTGCGGTGATAGTGGTCCTAACGACAGACAATCCCTGACTAGGGAATCGCTCGGTGTGCGGTGATGGTGGTCATAACGACAGACAATCCCTGACTAGGGAGACAATGAACCATCCACCTTGTTCAAGGTGTCCCATAGATAAGCGATGGGAAGTGGGCGTTGGGGTTCTAGGTGCCGTGTAGACAAGCGATGGGAAGTGGGCGTTGGGGTTCTAGGTGCCGTGTAGACAAGCGATGGGAAGTGGGCGTTGGGGTTCTAGGTGCCGTGTAGACAAGCGATGGGAAGTGGGCATTAAAGTTCTAGGTGCCGTGTAGACAAGCGATGGGAAGTGGGCATTAAAGTTCTAGGTGCCGTGTAGACAAGCGATGGGAAGTGGGCATTAAAGTTCTAGGTGCCGTGTAGATAAGCGATGGGAAGTGGGCATTAAAGTTCTAGGTGCCGTGTAGAAAAGCGATGGGAAGTGGGCATTACAGTTCTAGGTGCCGTGTAGACAAGCGATGGGAAGTGGGCGTTGGAGTTCTAGATGCCCTATAGATGTGATAAGTTAAGTTCGCATTACAGTTCTAGGAGCCCCATAGACAGCGGTGGGAAAAGAGCGTGGAAGGTCAGATGCCCCATAGAATTGTATCCACCAATACGTAAGAATGTTCCTAAAAATACGAACACTCCATAACTGTTGGAAATCAAGGAATTTGTGTGTGTGTTCGTGTGTGCAGAATCTGTGTATAAGAAAGGTCAATGCCGTAGAGCAGCAGCTGGTGACCTTGTAGGCAGAGGGCAAAGGGTAGAGGGTACGATTCGATCAACAGGTTATTCCCAGAAAGAACACGCGAACACGACCATCTTGATCAGGAATGAACCGGTTGCCGGGAAAAGGCACTAACAATACATTCACAATTCCTTCCTTCCTTCCTTCCTTTCTTCGTTCCATCTTTCTTTTATGTTGCATAAAGCAGACCTAGAGATAAAGATGGAGTGACAAAATCAAACGAAGCAGATCAAATAACAATAGTTGGGGATGCCACAAGAATAATTGGATTTCAAATATTTAATATCTCGCTACATATGAAGAAATGAAATGACGAATGGAACTACGATTAGAGGCCACAGAGATGGGATTTCTCAGAAGAATGTTGAGAGTTCCCCGGACAGCTAAAAAGATCAATGAGGAAATTCTCAAAGAGGCCAACACAAAAAGGGAGCTCTTAAAAAAATCAGAAAGAAACAATCAACATTTTTTGGGCACATCATGAGAAGAGGAAAGTTGGAATATTTGGTTCATCGTCCTCATCATCAAGTACCGAACCTACTGGCGTAGGTGATCATGTCTCTCCACAACTTTCGATCTCGGTAGCTATTTATCATTTCTTTTGTTGACCTTCTGCCAAGCCATTCTCTTAAGCTGTCTGCTATTTTTTCTCTTTGCTTCCTTCTATCTTTCGTGCCTCAATTTTTTTCAGCTGTTACAATATATTTCACATGTTCTCTTCTCATTACATGGCCAAATAATGATGATTGTTTCTTCCTAATATTGGAAATTAGCTCTCTTTTTGCTTTGACCTCTCTCATGACATTTTCATTACTCTTCATAGCTGTCCATGGTACTCTCAACATTCTTCTGTAAAACTACATTTCTACAGACTCCAGTGATTTTCTTTTCTGTTGTCCTATTGTCCATGATTCACATCCATATGTTAAGACTGTCTCTATATAACATTTAAGAACTCTTTTTCTAGTTTCTATTGTCAAAAATGGATTGCACAGTATCTTCCTCATTTTTTGGAAAGCTGCTTTTGCCCGAGCCATTCTGCATCTCACCTCTTTTGTACATCAACCATCTGAGGTTAACAAAGTTCCCAAATATTTAAATACATTTACCTGTTTTAATATTGTTCCACTTGTCTTTATTTTGCACTGAGGTGATGTTTTTTTCTTTGTTGTTACTATTACCTCTGTCTTTTTGCTATTAAGGTTGAGTCCTTTATTTTTGCTTTCTTTCACCATAATGTCCAACATTTGTTGTAACTCATTTTCACTCTTAGCGATTAAGACTGTATCATCAGCATACCTTAGATTATTTATATCATGACCTCCAATTGTTATTCCAGGCATGTCCCTTATGGATCTTAAAATAATCTCACTATAAATATTAAACAAATCTGGTGACAGCGCACAACCTTGTCTAACACCCTGTTTTATTTGTTGAAACATTCCCAATTGATATCCAGTTCTTATGGCCGCTGTTTGTTGCCAGTACATGTTCTTCATTATTCTTAGATCTTTGCTGTCTACGTTTATGTTTTCTAAAATGTTGATTATTTCTTGGTGATTTACTTTGTCAAATGCTTTGGTGTAATCTATGAAACATAGGTATAGATCTGTTTTCACCTTTATGGCTCTCTCTACTAAAGATCTTATGATATAAATGGCATTGCTTGTTCCTTTATCTCTAACAAAACCACACTGTTCATCGCTAATTTCTGGATTGATTTTGTTTCGCACTCTTCGCATGATGATTCTTAATATTTAATAATCTTAGTATTTAATGAGTGATTATAATATAACATGAGGTTACAACTGGCACAATACAGGGAAAAAGAGAAGATAAATAGCTTATTGTCATGGCATGGAAAACGATCAACAACAGAATTGATACGATGCACGGTGGATCGAGAGAGCCGCAATAGCTCAGTGGTTTGTTAACTGGACTACAAAGGACAAGAGGTCGAGTTCGTTCCTGATCGATGGTTTTCGAGTTCACACAGTCTTAAATGGGTACATGATTATTTTATTGGAAAGTAAAACGGCACGGGCGTAATACCGACCACATTACCCCAAAAATAATGTGCAGGTCTGTAATAATTATGGTCCCTAACACCATATTCCCTATACGTCACTTGGCGTGACTGGGCTCTTT